>JACYXH010000828.1:450000-465000 GCA_026745465.1 Lota lota
TTCCTGCTGGGGAGACGGTGGAGATGTGGGGCCTCAGTGGCTCCAGGCCCCATGGTTCCCTGGAGCCTCACAAACCAGAATGGGGCCCTTCCAGTAGGAATCAGGAATGTAGGGTAAACCCATGTGGGGGGTTACAACACAAATTTTTATAAAATGTTTACACATTTTTTTACACGTTTTACACATTTCTTTACACATGTTTTACACATTCTTTTTACAAAACTTTTCTACAAATCTTTTAATTTTTTTACACATTTTTATAAAATTACATATAGGGGACACACAGAGACTTCCGCAACATGTATGTGTTTAGATGGGGATGCACACACACAGCCTGCATGTACACACACACACACACACACACACACACACACACACAAAGTCACACACACACTCTCATCTTGAGGTGAGTATATAAAACATTGAATTGCGAGTATTTCGGTGCAGGGGTATAATCCTCCTTGCGCATATTTTGCCCAATGAGTACATGCTGTGTGGACCGCTGGTGATGAATCACATCCTCTATGACAAAATAACCAAATTTAGGGGTGGTGAGAGAGAGAGAGAGAGAGAGAGAGAGAGAGAGAGAGAGAGAGAGAGAGAGAGAGAGAGAGAGAGAGAGAGAGAGAGAGTGATAGAGATCTAGAGAGAGACACAGGGGGAATGAATAAAGGAGAACATAAGTCATCAGGAGAGTGATGAAGCACCAGAGAAAATGAACAGTTTATATGCTCTTTGTTGTGTTTGATGTTGTTCTGTATTTTATTTTGTCTAACAAAGATCATGAAGGCGGGAATAAGCCAGACGAGCATTTGAACGGTAGATCTTCCTGTCTGAAGTTTGTTTGTGAGTGAGAGAGAGAGGAGGAAGAGGGGGAGAGACGACACACAGAACTGATTTAAGAGGTTTGTCCAGCTCAGGGCTATACCAAGCTCTCTGTAGTCCCCCAAAAAAGGAAAAAGAAAAAATCAATTACACGTGTGGAGAATTTGTAGTGTAATCCCCAGTTGATCCACTTTACAAATGTAGCAGATAGGATTTCAACTGATTCCAGGATAGAGTGTTATTTGGATGTCCCTGGAATCCATCTGTAAGAATATACCTGTGGTGAGCCGTGAATTCTCTCAAAGCTCAAAATCGCCCCAAAACGTAATGACAACATTCTTTTAAAAGAAAGTCTTCTGTATTTCTTTACATTGTTTTTATGGTGGTATTTATTGGTATTGTGTTAAAGTGTTGCATGACCCCAAAACCTAATATAATATAGTTGATGGTGGGGTTTAAGGTAACGTATTTACTCATGTATTGGTTTACTGCAAGCAGCACGTTTGCCGACAGCAATGGTATTACATATCACAGGAGTGTTGTCACAAGAGAAATCAAAGCAAAAGCTGCGGTTATGTCAACGAAATCTGCTCGCGGGAAGTGTGTTAACTTTATTTGGTGAGCATGTGTGGTGGGGGGGAGTCTGTGTTTGTGTGTGTGTGTGTGTGTGTAGGTGTGTGTGCACATAGGTGTTCAAGTGTGTGTGTGTGTGTGTGTATGTGGGGCAGTGTGTGTGTGTGCTAGTCTTTGTGCGTGCGTATGCATATGGGCATGTGTGTCTGTGTGTATGCTGCGCATTTGTGTGGATGTGAATGTGTAGCCATACATGCATGTACAAAGTGTGTGTGTGTGTGTGTGTGTGTGTGTGTGTGTGTGTGTGTGTGTGATGTATGTGCAAGACATCAGCCGGAGCCTGTTCTCACTCAGGGGGTCCCGCCCCTCCCCATTCCTCTGCAGGCCCACATGTGTTTTATTAGCAGTCGGCCCGTCAGACAATAAATTCCTCTGGCGGGCCCCAGGAGGCCCTCAGCCAGGGGTCGGCCAGGAGGAGACCCTGCAGACATATCAGGGGATGCGGAGCAACCACCTTCCTCTTCATCCTCTTCATCCTCTTCATCCTCTTTTTCCTCTCCTGGATCTCTGCTTAGCTTTCAGTTGTCCTTGCTAGTTATCTTCCTCCATCTTTCATCTGTCTCATACTCTGTGTGTGTGTGTGTTTCTCTGTCTCTCTCTGCATCTCTCTCTCTCTGTCTCATTCTCTCTCTCCACCTTTCTCTCTCCTTCTTTCTCTTCGGTATCTCTGCTTAGCTTTCTTTTGCCCATGATAGTCATTCTTTCTCAATCTTTCATCTGTCTCTTACTCTGTGTGTGTCTCTCTCAGCATCTCTCTGCTCTCTCTTTCTCTCTATCTCTCCATCTCTTTCCATCTTTTTATCTCACCGTCTCCTCTTCTATCCCTTCTCTTTGAGGAGTTTTTCATTCTCCCTTCTATATCAGCATGGCTTTTGTCTTTTGTTTCACTTTCAATCTACCTGTCTCTGTCTCTCTCTCTCCATCTCTTTATCTCGCTTATCTTTGTGTCATTATTCCTCTTTCATATCTGCTTGTCTGTATTTGCATGTGTGAACTGCTTTTCATATTTCTCTCCATCTCTCTCTCTGTCTCCCTCTGAATCTCCCTCTCTCCCTTCCATTTGGGCAGTTGTCGTTCTTCCTCTTCTATATCATTGATTTTCCCCCCTCTCTCTCTCTCTCTATCTATCTTGATCTTCCTCTGTATCTGCCTGCTTTGTTTTTGCCTTGGTCTCTATGTGACCTGTAGCTTCTCTCTCTCTCTCTCTCTCTCTCTCTCTCTCTCTCTCTCTCTCTCTCTCTCTCTCTCTCTCTCTCTCTCTCTCTCTCTCTCTCTCCCTCCCTCTCTCTTGTCTTTGAGGAGACTGCATGCTTAGTTGCTGCCCTTATCTCATCTTATTTACGGCCCTCTTCGCTCGACTGTTGCATACTCCTTTATTTCCGCGACATAAAACAATTTGCTGACTTTTCCCCTTTATCATACACACACACACAGACATATACACAGATAAACACACACACACACACACACACACAATGTGTTATTGTTCTGTGACTGAAACCACAGTAAATTTCCCGCAGGTATAAATCCAGCAGACGGAAGGTTACTGAACAATATAACTTACTGTCACTCACCGTCATAGCCCCGCCCCAAGACAACATAACCATATGTCACTCCAAAACACTAACATACACATGCATGCATCTACACACATAGTCACATGATTTCGCACACATATGCACAGACATACACACACACACACACACACACAGAAACACATGCACACTCTAACATGAACGGACGCATGTCTTTTACAAGGACATGCTGTCTTCATTAGACACAGAGAGCACAGACATATACACAGACATACACACACACACACACACACAGAGCCTTAGAGCAGTCATTCAAATTTATGTTAGCTCAGCAATTTTCCACTCTCTATTCTCTCCATCAACACGACAATCACAATTAGAGCGTGACATGCGATGTCGCGACCTTTGACCTCTCCCAGGCCATGATGCCCACCCCTGATCACCCCCTACCCCTCTGGCTACCACCTCAGGCCAAACATAAAACCCTCTGTAAGTTCCTGCAAGATAAAACTAGACGACAACGCTAGTCTAAGCGAAAGAAAGGTTTGTACATAAGCGGCTTCATCTATCCAAAAAAAACAGTTGGAAATGATCTGACACAACATGAAAATAAATTTGTTAAAAGCTCACCATGAAAGTTGAAAAAGGAAAAGTGCATGCAGTGCAGCAATGATTTACATTCTAGAGCTTGCAACATCGTAATTAAAATGAACGACATATCGAAATGTAATAACGATTTGTTGTTGTTTCCTCTGAGAAAAAGTAAGTGGCGAAGATCTGGGTCGGTAGGTGGGTAGAGGTCACGGAAGGGGGCTCGCGTGAAAAAGGTCAACTGGGGTCAATGTCGCGCCCTACTTTCCGCCTAGCTGTTTCATCACGAAGGCGTCGCATTTCACTGATTGGGTTGTGCGAGTGTAGCACTCATTTTCCAATAAGAAATAAGGAGAGGAGTTTCAAGCAGATTTCAAAGAAGAAGAATCGTACAAATATAAAACAAGCGCACGCACAGAAACCAAACCATAGATACAACCCATAATAACCTCATCAGAAATGGAAAAAAAAAATAGAAAAGGAGCTATACCTGAAGGAGTGTTTCGTTTTTATTATATTATTATCGGGATCAATTTGTTACCTCTCGTGGTCCTCGTTTAAAGCGTCAGTTGAATTTGCGTGATTCGTGTCTTGAAAAACCAAAACGTGCATGGTGCTGGCACGTCACACACAACGTCGCTGACAACCGGGACTCTTAGGCAGATGCTGCGGGACGTCTCCCCTCTCCTCTCTGCTTCCTCCCATTAGCCTGCAGCTTGCTGTCAGACGCCGGTGGCGCTGCTGCTGGAAAACACGACGGGGGGTCACGGGAAGAATGGCCGTGGAGCGGAGAAGGTAAAGGTTGCCTTGCAGAGGTTTAGGAGTGGGGACGGCATCGCTTTAATGACCTCCCCAGCACCAGGTCTGGCCACGATTAATGTCATACAACAGCTGGCCCACCTCTCTCTGTTCATTTTCCTTTCATTTCCTCTCTGCTCATCTCCTCTTCTCCTCTCTTTTCCCATGTCTTTTCTCCTCTCCATTTCTCTCTCGTCTCTAATTTCCTCTCTTCTTGTCTTCTCTTCTCCCCTCTTTTCTTCTCGTCTTCTTTTCTTTTCCATTCGTATTCTCTCCTCTTTCTGCTCCTTTCCTTTGTTTACAATCCTCTCTCCTTCTCTCCTCTCATCTCCTTTCCTCTCCCCATCTTCTCCCCTTCCCATCCATTCCCTCCTCTCCTCATTTCTTCTCCTCTCTCATCTTTCTCCTCTTCTCTTAATATCCCATTCCCTTCCCTATCATTTTCTTTCCTCTCCTCTCTGCTCCCCGCTTTTCCCACTCCTGTCCACATTATCCATCTTTATACAAAATGTAAAGGTTGAAACGTTCACAAGTCACATTTCTTAAGTCATAAAACCCTGACATTGCATTGTGCCCGCTGACGGGAACAACACAAGTGATTTCATTCTCAGAAAAAGCTTGTGGTTCCAACACACCATTCCAGCCACACCACCAATGTCAAAGATGTCCAATCGAAGAACAATATATTCTTGTCCTTCACTGCGATTCGCCACGGTCTTTCGTCATTCCTCTCCGCCCCCTCACTTCAAAGCCAGGATGTGGGGTCTGGGTTGCACCACCAAGCTTCGAGACTAACTCAAACGATGGGTAAATATGAGCCTGGAGAAGCTAACGCAAAACTTTATTGACAACACAGGATGCGGTTTCGTCCCATGCGCCGCGGCACAAATGCTGGCGTCCTTCGTGAGGCATCCACTGGCCGACCAATGGCGCGTACACATCTGACGCTCTGAACGAGAGCGCACTTACTATTCATGTTGTTTTGCATAACGGACGCGAAGCAGACCCAAATTTCTCTCTTTTCTTCTTTCTTTTTTACTTTCTTTCTTTCATTTGTTCTGTCTTTCTATCTTTCTTTCATTACTTAATTCTTTCTTATTTTCTTACTTTCTAACATTTGTCACATGGACTGGGTTTCTTCTGGGTTTCTGCGACCAAACGTTATTCCTTCCTTACCTGGTTTCTTTCTTTCCATCCACCCTTTATTCCTCCCTGTTGTTCCCTCCATCTTTCTTTCTTTCTTAGTTCTTTCTTCCTTCCTTTCAATCCTTACTGCTTTCTGTACTCCTTCTCTCTCTCCTTCGTTTCCATTGTTACTTCTCTCTTTTCTTTCGTCCTCTCATTCCTTCCTTCCTTCCTTCCTTTCCATAATCACGTGTAACAAAACAATCCACCAGGACCCTCCCTCCCTCATTTCCTCCCTCCCTCCCTCCCTCCCTCCCTCCCTCCCTCCCTCCCTCTCACCCCCCACCCCAGCATCCTCGTCTATCTAAAAACCCAAACAATTTAAATGAACTAATAACACACACAGCCTTAATGAGAAACGACAGTGGATTTTCCTTTGTCCTTTTCCTTCCCCATTCGTTAACTCTCTCACACACACACACACACACACACACACACACACACACACACACACACACACACGCACACAGCATGGAGGCCGTGGATCCACTGACTAACACCCTGGAGTTAAGTCATTACTGCAGTTAAGTGTTTCCTGTCCCATCTTTGAAGTCTTTCGCCGGACGCAGACCCTTATTAGCGATGCAACGCTACAGCCATGAACCGCGCCGCTATTGTGGAGCACTTTAGCAAGTGGAGTTTTTTCCTTCAGAGCGGGGGGGCTCCGCACTCCACCGCTATCTCATTACCTGAGCTCCAGGCTGCAGAGAGGATGTGATCTGCTTAGCCTGGGATTTAACTCGTGTTTTCCCCCCAACACAGCGGTGCCCAAGCCAGCTGTGGGAACAGCCACGCAGGCACGCACACGGGCACCTGCACGCACACACACACACACACACACACACACACACACAATACGTTGCAAATGCACACTGTGGCATGCATACATCCCAGAACACACATACCTGGGCATGTATTCAATTAAACACATAAACACAAACACACACGCACGCACACACACACACACTGTGGTGTCCTGGTGGTGTAACAGCGGCCCCGCCCACAAACGACCTAGGATGGGAGGAGTGTGGGAGGACAGATTCCTCCCAGCCCAACTCTGCCAAACCTGGAGGTAGCACACCTGGTGATAATCTGGGTAATAAAGCCTGGAGGCTTGTGTACCCTCACCAAACACACGGACGGTAGAGAGGAGGTGGTTGCAAGGTCGGCAAAACGAATCTCCAACGGTGCGCGGAAAAGGAAGAAGAGAGATTAGAGGGTGAAAAGAAGATCAATCTCATTTGGATATGCGAATTTCCTAATCACCCTTCAAGGGACCTTGCTGACGCAAAACGATGGAAAATCAAAATGTTGCATGCACTGGCACACAGACATAGGAGACCACACATAAATGGATATACATGCATACATACATACATGAACACACACATACAGGATAGGGGCATATTTGCAGAACTTTCCTGGCCTAAATAAGGCCTGGATAAGGTCTTTATGTAAGTCTGTGCTTGCATTCTGTGTGTGTGTTTGTGTGTGTGTGTGTGTGTGTGTGTATTTAAGGACACACTTGTGTTTGTGTGTGTGTGTGTTTGAATGTGCATGCATGTGTGTGTGTGTGTGTGTGTGTGTTACGGCCTGTACCACCTCCTAGCCAGTCATTTCGAGGTCAGCCAAGTCTGCATGTAGACACGGCTACAATGGATGTGGACAGTGGAACCATAATTTATGTACATCCACAAATACACCTACTGTATATACATCCTAATACGTTTATACTAATATATCCACATGATTCAGACTCCCCTATCTGCAGCACACCGCGGCTGTGTGGTAAATTGTGTGAACATTTGAGCATTTCCCTCTCTTCCCCTTATCAATGGAGAGCCATATTTATGGAGGGAAAAACTCCCGCAGAGGAGCTGAGGAGCTGAGGAGGAGGAGGAGGAGGAGGGGTAGAAGAGGAGGTCAAAGCCTGAGCCGTGAGGATATACGACCAAGAAGTTGAAAAGTAAAAAGAAAAAAGAGGGGAGCGGTGTGTGGGAAAAGGTCCCAGGAGAAAGATGCAGATATGATTAGCGTTCGGTCACGCTGTAGCTCCATTTGTGGCGTGTTACGGCCGCTGCTTTGGCTCTTTATCTTTTGTGGCGTGGTGGAACATTCCAGACAGATGCAACAGCTAGGACTCCTCCTCTGTCTCAGCTTGCGGCGCTAATGTTGCCTTTATCTCAGTTTTTTGATGATAGATGGGCTAGCCAACGCGGCCATGGGTTTTGCGCAGGTAGTAAGTAGTGAGCTAGATAGCTAGCTGGTCCCTCAATTTACTTATGTCAGAGGGCGAAACCACCTTTTAGCAAAATAGAAAGTTCTGAGTGTAGGATCCATTCTAGATCGTTCCCAAGAGGAGGATTTTAACTAGTATTAACTGGCCTAGGGTGAGTATGCAGCGTTTACCAAACAAAGGCTATGACCCAGCGTGTATTCAGCCAACTTGCTGAATCACAAGTTGAGATGCATTTGTCTCTTTGATAGTAAGTATGAATCACAGCGACAATTTATAGGCTACCAAGCATTGAAGATGTTGGCAAACAAAACATAATGAATACATAATAAATACATAAATAAATATACGATAGTCATAATAAATAATAAAAGCTATGACATTTTAAGGTTAAGTTTCAAGTTATTGCAAATGTCTCTTGAAGGCAAAATGGGAAACATGGCTTTGAGATTAGACTGGAAAGCTCATTAGCCTTCAGACAAGCAGTTGAAATGTAGCCCAGGGGCCCAGGTAGCAGCCTGACCCCTGTGGGACCCCTGAGTCCCCTGTCTGTTCTGTAGCAGTGGGGCAATGAATGGAGTGGGAGAAAAGAAAGATGGAGATGGATTGACAGGGAGTGGATGGCGGTGAGAGGGAGAGGAAGAAAATAGATTGAGGAGAGAGGTAGACAGGTAGTCAGAGTGTGACAGTTAGAAATTGTAATTATTATGGTTACAGTAGCAGAGAGACACAGAGGGGATAAGTGAGGTTGTGAGAGGGAGAAATAGAGGGAGGAGGGAGGGGGGGAGTGAGAGAGGAAGAAAGTGGAGAGAATGACAGCGACACAAAGGCTGAGAGAAAAAGATGGAGGGAGAGAGAGAGTGACTGAGGAGACAGATTGAGACATTGCTTTAGAGAGAACGAGAGAGAGAGAGAGAGAGGACGAGAGAGAGAGAGAGAGAGAGAGAGAGAGAGAGAGAGAGAGAGAGAGAGAGAGAGAGGACGAGAGACATTTAAGGGCCTGTTTGGTTCCGGCAAGGCTGATGCAACTGGGATGCCAATGTTCTTCATTCTCTTCAACGAACGTCCACCATGAAGACTTAACATTGGAGTTCACTGAGATTCCTTCAACCGCAATGGTTCAGGGCGTTGGTGACACACACTATGTAAAAACAATACCATGACAAATTGAGAGATATTATGTCCCCCTGTACAAACACACAGACACACTTTGATCATTTTGTACATGGTGAATGTGAAGCTATATTTGGTGTGATTTACACAACACACACACCCAACCCTACATCGCATATATGTAGCTTACAACATATACGTTGCCAATAAATGTTAGTGTTTGAACTGGCTGTTGCCCCCCCCCCCCCCCCCCCCCCCCCTCTTCCAAATACGGTCAGTATTTACATAAATTATACACCTCCATCACTCACACCTGAGGCATTTTGGCTCCGAAACGTTCTTCCCAGTCCACAAGAATCGTTTTGGCTATATCGTTGGTGAGCTTCCCAGCGGTGGGACGGTAGTGAGAGCCACACCGACCGCAGCGATGAGAATCCCAAACCTCCCATTTCCCAAACCCACCGCGATGGTGGTGGAGGAAGAGGGGGAGAAGAGAGAGAGAGAGAGAGAGAGAGAGAGAGAGAGAGAGAGAGAGAGAGAGAGAGTAGAGGAACAGCTGTTTAATAGTCTGAGTAATGGCTCTTTTTTACCGAAGACCCATTAAGTAGAACGCTGAGTTATAGAAATTCTTTTCACATTAGCCCCGATCTCTTCCTGATCCACATCCTCTCACCCCCCGCTTGTTCCCTGAGTCCGAGCATTGAAGGATCTGGCTTTCAAAAAAAAGAAAAAAAGAAAGAAACATTGGCAATGTTTTTTATCAGTAATAACATTCTCCGTCTTCCTCATGCCCTGACTCTTAAAAGTTCCGGCTCCCCGGAAGAAAAAATAAACGAGACGAACTGAGAAAATAAAAGGGTCCATTTGAAACAGGGCAATAAAGTAGGATGTAATGCACTGTAACATGTGGATCAAAGACAATGTTCCCAAGACGTCATCAATTATCAATGTGTGATTGGTTGTTGCCAGGCCGAAATGATCAGGATTTTGCCCCATTGGTTCAGTTTATATGACTTTTGGGTTAAAAAAATTATTGTTGGAGCTATGAAGGACCTCTTCCACTCTGGTGTGTATACTTAAGTTTCTCAATGTAGAGAACCCTAACCCTTTCGTAACTATAACATTAGTTCATCCAAACCAACCTCATACTCCCAGAGAGGATATTCTAAATGAAACCATGCAAAGATGATAGTGTGTGTTTGTGTGTGTGTGTGTGTGTGTGTGTGTGTGTGTGTGTGTGTGTATGTATTATCTGTATTATCAGTATTATCGCGGCATTGTTCAAATGTGCTGACATTTTGCAAAAAGTTTGCATAAACAAACTAAAGAAAAAATATTTGCATAAACGTTCAAATAATATTATAAAGAAATATTCTTGATGTAAACATATGAAATGTGCATTAACCTCTTCATCACTTGGCCTGTTTCTGAGTTTGTTTTCTGAAAATAACATACCCTAAGTAAATAGAGTATATCTCCACAACTGCAAGGGCTATATTGTCGTGCAAGTGAAATAACCAATGTGGATACTACTTGGTTAGAGTGAATGAAGCTAGAACACAGCATAAGTGGAAGATTTCATTTAGATTGAATACCGCCTAGTGCATTATCAGGTGGTAGCAGGGCCATAGCACAACATCTGATGAGTACCTGGGCCAATGTTTGACATCAATAAAGTGAAGTAGAGCAAAGATAGAGGTAGGTTTAGGTGAAATCTCCAAATAAAGCAATAAATCCAATGCAAGAAACTTGATGAAACACAAACAGGTAGATATCTTGAGAACCCAATATACAATTTTGACACTTGACCCCTCTATTGAAAGGGCAGGGCGAATACAATTGAATGACACCAAGCCAAATGTTAGCAATCCCAGTGCGTGCATTCATCTGGTTCATGTTATAAAACTGACATGGCATCAATAGAATGTATTTTCAGGGCTGCTTTTGGGATGGGGGTTCTACGTTATTACAATCCATGGGTTACTTAGCAACAATTTGGCTAAATCTACATTAAGATTACGGATTATCTTAATGTCTTTACAGAAAAACAGTTTAACCATAATGATAGTGGTGTCAGTAATTGTTTTAAGATGCTCTTGCCGAGTGTTTGCCATCTTATGAAAATTAACACAAAATGTCTAATGAGGTGTTTTATTGAAAAAAAGAAGATTGTGCCATTAAGAACCCTTGTAAAATACTGAACGCAAAGTTAATGGTACTTTTCAAATGTTTGGAAAGTAACTCGAGGCTACACTGGATTGAGTAAGGTCTCAAAGTCTAAACCTTAACACATTTGCTCTCTCTGACCCTTACTTTCATTATTTATTTATTTCCAAGATCAAAAATGAAAAACGTCTTCCTTCCTTTCTCTTATTGTTCATCTCTTTTTCTTTCGTTTCTCTCTTTTTCTATTTTCGTTCTTTTCTTCCCCTCTGCACTCTGTCTCTCTCTCTCTGTTATCATTGGCTTGCCCTCCCTCTATTGGACGCCAGTTCATCCAGCGATTACTAAAGTTCCAGCTGACACAACATGTATCGGAGGTGATGTCAACAGGAAGTGGGCTGTTCTCTCTGATTCCCGCCACCACACGCTGACGATGAACACGTTGCACGCGCTTCTTGTTTGCGTGGTTTGTGAGCCTTCAAATAAATCCAAACAGTTTTATTTTTGTAATTTTTACTTTGTCGTCCTCCACCGCCCTCCCCCATTCCCTTTCTATTCCATTTATTCGCCATATCTCTTTCTCAGCTCTCTTCCAATCTCTCTCTCTCTCTCTCTCTCTCTCTCTCTCTCTCTCTCTCTCTCTCTCTCTCTCTCTCTCTCTCTCCACTGTTGTGTGCGTGGTCGTCTGGTATGACAGGAATGTGAGCCATCAGGACACACGTGGTCGACGTGGCGCCCACACGCACACACACTATCACACACACTATCACAATTTTCGGTCAGTGCACAAGTGGATTATCGGGCCCCGAGATAGAGGTGGGCTGAGAGCCACGGAAGCGAAACGCACGCACACATTGAAACACACAACCACACACACAACCCAAACCACACTTAAACACACACACATGCACACAAACACACACAGACCCCCCCCCCCCCCCACATACACAGACACGCACACACACACAAACTTAAACACACACAAAGACACACACATGCACACAAACACACACACTGACACCCACCCCCCCCCCCCCCCGACACACATGCACACACACACAAACACACACCCAAAAACGTGATATTTCAGCTTTCAAACATATCTCTTAATTGCTTTAAGCCTGAAATGATCTCCTGATGCGCATGAAGAAGATTCAAAAATACTTTTGCATAGTTTGGCTTTATCTGAAACCTGTTAGCTTATGTTTTGTGCCTGTATTGACGGACACACACACACACACACACACACACACACACACACACACACACACACACACACACAGTGAACTGATCGCTATCTCTCAGTCAGTCAGTCACCATGACGCCATGCCTCTGTTGAAGTAAGTCGGTAGTTTTAGATCAAAGGTCAAAGTTCAACTAGTCACATCTACCACAGATGAAGTGGAGATCAGATGATATCATTAGATGAACATTTTTCATTTTGATTATTTAATATGGACTTGTTGCATACAGAGCCTTTGGACTTTTAGACATTTGCGGTGGGAGTGGGTCTCCCACCGAAGGAGGTGGTAGATCTGGTCCAGAACGTATTGGCCTTCGGAAAAAATCCAACAGAAATATTATTTTAACTCCCTGTGACATTTAGACCAACTCCAAAGGTTGCCCACGGTGACCAAAATGTGTTGGGACACCTCATTCCTCCACTCTGTCATATGGGTAATGTGCCTTTTGGTCCAACTGAGGTAAAGCCACACGTTGACGTTAAATGGAAATATTTATTACACAAACTATAGGAGAACAAAAAAGATTGTGACGATCACTTCGTCACACACTCCCTTTTTCCTTTACAGATGACATCATTTTTTTGTCCAAGTCAACCGCTGAAAGGCCCAATCAGACAAGGGTAAAGCTTACCAGTCTATACTATCAAACCCTTATGGAGCCCATGTAGACATTTTCTAGGTGTGTTGATTTTGGATTACAGCGTGAGGGAACGTCATAGGGTTTGTTTTGGAGCGCGCCCCCAATCTACTGAGGTGTGTATGATCCTAATACAGTAATATGATGTGATTTTCAGAGCCTTAATGAGAAACAGCAACTGACAAAAAAACTAAAATGGAGTACAAACATAAAAAGAGTGAGAAAAACCAAGTGGGCTCATGACCATAGATGAACTTATGAGAGTCAAGATAGTATTGGAATGGAGTACAAACACACACACAGCAACACCAGATTCTGAGACTAATTGGCTTCCAGTAAATGCCATATACTAGTTTCAAGAAACCCACGAGCTTCAATGACAAAGCAAAGGCTAGGGCAAAAGCCACACGTTGGGACATTCAGATGGATCCATGAAAACAGGTCAGACCGTTACAGGGTTTTGGCTTTTATAGCCTTTTTCTAGAAGTTCCATGACATAGTTGTGTGACCCTCGTCTCCAAGGGAGATAAATTACCTCATGCTTTTCACATCAGACACTTTAAGGGTTCAGGGAACATTGGTGAGCAGCCTGGTGTGCTCTGTGAATCCAGTCAAAAAGGACAGCTATTGGACGATTGGACCTGGCTTGTCGAATCATTTCCTCAACATATGCATGGTTGTAGGCCCACACGTGTGGTGGGGTGGTTAGGTTATAAATCAGCTTGTATAAAAGTATGCACACGTATATGTGGAAATGCACAGCAGACACATACACACACATGCATGCGTGGATATGCACATACACACGCACATAAAAACACATGCATGTGTGCACACTGACACATACACTGACACACGCGTGTGCTGATATGCACATACACGTACATAAAAACGCATGCATGTGTTCACACACACACACACACACACACACACACACACACACACACACACACACATACACACACACACATACACACACACACACACACACACACATACACACACACACACACACACACACACACACACAAGGGGGGTGGATGTGCACTTTATTTATTTCGTAATAATTGATGTTGGCTGGGAAGCTCACAAAGGAAGCCTGTTATTTTATATAACCATTAACCAGATCCAAGATAAAGAAGGTCGTTTTTCACCAGCAGAACCCCAGCTGCTCGGAGGTTATTAGGTTTCAGATGGTTGTAGCGCTCCATGTCTCTCCGTTCACCCTGGATTGATGATCACCACCAGGAGAAGTAGAAATGGTTGTGCTGGATTCTCTGGGATGGGAGAGAGGAGAGTTTTTATTAGGCTCTTGTTTGAGATAACGTGCGTAACGCACACTGAGATACACGCACGTGCGTGCCTGGTGCTGAGATGCACACGCACATACACTGACTGAACCACATTTCTGCGAAACTCCGAAGAGAATAGGATACATAGGTACACACGCACACACGCACATACACACACACACACACGTTTGCGCACACACACACATTGGCCAACATACTGTATTCGTGAAAAACAGAAGAATTGGATACACACTCGTGCAGATACACACACACACACACACACACACACAGTAAAGCCTCTTATGTCCCACTGGAAGAACAGCGGAAAGAGGAGGAGGAGAAGGAGGAGGAGGAAAGAAAGAAAACAGACATTGTACAACTTGTCGTTTTTTGAAGAAAAAAAAAAGGAGAAGCAGACAAACAAAACGCGAGACGGGCGGCGGGGGAGGAGAAACGAGGGAAGAAGGACGGGATAGAAACGGAAAACACTGGAGAGGAAAAACAGAAAACGAAGAAGAGAGAAGAGAGCTAAAGTGGGAGGGGGGATGAGATGGGAAGGAGGCGCAGGTGAGGTTTGTGTGTGTGTGTGTGTGGGGGGGGGGGGCGGGTGTGTTTAGAGGTGGGTGAGGAGGGTAAGGTGGAGGGTGAGGCAGGGGGAAGGCCTGCGCTGTCTGAAGATGGCCTTGGGCGGTCGGGCGAAAGCATCCATCACCCACGACAGACCCACACACCCACCCCTCCTCTCTCT
>JACYXH010000828.1:470000-635000 GCA_026745465.1 Lota lota
GCTCTCTTTCTCTTGGTCTCTTTCTTTCTCTTGGTCTTTTGCCCAGCTCTTTCCTTCTCTTCCATTTAAAAAAGCTGCCCAATCTCTTCTGTCAATGCTAACAATTTATAATTATTTCTGTGTATGTGTGTCTCTCTCTCTCTCTCTTTATGTTCTGCCTCTCGGTCCAACTCTCTTTTGCTAAAAGGTATTATTTGTTTTTCTCTCTCTCTATTTTGCCCCCCTTCCAACTATCGTTAGGTCTCTCATCCCCCTCTCCCATCTAAAATAAACCGCAACATCCAACATCCTACACTCGATGCCCGTGAACATGCATGGTCTCTTCCTCGGCTCCGTGTGCCGTGCTCTGTTTTCAAAAGCCCCTTCCGTTCCAACCATTCCAACCAACCTCTGCATGCGCAGGTCCAGGCAGCCCTGTACGCGCATGTCGTGCAGCCAACCTCTTCCATCTGGATTTCAGATAGGAGATGTAGAAACCATCTGAAGGACAGAGCAGCAGCTCTTTCCTCCACTCACCACACACGCACGCACACGCGCGCACACACACACACACACACATAAACACAAAAACGCACACGCACGCACGCACGCACGCACGCACACACACATTCTCCTCTTTGTCTTCAACTTCCAAAGAATGAAACAACCACAGTGAAGAGAAAAAGACGGGGTATGGAGTAAACGCAAGCTGTAGTGGGTGATTTTATTTTCAATGGAATGATATAAATACACATAAAGTTACCTTGCAGGGATACACAGACGGTCAGCACACTTAATTCACAGGTGTAAACACCTGTGGCACACAGAAGCTATAGGTTCACAGCGTTCACTCTATGTAATACACACACTCACGCGCACACACACACACACACACAACCTGCAGTAGAGTTACAATTCTTTGCGCCGCACATTAATCATAAACGTGTCCATCACACCCACACAAGCACGCACACAGACCCACACCCCCACACACCTCAATGCAGTACATTTTTGCGCTGCACATAAATCATACGACCAGTCAGAAACGATCTGTACCAGAATCCATGTGGCAGGGTAGGGGTAGACACCCTAAAAACCCTGAGCACAGGTTCAGAGAGGAGGGGGTCCCCCCATACTTTGGCCTAATTACCAAAATGATGCCTCGCTTCCCCTTGAACCCTTGCTGAACCTGTCTTCTATGACATCCAAATGATCCACACCCCGCCCCCCTCAACCCCCCCCCCCCCATCTCTCTCACCCCCCCCCCCCCCCCCCATCTACCTCATAGATATTGAAATAAAAAGAGAGAAAGAGAGAGAAAGTAGGGTAGGGAGAGAGAGCGAGAGAGACACAGATAGAGAGACTGGTATATAGAGAGACAGACAGAGAGACAGAAGCTGTTTCTGTGGATATATTTGAGAACATAAAGCAGAAGTCTGCTAATTATGCATGGATTTGGAGCATGTAATGTTCTGATTGGATCCAGAGACTGACTGCTCATTATATCTCCATGTCTTTCGGAAGTTAAACCTGTCCCATCAGAATCCACACATGGAATCATAAAATACTACTCGTATGGGTTAAAAATATGGATTTTTACTTTTAAACGCCCTAGTTGTATTTTCTCTTTTTGCAGTGCAACCATTTGCCTGAAGCTACTGCAGTGTAACGGTTACATGGACTGTGGGACCACTTTCGTGTTAGTGGGCTCAGCCCTCTGCCTCTCAACAGTGACACCCGTTAGTTATGGAGTCGCTTAGATGATTTATCTACTGTTGACATTGGTTGCCTTTTGAAAAAAAAAAAACAATGACAGAAAAGACAGAAGACATAAATATAGAAAGAGAGAGAAAAAAGAAACAAAAAATAGGCCAACTCTAAGCCAACTCTACGCCCACCTCCTGTCACCGTGTGGACCAGCGACGACAGCGACGATATTATTGAAAAATATCTGGAAGATATCACTTGATTTCAGTGTGGAGGGATAGCATTTCAAAAGACCTGACCTGTGTTGGCGTCATGTTGCAGAGTGCGTCGGCTACATATCCTGATGGACTTGAGCATGGACAAAAGGGATGAAACGTTTTCCAAGCCCTAAAGTTCTTCGAACGTGGGCGGGCCGGTAGAGGGTTGTGGTGTATTAAAACGGGACTGAGACCCCTTTAAGATTCCAGCCTCGTTCAGCAACATATCGGTAACATATCCCCGTCAAATCACTCCCACTGTCACTGCCCCCCCCCCCCCCCCCCCCCAACCGAACCCGAACCCTAACCCTAACCACCGGCCTCAGCTGAGACTTTTTTCTTCTTCATCACTTCTCTCTACGGCTACGGCTGACGATGATGATGATGGTCGCTCCGAAAAGACATATGTCCTAAATGACCCCCCCCCCCCCCCCACACACACACACACACACACACACACACACACATACAGAGGTGAAGCAGCTTGCTTGTGTTCGTCGATGACTCCCATGGCACTGAGTTCATCTTGTAAATGGCAGGAGAAACCACAAGCCTGAAACAACGACCTTCACCGAAACATGGCTGTTTATTTCCTGGGGGGGGGGGGTGGGGGGTATGGAAGCTGGTGTGGTACTGGCAGGCTGTACGAGGGGGGGTGGTTTAACTGGTGGTGCTGGCAGGCTTTTGGGGGTGGGGGTGAGGGTGGTTAAACTGGTGGTGCAGGCAGGCTATCGGGGAGAGGTGGGGGGGTTTAAACTGGTATCGCTGGCAGGCCCTTGGGGAGGGGGAGGGGGGGGCGGTCTGGATTGATTACAGATTTATTCGTTCTTTCGTTTTTTAAGTCGTTCTTTTCCTCTCTTTTTTTCAACCCAGAAGACTTACAGACACAGACACACACATGCAATCACTTTCAGATACACAGAGTGCATACCGTGCACACACACACACCTTTTTTGCAACGGTTGTGTGTGTGTTCGGTCATATATACGCACGCACGCACACACACAACTTTACATGCATCTTCATAGATGACCACCAGCTGGAACAAACCTCCATTCATGCAGCACAGGGAGCCCCTATACGCTAGCAGGCCTGCTCACACAGCGCTATACAGCACACATTATAGACCCTCACTCACAACGGTCGCCCTTACAGCCATGCTCGCTCTCCCTCCCTCCCTCGCTTTCCTTCTCTCTCTCTCTGTGCCTCTTGATGGCGATCGCCCGTCTGTTTTCTCCGTGACTGTGTGGAACGTGAACCTGACCCTGCAGCTATTTGTTCATTTTTTTTCTCTTCGTCCGCCTTCTTGGTGTCTCTTTTTGTCTTGCTTAATATGTTACTTGACTTGTAAGTCTCGTCTTTCACTTTCTGCATGAATTCAATAAAAGAAAGTGAAAGCTTCTTTTCCTCCCCAGATAGAACGCTAAGACGGCCTGATCTTGTCTTTTCTCGTCACAAGAAACCGAAGAGATTGTTCTGTTGTGATAGAACTTTGTGTGTGTGTGTGTGCAGGTGTGTGCGTGAGCGTGTGTGTGCATACTTGTGTGTATGTGTGTACACATCAGCGTACAAATCTGTATATCTGTGTGTGTGCACGTTTGAGAATGTGTGTGGGACAATCCCATTAGATGGAGTGACAGGCACGTGTGTGTGCTCAGGTTAAGTGACAGCCTGTTCCCACCCTGTCGACACACACACCCACACACCCACCCACCCACCCACACACACACACACACACACACACACACACACACACACACATACACACATACACCCCCTCATCTTCAGTGTGGGTGTGTTCAGGCAGCTGAACCTGTGAGGGCAGGAGACAGGAATCTACAGGTAGATAAACCAGCCTGGCTTTCTGTCAACTGACAATACTGTAAAATGAACACGCTATTGTTACATGTATGGTGTTGGCTTAAGCACCTAAGATTAGAAACATTTAACTAATTAAATCAATTTAGTAAAAAAAGATATATATTTCGAAACTATTAACTTATTTACTTTTAAAACAGCCAAATCATTAAGTCATGAATCAACCCAGTACAAATATACCAATCAGTGCACATATCAAACTTAAACCTGCATTGTCAACATTTTATCATTAGCAGCCTCTAGTGGCTTGAGTTACAGCTAAAGTTTTAGATATGGTGATGGGGGGTGGGGGGGGGGGGGGGGGGGGGTGGGGGGGGGTGCAGTAGAAAAGTTACATAGTGCAGGTTTAACTTTTGAATATATCAACCAAGTAAAACATCTTATTTCAAAACAATAACTTTTACTTGACATTAAAATGGTTTTGGAGGGGGTGGGAGAAATATAGGCATTCTGTTTATGTCTTCTGGAACTGGAACACGCCCACCTTCCGGCATCTTCCCCCCCCCCCCCCCCCCACGCCTGACTGTCACATGACCACCCCCACTATCGGCCTTCCCCTAACTGGCCATCAGCTTTATTCAGTCTACATGAAGAGCTGGAGGGGAAGTGGAGGGAGGGAGGGGGTTATTAAAGTAATAATATTAGGAACAGTTGGTGACTGCAAAAGAGAGAGAGAGAGGGTGAGGGGAGAGAGAGAGAGAGAGAGAGAGAGAGAGAGAGAGAGAGAGAGAGAGAGAGAGAGAGAGAGAGAGAGAGAGAGAGAGAGAGAGAGAGAGAGAGAGAGAGAGAGAAAGAGGGAGAGAGCGAGGAGAGAGAGACAAAGAGAGTTAGAGAGTGGTGAAGCAACATAGGTCACCCACAAGACAGAGAGGATTATCAAAACAAAATAGCTTTAAATGAGATGATTGGGATGCTGCATGACCCACTTGGAGTTTATTGTTTACATGCTTGGCAAAAGTAATTTAGACAAAGTATTTAGAAGAATAAACAATAGTTATAGACAAAGGAATGAATTAGTGTGTGGGTGTGTGTGTGTGCATGCTTGCGTGAGTGCATGTGTGTGAGTGTGTGCGAGATTGCAGATCCATTCCAGCTTCCCCTCTCAATTTAAAATACTTTTTCCTTTTCCTTATAGGTACTCACAAAGTCACCATCTCTGCTAATCTTACACTCACTTTTGGAGAGAGAAGGAGAGGGGGGATTGTGTAACGGCTTGTAAGCACTTTGTTTTCCCTTACACGCATTTATCAAGCCGCATGGTTTAGATAACATTTCATTATCCAAGCGAGTCTAAATATGCCCAAATAGGGGGCTGCGCTCTCCTCTCTGTTACCGCCTAGCTAGAATGGACAAAATCTAATTTCCAGCTTAAACGGACAGGCATGACAAGGGGAGCGGAAGCTATTGTATTAAATACACACACCCCTGCTGGAGATGATGGTGGTTGGTGTTTCGTGTCATAATCGGCCTTGTGTAAGTGCTTTTGACTGCCGGATATTCTCACACGTCGGTCCTTGTTATCAAGCTACCTGAGGCCTCCGCGAGATGTTGTGCCAAGAATGTGTCCTTTGTGTGCACTGACAGATCTTTCTGGAAAAACAAGAGGAAGGGGGGAAAGAAAAAAAGACAAAGAAAACGGCTTTGGAGAAAGACGGCTCTTCTAGACTAGAGGTCTGGTTTTTCTAGAAGAGCCGTCTAAAGCACTTATATCTACTAGAGGTTGTATTCGATTTAAGTGCTTAGTTTGGAAAGAAGTTCGCACCGGTACATAAAAAAAAGGTAAAAACTGACCGTTTTTTATTAAACATAATGTGCCATTCATGATTCTGCATATTTAAATCATCACAACCACATTAATCTCTACAGTCAACAGGGAAGTAGGAATACAGTGGAAGTACTTCAATAAATACAATAGTTTGTAAGGCATCTTTGAGATCCCTAGATGGACCTTTTTAAGTTAGAATGCCGAAATAAAATGTGTTTTATGAATTCCCAAATTAATTGAGGGAATAAAGAATGAAGTACCTTTTTAATCAAAATATCTCCCTGCCTGGGAATAAATTGAACCACTGCCAACAGCGCTGCGCAACACGACACACAAACATGTGCTCACTCTGGTGTCATGTTGAGCAACAGTTCCATCTAAATTCGGAGATGTTTCATACGTTCAATAAGCCCATGAACATCATCATGCGTGTTGGCACAGTGTAAAACCAAATTACTCTGTGTTTAAAAGAAAATACTGGTTAAAATCACACGGCTGCTTTTCACTTTCTCTTACTCCTCTCTCTTAGTCCTCTCTCTTAGGCCTCTCTCTCTCTCTTACTCTTTCCCTCACATAACAGCACGACCTTGCGTGACTTCGCTAAGTCAAACATTCTGTCAAAACGGAACACTGGCTGCCCTGAATTCCCCATCTCTCTCTCTCTCTCTCTCTCTCTCTCTCTCTCTCTCTCTCTCTCTCTCTCTCTCTCTCTCTCTCTCTCTCTCTCTCTCTCTCTCTCTCTCTCTCTCTCTCTCTCTCTCTCTCTCTCTCTCTCTCTCTCTCTCTCTCTCTCTCTCTCTCTCTCTCGACTGTGCTGTTGACACAGGAGATAAATCGCTGGGGGGAAATCGTCTTTGAAGGATGTTGTCCTATCTGTATCTCACCGCGTATCCGACGGCCCCATCGGAAATCAGTGAGCTGTGGAGGGAGAGGACCTTTTCTTCCAAAGCACCCCGCAGATGGAGAATAAAATAGAGGGTATAGAGAGAGGGCGGAACGAGAGATACAGAGCGAAAGAGCGGGGTAGAGAAAAATAAAGAGCGGGGTAAAGAGAGCGAGAGTGAGAAGGAGAGATAGAGTGAGAAAATGGGAGAGTGAAAGTGAAGGAGAAAGAAGAGGGACAAAGCGGGAGTGAGACGTGGAAGGGTAAGGATATAGAGAATGGAGAAATAGAGAATGGGGGAGAAAGAGGAAAAGAGAAAGAAAGGCAGAAAAAGAATGATACAATGTGAGGGGGAAATAGAGAGCACGAGAGGAGAGATAGATATAAATAAGAGTGGGATGAATAGGCAAAGAGAGGGTGGTGGAAAAAAAGAGTAATTGTGTTTTGAGACCGTCAACCATGGCGTGAAGAGATGCCATCAACGGCACACACACACACACACACATCCTTTTAGGTCTTTATGGTCCCTGCTTTATGCAACCACGTTTTTAATGTTCTGCATCGACGGGATGCGATACGTATCCTTCACTCTCCATGTGAGGCCCCACACAAGGCCGCCCCCCCCCCCCCCCCCCCCCGCGCCATTCATTTACTCCAAGCAGAGACTTCGACCGTAGCCCGCCAACTGGGTTTGTGTCTTGCTCGTTGCCATGCAAACTTAACTCAATAAAGTTTCATATTCAGTCAAGTTGATGAACGATGTATAGAAGCGCAACGTGCCCTCTTAACCCCGCGCTCTTTTCAATTTAGTAATGGGTTTAGAACCCCCCCTCCCCCCTCCCACACACACACACACAATCAACCCCACTTTGCCCATTAACTTAATTTCTAAAAGGAACAACACACACACACGTATGGAGCTAGGGGTCTTTCCCAGAATCCTTTTCTAAAAACAATGCACCCGTTCTTAATACGCTCGCACAATGATCAGCAATTACTGCGTCTTCTGCAGACTATCTTCACTTCCTCTCCATCATTCTTCGTTCTTTCATTGCCCCCTCCAACCCTTCCCGCCTCACCCCCACCCTCTATCGTTTGTCGGGTTTCCTCGCCCATCTCGTCTGGATCCTGATTGGTTCATACCGTCAGTCCGTCTGCGCTGCACGCGGCGACCAGCAGGCGACGAGCGGGTCTGGACCGGGGTTTCCATCCGCTAATGTCGGGGGGGGGGGGGGGGGGGGGGCTGTCACACACACAGCTGCCGCCCAACGGCTGCCTTATGGGGACCTCCAGACATGTGGGGACCGGGGAGGGAAATGAGGGACGGATGCAGCTGAAAGGAACAGATCGCTTGGGGGGTTCGGTTGCTAGAGACAAGGGGTCCCCATGGTGGTGCATCGTCGCCATGCACGATAAGTACTGTGGATTGATGAGGAGTCTGCGCACAGCTGTGGGTGTGTGTGTGTGACACGCACAGTGTTCATCAAAGTAATTTGGGCCTTGTTAGTTTAGTAAACATTGAAGTGGTGGTCTTGTGCGTGAGGTTGGGTGAATGAGAGTGGCAGGGTGAATTAGAGTGGCAGTGTCTCGTCGTGATGGAATCCACTTGTTGTTAATTGAATTAGGATCCCAAGGAGAGTGTGGTGGGCATGACTTGACCACAAGACCACACTCAACGGGACTCGAACCTCGAAATCACTGCAATGATTTGGTCAAAGTTTATAATTGACATTACATTTATATTGTCATTGTTTCTAAAATGTAATTAGGATTCCAAGGAGAGCGTAGCAGGCAGGACTTGAACCCTGGTCTCCAGATCTCACATGAAATTGTTAAGTTTTCCCACAGGTATCAACGGCTAGCTCCGTTGCGCCACCGAGACATGCACAGGGCAATGCTCGGAAGTTATACTTTAGAATTAGTTGACTTTAGAATAGACATGCTTTAAACACAAGAGTATTCTATGGTGAACGAGACACTGCCACTCTCATTCTCTGTCTTTCCAGTTTGTTTGACTCCCGCCCCCCACAGCCTGCCTCCCATTTTCATTCCTGTCTCTAAAAAGCACAGACACACACACAGACACGCACACGCATAGACTCACACACGTACACAGACAGACAGACACACACACGCACAAACAGACAGACACACACACACACACATACAGAGGAACTGATAGAAGTCAGATGGAGTCCCAGAGGTAATTACAGGACTGCCGTGAGACTGCAGACCAGTGGGGCCGGCAGGACCCTGACTGATGTGAATGAGATGAGGCTGAATCCAATGAAAGGATGTAAGAGGACACCAAACCTCATTAATGTACCACTTTCAAAATGTGTTTGTGTGTGTGTGTGTGTGTGTGTGTGTCTCTGTCTGTGTAAGTGTGTCTGTCTGTCTGTCTGTCACTATGTGTGTTTGTGTGTATGTTTGTATTTGTGTTGTCACTCTGTTTCTGTTTGTGTGTGTTTGTGTGTGTGCGTGTGTGTATCTGTTTGTGGGTGTGCCTGTCTGTTCTGCTTGTTTATGTGAGTGTGTTTGTGTTTATGTGTGTTTATATATATGTCTGTGTGTGTGTGTGTGTGTGTGTGTGTGTGTGTGTGTGTGTGTGTGTGTGTGTGTGTGTGTGTGTGTGTGAGTATCTGTGCTTGTGCACATGCTGCATGTCTAGGTGCGTGTACATGAGAAAGGATGGAAAAGATTTGCAGCTGTTCCTACACCATGTCCATTCAAAACCATGTAAAAAAAATAGTCTTTCTCATACACTTTCTAAATATACCGTCAGAGCAGAGAGGAGAATAACAGCACTCCATCCTCTTTATGAGTGCATCAAATAGAACAGGCTGCTTCAGTTATATATCAGGACCGGCTATTCACAAGGCTCATTAACCAGACGGTAAATCGCTGAAATGAGAGTGTGTATGTGTGTGAGTGTGTGTGTCCCTACTGCAATGCTACAAGGTTTCTGTGTGTTGTCTGGAGTCTGCTGAATCACTGTTTTGTGATCAGCCCTTCCGCAGAGATCGACCAACAGACAGACACACACAAACATAAAGTGCACACACACACACACACACACACACAATGCACATAGAGACGCAGATGCACACACACACACACACACACACACACACATACACATAAAGAGATAGAGAGGCACACACACACAAACACGCACACAGAGACACAGTGCATAAAGACATACACACGCACACACACATGTGCGTGCACATACACACACACCAAAAACACAATAACCTACACACTGACAGACACACAGACAGGCAGACACACACAAACTTAAACACACACACATACACACACACACACACACACACACTCTCAGTCTGCAGACGTGGGCTGTCCAAGGGAAGTTCAGGGTGGAATGGAAGAGTGTGTTTAAGAGGAAGGAAGGAGAAGCAGGAGAGTGAGGGAGAGACGCCATTAAAGGTAATGACCTTTTCCACACCTCCATCTCAGTCTGCCCAGCAAGACATAAAGAGGCCCACTGTACTTCCAGTGGTGTTTCAGCAGCTTTTTAACTTTTACACCGTCAAATACATGCTCTATTTGTGGAGGCTAACTCTCCTGGAGAACTTTACTACTCTAAATGTGACACATCCTGAGTCTGGCCATTTGGCTGGTTGAATGTCTAAGGATACACACGTCATTAATGGTGCCTCTGTATTTGTCAGCAAACTGTTTTGTCGGTTCATCGTTATTAATAACAGCATGATATCTTCAATAGCTTCATGTGTGCACTTTGCTCCTAGTCCAACACTTTAATGAATTGCACGGAAAGGTGGATATGAAAATAGTCAAAAGTAGACAAATAAAGTATTTAATCATTTAGATGATTAAATGTATAAGATAGAGTGAGCAGTTCAACAAGAAGAGGGATTCAAATACATTATGGCACTGGAGTCAACTATTTGCCATAAACCACAAAAAAGTACATTTGAATTCTATAGTCGACTTTCTTTTTCACTGATGATTGGCTGTAAAAGTTCATTACAAACTGAATCTCTTACAGGGTGAGAGGAATGAGAGCAGAGAGGGAGTCAAACAGAAGGAGTGTGAGGGAAGACAGAAACCATTTGATGAAGCGACAGAGGGATGGTGCTGCCCTATCACGTCGCAGGCTCGTGACCGTGTGACATTTGGTACAGCGAACATTATTAGTCGCCACAGGCCACAGGTACGCACACACACACACACACACTATGCATGTACATTTCCTGCCTACGTCCCCAACTGATAATTCGGTTGGTCCCTGCCAACCAATCATCTGTGGTCACCTCAGACAGGAAGTCCCTCCGACACGGGCAGAAAGGGAGAACGAGGGAACAAGTAAAAGAGAAAACAAATATGAAATCTAAAATAAGATACGAATGAGAAAAGTTTAAATGAGATACAAAAGAGGGAAAGAGAGCAGGACAGAGAGACATTGAAACAACAGACAGAGAAAAAACTGAGCCAAGACTACAATGATTTGTACACTTTGGATAAGACAGAGAAAGGGAGAATGGTGCGAAGAGAGAGAGAATCTGTATGCTCTGCCTGCTGCTCTCTCGCCCCCCCTCTCGAGGGTGTGGTGTACTAGGGAGAGTTCGAGGTCAAATTAGATATTTTCTCTCTCTCTCTACTGGGTCCTGTGTTGTAAGGTCTGGTTAGAACCAGCACTACACACATCCACATCTATAAACACAGCACACAAAACCCTGACTCCTGCATGAAATAGACAGCTGCACGCACACACACATCTACAATATATACACACACATCTTCCTAAATTACTAACTGGGAAGAAACAACATAACCTTTTGTAGTTTCTTCACACCTATCTGTGTGTAAGTGTGTGTGTGTGTGTGTGTGTGTGTGTGTGTGTGTGTGTGTGTGTGTGTGTGTGTGTGTGTGTGTGTGTGTGTGTGTGTGTGTGTGTGTGCGTGTGTGCATATGCGTGTGTGTATGTGCATATGTCAGACATAAAGCCATATCATCTGGACAGTGGGATGAAGTGAAAAGCTAAGTAAGTCATAAAAAATGTCACAATTTTACATATAGCCTAACAACATGAGTCTGAGTTGGCTTGCGGTGTCTGGTTGTCAGCCTGGTTTGAAACATCTCCACTTGCACCTTCCAAATGAAATCTCTTTCATCAAAAACGATTGCGCCATCAAACCATCGGCTTTGAGGTGCAGCAGCTCCAGCAATGCAGGCCTTGTAGCGTTGCATGGTTGCCATAACTAAAAGCTTGGTCGAGAAAGCCACCAAACCCATGATCACACAGGCACACAGGCACAGTGCACGTGAGCGGTCACACGTCCACACACACAAACACAAACTCATGCAGGTCACCACCGCTAAAACATGACATCATCAGGACGATTTTCTGCATCCGACTTACACAAGCTGTATCTCGTTTGATGGATACCAGGCATATAGAAACCAGTGATCAATAAATAAAAAGGCCATGCTGAAACCACAGCATTCATTTATCAATCAATGAACCTCACCCACTCACCATGCCCCTTTGTGGAAAGACAAATGTTTTTTTTTACATGTCAATAGCTCAGCTGAAGTCACCAGGTCAGTGAATGACTCACATGTGGGCCAATCCGTCCCATGCGGGCTAATTGCATGCGAGGGGGACTGTGGCGTTAGGAAGCGCATTACTTCAAAGATTCTGATTGGCTTGAACCAGTTCTGGACCGAATTGGATTGGCCGGCCCGGTACTGGACAGCTGTGACACGAGCAGCAGAGCAGGCGATGAGCGGTGTGTTCACGGAATACCTTACAAATATGTCTAATGTATGTAAGAGAATACATACGAAACCCTTCACATTTTGTATAGGCCACGCCATAAGGAAAGCTAACTACATTACAAGGCCCTAACTATAGGCTCTATAACTATATGCTTTATTTTATTACAACTAGCTTAAATGTATTTTAGTCAGGGTTGTGCTTTGAGTGTTTCTGCAACTTCTCTTGACAGTACTTAGAGGCTACTTCTGAAACAAGATAGTTCTTATACACACACGCGCGCTTACAAGCACACGCACGCACACGCATGCAGCACGCACACGCACACACACACAGAGCCACTACATTCCTTATTATTAAACACAGATGGCAATAATGTCATACACTAATAATTCATAAATAAACTCGGGAGGTATTTCTTCGTAAAGACATACTCCTTTATCTGCACTTTGGCCTAGCAAAACAAACCATATAACCAAGGCTTCAATCTACTGTACGCTATGTTATTTCCGCACAAACATCTCAAGTCCCTTGGCGCTTCTTATGTGGTTTATCACGTTTGTGTCCGTTTTTTGTCAGTTTCTACACCACTAACTAAATATATGTTGCCCCCACTTTAATAGGTCTACTACATGAGTGGTTATTTGAAAGTGTGGGTCTCGAATGTTCTATGGACCCTCATAAGTCTAAGTTTAAACATAGGCTTCAACCAATCTTTAGATGTATGTCATGGAAATGTCATGTTATCCTCAAACAAATTGACAAAATCAGCAGCACGATTCGGAAGGCAGGGTGGGGGGGGGGAACCAGCCACTTCTGCCTGCTTGCCTTGGGGGGGGGGGGAGCGTGGTGGAGCTGTGCATGGCAATACAATGACAACTTAAACCTGCACTATGCGCGTTTTCCCATGAGCAGCCTCTAGTGGCTTGATTTGTCGCTACAATTAAAGCCACATTATTTGCTGAGGTTTTTTCAGTGATACTTTATCACTGCGACATCTCCAATGAAGCTATCATTATTGATGTGCTCGTATACAAATGATGTACAAAACATGCCCAGGCCACTTACGGATATCTTCCATCACAGCAAAGGGAGTGGGGGAGGAGGGGTGGCGGGGTATATTAACATGTAGAAGGCCTACTTACTTATGCCACAGATTTGTCACTAATAGAACCATTCCCGATCCTTTGATAGTGTGGGAATACTCGGGACAGCTGCGGCGGCCGGGGTGGGGGGGGGGGGGGGGGGGCGTTTAAAAGACATTAAATATTATATGACAGGAAGTGGCTGAGAAAGCGGTCGTTGAATAATGTACTCATGAGTTCAAGGACTTGTTCATTTCCCCCCCCTCTCCCCTCCACCCTCCACCCCCTCAATACCAGTTCACCAGTAACCACCACCACCACCACCACCGCTCCTTGGACAGACGAAACAAATCTGGCGGAAGGCTCGCAGGGCAGAGGCTCAAGGATATTGTGTCTCCGAATAAGTGAGGCTGACAAGTTAATAGAGATGGGGGAGACTGTGGGGTGCTTTGATTTCTTGCTGTTTTTATTAGGCTAGTACAACATGGTGGACTGGACTCTTGTGAACGGGCTGCACCATACTTGACTGGACTTGTTTGGGGGGGGGGTTGTTAAGGGAAGTTATAGGAAGGACTTATTTAATGATGTCTCAGTGGTGGGGGGGGGGGGGTGAAGAATCCACTTAGAAGGACGCGGAGCTGTTTTGTCACCTCAGGGAGAGGCAGTAGGGTATTATTCTCTCGACATGTGAGTCCTATTAGAGCACTTGGAGCAGTGACAGAAAAAACCAACAACCCTCAGTGGCATCGCTGTCTTCGTCAAAAAAGTAAAGAAAGTGTTTAAAATAATGTGTTATGAGCAGCGAGCGCCTATAATTTTGTTAGCACAGTAGGCCTAAAGAGACTGTCGAAGAGGCAAATGGACTTTTCCTTTTTAGTTTTTTTTTTATTTCTTTTATGCTGATTTAAGGGGGGGAAAAAAAGGTATGCGAGTACTTGACAAAAAATATTAAATAAAGCTGCTCCAGACACAAAACACTGTGTGCAAGTCACAACCTGGCTCTATATATATCTACTTCAACTGCTTCCTACATTTGACTACTTCAAATCACAGGGATTACAAACAGCCCAAAGCCATACAATGAGGTTATTCATTAGGGGGGATTTTATGGGCGGTTACATTTGAATATTCTCATGTAAAAAGTATCCATAAATTAGCCAGAGGAGACAGGATTGTATCCATTTCGTTCCTATTTGAATAATGCTTGCCTGCGGTGGGAATAAATCAGAATTACATTGGTATGCTGTGCTTTGTTACAGCAAACATTTAGCTAGAACTAATTCTAATGTGTTGTCAGGACTAGTTAAATTTATTCACTTCAGGGAAACTTAAAATAAAAATGTGTTATTAAATGTGGTACGCTACTGCCACCTAGTGGCTGTTACTGGACTCTACATCAAATATGGTAAATATCATTGGATGTTGTTGTGATGCATTTGCCTGTATTTGATAATAGGGAGTGGGATTCAAAGCCAAATATGCAAAATGGGTGAAATGTTACTTTCAAATGTAAATTATGTGTTCTACTGTAAAGCAGGGGCCTCCGGATTCAGCTGTGTGTAAACTCTTGAGCAAGATGGCAGTAGCAGTTTTAGGAACAGTGGAAGCTGAGCAATAAAGCATACGCAAGTTGAAAATATTTTCTATTTATTTGAGTAAATTCAGTACATGGATATGATCACCCGTTTTTGAAATCCCGTGTGATCTGATCGGCGAACTAAACGTCACACTTCATCATCTCTCGGAGGCACACCGTGGCATAGCTGGAACTCACCAGGTCAAAGTTCAGGACGAGAGTGAGCGGTGCTCTCTCACTCTCCCTCCTCCTCCTCGCCATCTCCTCCCCTCCTCTCTCCTCCTCCTCCTCTTCTCCCCCTCCTGCGACCTCCTCTCCCTGCTCCAGCAGCCGGTGGGTGAGGTTGCGCGGGGTGGCCACCAGAGGGCGGTAGCAGCCCGGCAGGTTGAGTTTGAGGCCGCTGATGCGGAAGCGACCGTCTCCCAGGCCGTCGTTGGCCAGTCTCTCCCGGTACCACAGCCCCATGGCGTTCTGCGGGTAGGTGACGGTGTTTCCCGGCATGGGGAGCACCACCTGTTTCTCAATGACGGAGGGCGGATAAATAGCGGGTTAGGCGTGTGGCACAAGTAGTGCTAAGGACATCAGGGATGGCTCCCGGGTACCTTAGTTTAACCAACAACACACCTGTTGTGTTTCTGTATCATTTTCATATGCCTGGATTGTATTGGATGGAGTTTACTGCAAATTATTGCTGCTTGATTCTCAGTCTATAGCAACATCTTGTAATTTAGCAAAGGCTTTAATCAAGAGCGACTAATAAAGGATGGGATCAATCAAGTCATCCAGTCAAAACTGGAGTGAACACAAATATTGTGTAACAAAGTTTCTTTTGTCACACAACAAAAGCTGCTCTATGTGTTTGTTAAATTATTAATGAGTAATAGTCATAGACTGATTGTCCGAGTGCTTGAGTGTTAATTCTGGATTCAACATGAGTGTTATGTACTCTGTTCATACCTGGGCTAGTGTGTAGACTCCATCTCTCTCTTCCTCAGCACTCACCACATGCATCTAGACAGGAACAAGTAACATGGTTTCTAGTTTATTAATATACGTCGTTACATATTTACACATTTTCTATGGCACATTTTTTTCCATTAAATTGTGAATTGTTCTTTTTTTTAATATATTTGTATGGGATTTGTTGAGTTATACACAGGGCAGTGAAGAGAGGGGGTTAAAAAAGAGAAGCAATGATGGGAAGAAAAGATGGGAATCAAACTTGGGTTGCCTACCAGGTGTATTATCTCTGTGGTTTGCACACAATAGGTAATGTGTGGTCCATACCTGCGGAAGGTTCGATTCCCCCGTGTCTTCCTGTAGGTCTTGCTGCTGCCACACCAGATCCCCCTGAATGGGGGCGTGGCCTAGAGTAGCCAATCGATGGGCCACAGCCTCGTTCCACACCCTGACAACCACAAGGATGCATCAACTTCAGGATCAATTTAAGTATCAAGTACCAAAAACTCAGATACGTTGAGTTTTATTGTAATTTTGAATGTGATAAATGTCACCAAGCACCTTACAACACAGTATGCTAACGAGTTTTAGCCAACAGACATTTTGTGCATTTGTCTAAACCAAATGTATTTTAATCGCCACTAGATGGCGGCAACAAAAACGTCAATGGACAATCGACATTGCCAAAGACCATAATCTACTTTTGTCAATGAATGCAATAGCACCTAACGTAAACCAATTGCAATGGAACCCGATCTGTTAATCCTAAATTAAATTAAATGGTGTCTATTGAAACAAATTTCAATGTATCCCGCAATTCCCTGTGTGGGATGAATCAACTATAGTCTATGTTATCTTAAATGGGGATTTTGCGGGAGGCAGTTTACTCCTTCACCTGCTACAGTAGGCATGGGGGTAGAAGACCCTCATGCCGTAGGGCAGACTGAGCCAGGCCCGAGTGCAGCCGTCGGCCCCAGGGCCGTAGCGGTGCAGGGCCCTCAGCATCAGCCTCTCCCGGGCCTTGGAGACGGGCATTAAGGCAAGAGCCTCCTTGGCGTTCTCTGGGTGGAGGGGAGAGGGAGAGACACAGATACAGACAGAGAGAGAGATGGGGGAGAGGGAGAGACACAGAGACAGACAGAGATAGAGATGGGGGACAGGGAGAGACACAGATACAGACAGATAGAGAGATGGCGGAGAGGGAGAGACACAGATACAGACGGAGAGAGAGATGGGGGACAGGGAGAGACACAGAGACAGACAGAGAGAGAGATGGGGGAGAGGGAGAGACACAGATACAGATACAGACAGAGAGAGAGATGGGGGAGAGGGAGAGACACAGATACAGACAGAGAGAGAGATGGGGGAGAGGGAGAGACACAGATACAGACAGAGAGAGATGAGGGAGAGGGAGAGACACAGATTCAGACAGAGAGAGAGATGGGGGAGAGGGAGAGACACAAACAGACATAGAGAGAGATGGGGAGAGGGAGAGGCACAAAGACAGACAGAGAGAGCGAGATGGGGGAGAGGAGGGAGGGACAATGAGATGAGAGCGAGAGAGAGATGGGGGAGAGGAGGGAGGGACAATGAGATGAGAGCGAGAGAGAGACGGGATGAGAGAGAAAGTAGAGGGGTGGGAGGAGAGAGAATAGGGATAAAAGGAGTGGAGAGGGAGATAAGAGAGAGAGAGGGATGAGTGGAGAATACATATACACACAAAAAACTCTCATCCCTTATACAACATAAACATCGGCTCAGAAGAGCATCGGTTTTATCGGCACTATTTGTTTTGTAAACAGGACCAGTACATTCGTGTTAGTCTATGTGCAGTAAATATGAATCTACCAGAACGTACCGGTCTGGACGAAGTGTCTTTTGGCCTGGTTGTGAGGCTCGTCTCCGTCTTCTGGAGTAAAGAACAGGCGAACAGCTCCAACCTGAAGGACATCAAATCACTGTAGAAGTCAAGAGTTTAAGAACCATATGTTCATATTTGATCAATTTAAACAATGTGCTTCAAAAAACGTACAATGATCAAATAACGATCGTAAGCCATTTGTTACCGGTTATGTAATAACAATAGTTGAAAACACTTAAGTTGTACTTGTGTTGATCAACTCATAAAAATGTACCTCGAGAAACGAGCGGGGAATTTACACTGTTGTTTTTACACGTTCAAACGGGAATTCCATGGTCATTATTCAGTGCATTTATAAACCACAAATGCAGAACTGCATGTAGAAATCTCTGGCGGTCGAAGGCTGACCAAGGTGAGACGGCGACTTCTACAAAGGCCCAGACAAAAATAATTCTCTGCCATATTTACCATGTCTTCCTTCAGTAGTGCCAGTCCTACGCGGTCGGACTGAACGCCCTGGCCGCTGCCGAACCTCTGTGGTCCGTAGTAGTTGACAAACCCTCTGGCCTGCAGGGACACAACCAAACAAGCTACGCTACATTGGTTTCTACAATCAGCATAGTAGTAGTAGTAGTAGTAGTAGTGGTGCAGGTAAGTAAGTAAGTGGCTCAGGAGATAGAGCAGGTTGACTGGCAACTGGAAGGTTGCTAGTTCGAAGTGTGCCTGAGCAAGACACCTAACCCAAAACGGTTCCAGACGTGCTGGCTGTTTTGCATGGTTGACACCACCGTGGATGTGTGTATGAATGGGTGAATGTGAGGCAATAATTGTAATTGCCCTTTGAGTGGCCACTGGTTAGAAGCACGCTATATAAATGCAGTCCATTCACCATAGTTGTAGGGGCAGGATAGTGTAGTCACTGATTGGGTGTTGGACCTTGGTTCGATCCCTGATCTAGTTCACCAAGATGAGTGAAACTGTTCTAATTAACGTCCTTTCAACAAGAAGACCTAGCCTAGACACAGAAGTGTAATGTACTATTCGTCATTTAGCAGACGCCTTTAACCAAAGCGACGTACAGTGAATGATACAGTGAATGATACAGGTACATGACCTTAAGGTGCAGTCAGGGCATCTTGCTCAAGGACGCCTACAGGTTGCGAGGCTGACATGGGGGATCAAACCCAGAACCTTTCGGCTGGGAGTCGAAACACCCTAACCACCAGACTGTCCTTCCCACGTGTAACACAATCCTCTCGTTCTATTCAGAACGAGAGGATCCGGATTGCGAAGACGTCGATTCGGAAAGCAAATGAACAGCGACCACAAGCAACCAACCAACCAACCAACCAAGACCCCAAAATCTGGTGTTATGGTTCTGAAGAGTCGAACCGCACCTTGACGTTCCCCACGGCTCGCTCCACCGCGGCGGCCACGTCGCCCGGAGCGTCCCACTTCCCACCGCCGTCGGCGTGCGCCCGCAGGTGTCGGACCACCAGGTCGAAGTGGTTGCCCGCCAGCCGCCCCAGATGGAGGGGCTCGGGAGCGGAGCGCACGTGGCTCACGCGGAGCCCTCTCCGCTCCAGCTCCGCCGCCTTCTCGGTCAGCCTTACGGCAACACCGGGAAGACCAAAAAACACTCAGAACTCAAGACTGGAGCAATTCAGAGGCTGCTTAGCCGGAGCATTATAACTTGAAGGAGCGTGTACGGAGTCAAATAGAAGCTTTTAGCCAAAGCTTTAGCCTTTCATAACTGAAGTTTGATCTTTAGTTGTTCTTTTGAAGTTCTTTGAATTCGCTTTGAACCATATAAAAGAAGGTATTTCATTGGTATCAGAAAAAAACTAAATGTTTGATGACTTATTTTCCCCTTCAAAACGTGCCTGTTGGGAACAGGCCGATTGCTTGGCTTCGGGGATTTCTGCTTGCGGCTTTCTCGAGAAACGCTCATCCAAATAACCTCACACTTGACACTGCACTCCCAAGAAAATCGAAGGACAGAAATATTTGCATAGAGTCTCCTCTAATTATAGTAGGATAACTTTTGAAATATCTGATTGTCTGTTGTTCTATCTATCTATCAAACTATCTATCTACATAACTATCTACTTGTATCTATATCTTTCTATCTACATAACTATCTACTATTATCTATCTATCTGTCGGTATCTATCTGTCTGTGAGTGAATGAGTGACTGAGTGAGTGAGCGAGTGACTGAGTGAGCAAGTGAGCGAGTGACTGACTGAGTGAGCAAGTGACTGACTTTGTGACTGACTGACTGAGCGAGTGACTGACTGACTGAGCGAGTGACTGATTGACTGACTGACTGAGTGAGCGACTGACTGACTGAGCGAGTGACTGACTGACTGAGTGTGCGCCATTTGGATTGCCTCTTATTCAAAGCGTCAATAATAATAAAATACCATGAGAGTGCACACATCCTTCAATCATTCCCTCCCTGTACATCGAACAGCATTGGGAGTGAGCACCCAGAAGAAGCCAGCAGCAACAACAAACTCACTGCATAACGCAGGCCTACCTTTTGACCGGCACGTTCTTCACCACCATGGCCTGGTAGGTGACCGCCCGCTTGTCCTTGATGCCGGCGTAGGAGAAGTCCGAGGGCACCGCGCCCAGCGTGGCCGCCATGTAGCTGATGGCTTCCAGCGTCTCCAGGTTCTCCTTACACAGCGTGAAGCCTGGGGGAGAAGAAGACGAAGAAGCCATATATAGCAAACAGCAAAGGGGCAGATCCCTTCAGATTCCACCCTGTTTCCAATTGATGCCATTCCCCCCCCCCCCCCCCCCCCCCCCCCCCCCCCCCGTTTTAGATTTTGTTTTAGATGGCATGGACATGTTGTGATGTGGCTTGTGACAAGTTGTGACGTGTGTTTGATGATTGAGGAGACAAACCGGTGTACACCTCCTCTTCCACACAGTCATCTTTGGTCCTCTTTCGAGGCTTCAGCCGCACTGAAATAGCAGTTCCCCCCGGGTCGTTGAAGCTCTTGGTCTCGACCAGTTTGCCAAACCTGCGACTGAGGAAATGGTGGACGGCGGTTCGGTGGTCCTTGACGTCGTCGGGCCTAAAGGTGTACGCCGATCCCGGCACTTTGGCGTCGATGAACCGGAAAAATTCCTCCGACTCCTCCTCTGTGACCAATCTGGAGAGTTCCCGGTAGTCATGGTTCTCCTTCACCTTGATCTCAAACTGGTGGGTGACGGTCATCAAGGAGGGGAACTGATGTCGGATGGCACGATGGACAGCCATTCTTTGGTGTTTATCAGGGAAAGACCCCAAAGACATTTCTGGGGCCAGGGACTGTGTCTGGTTGTTCAGCTCATCCCTCTTGGCGTCCGAGTCATTTTGTGTCGTTATTAGAAACCGTTCAAGTTCCTCATACACCGAGAGACCTAAAAGTAGTTTCAGGTCCAGATCCACTGGGCTAGAATGGTCGATATCTGGTGAGATGATTGTGCTGTCCTGCTTGCATTTTGTGTTTCTTTTGCTCTTTTCAAGCAAGGCATCGGGATTGGGCTTATCGATATTCTGAGGACCTACAACAAGTGTATTGACTAACTGCCGATGAATATCTATCTCGGTCACCACAAAGTCCTTGGTATAGTTTTTGATCGTCCCAGTAAAACCTTCATGGTCGGATATGAAGCAGTTGGGAACGTTAGTAACACACACTTCTTTCATTCGGTTTTCAGAGGTTGAGTCCATTCTAGCTGAAAAAAGTATATGTCGAATATGTATGTTTCATAAGAATGCATGCGCTAATGAATTACAGCATGCAATAAAAAGTTATTTTCATACAAAAGATAGATGCTCATAATTACTACTATTAACATAGCAAGTAAACAACACCATGTGGAAAGCAGCGCTCTGTTCTTCCGTACCACGTGACGTGATGAATTTGACTTAAAGAGACAGGTGCTGTTTTTAAAAAAATGTTGTCTGGGCCATTTACATGTCATTTTATATAAATTATGTTATAAATGATTATTTTTACTTGAATATAATTTGAATGATTTTTCCTTTCAGCAGTAGCAATCTACAGCATACATGCACTTTAGCCCTATTGGTTCATACCCCACTGGCACTGATGATTACACACACACGGACACACACACACACACACACACACACACACACACACACACACACACACACACACACACACACACACACACACATAAATCATCGTTAGACATCTCTCTGAAATTATGAATTTCTGTTATCCAGTTATTTTGTTTGAATACTATTGTCGCAACTCGAACCACACAACTCTTCTAGGAAGACCGCTCTTCTGAGGGATCAATTTGAGCTCTGTTTCCCACTAGCATGCTCTGTAACCAAAGAATGCCTCTGTCTATTCACATCCTCCAGATGTGTGTACAGGCGTGTGTGTGTGTGTGTGTGTGTGTGTGTGTGTGTGTGTGTGTGTGTGTGTGTGTGTGTGTGTGTGTGTGTGTATGCGTAAATGCGTGTGTGTGTGTGTGTGTGTGTGTGTGTGTGTGTGTGTGTGTGTGTGTGTGTGTGTGTGTGTGTGTGTGTCTTTAATGATTACCCTTTGGGGCAGCCTTTGTGTATGTCACCGAATTGAATTAGGGTTGCATAGATGTGTGTGCGTATGCCGCGATTTTTATTGAATGTGTGTTAAGTGTTTGGCCCATGTGTATGAGCTGTGTTCCGGTGTGTATTCTCGAGATCCTGAGTAAGCATGCATTACTGGCTGAGAGTCCATTAATGAATGCTTTCCAGATGTCTGCTCTCTTCATCCACTAAACACTCGGAAATGGGAGAACAGAGAGATGGAGAAGAAAGATGGATGGATAGAGAGAAAGATAGATGGATATATGGAGAAGATGGATGGAAGGATAGATAGGTTATTCTGATTCTGATGTAGTGGCCATGTGACACAGAGCTCAACTTGTCCCACTGGGTCCTTTGTTCCACCAAAGCAAGAACAGACAAGTGCTTTATCACACACACACACACACACACACACACACACACACACACACACACACACACACACACACACACACACACACACGCACCACAGAATGACATCCACACACACAAACACACTTGAGTTCTCTCTCTCTCTCTCCCATGCATTCTTTCTTTCTTTCCTCTCCTTAACATCTGTGACATTCATACATCTTACCCGTGTTCTTGCATACAATATGTCAGCTTTGTTTTAAATAAAGTGTGATACTTCTATTACACTTGGCCTCATGCCCCAATTTGCTGCATGGGAAGCTGTGCAATATGTGTCCCACAAGAGGAGCCGAATGGGATGTTAAGCCATTTCTGTATAGGCCTGAACTTTCAAATCAACCAAGAGTTTCCAACAGAGTAAGATGGCTTTCAGTGTTATCCTCAGAGCGATAGCTATAGTCAAAATGTTAACATTGAACTTTGTGAAACAAATTACATATTGGGCCTGAGTCTGCCCTTTTTTGTTTTGATGAAAGTGAAAGGATTGGGATGTTGGTTTGAAGATTTACAGCAAAGTATCATGCCTAAAGTGAAAGACATGAAGCTTGTCAACATTAAGCCGACATGTCTGGTCGTGTATCTTTCTTTCAACATTATATTTCTATGCCTTTTTCAGATTCAGATTGCTGGATTAATCTGGAGGGAAATAGTATTTATTGGGCTCCTTCTCAATAATATAGTTGATTATATTTTGTGATTATGACTTATTGCGTGTCTCTTGCTTAAAACAAAAACAACACATGTTTTCTTCATCCAAAACCTCCATTGTGGCTTTAGTGCATTTAATGACTTTAATTGAAGTACAAACACAATACATGTTATGCATGCTAATGCTTGCATGCAATGTTTAATGAATGTTTCGATGATGTCAAATATGGCAGAGCTCAAATGATACCAGATGTACAAAACGTGGGACAGTCCCAAACTCCTCTCTGTTTAACAAAACACAGTGGGATCTCCAGAGCTTTCCTTTAAATGTCATGATGTAATATTCTCCCCTCTCTCTTTCACTCTAGCATTCTCTCTCTCTCTCTCTCTCCCTCTCTCGCTGACACACACACACACTCTCTCTCTCTCTGTCTCTCTCTGTCTCTCTCTGTCTCTCTCTCTCTCTCTCTCTCTCTCTCTCTCTCTCTCTCTCTCTCTCTCTCTCTCTCTCTCTCTCTCTCTCTCTCTCTCTCTCTGGCCCTTCCTCTCAGAAACGGTAAATTGTGTGGCCCCTCCCTCGTTCCCTCACGTTATAGGACGTTATAGGTTGGGCCTCTTAGCACTATTACTAGGGATTCCTTACCCCCACATTGCCTCGACTGCTGAAAAACACCCTGCGTATTAAACTCTTGCCAGAGGATTCGTTTTCCGTCGTGTGTTTTCTGTCGACTAGGGCCGAACAAGGTTTCCTACAAATTGGCGGTGAAGTACAAGCAACGTTAAAATGGGTAAAGTCAACCCATGTTTGAAACGGGGCTTCATAATCTTGACATGTTTAATCGGGGTAAGTCAATGTATTTTACATCACGTTCAAACAATAATATAAACATAACCTACTACAACGAGTAGTGTTTGTGCAATTCTGCGTCACTAGGCTGCTTTTGATGTTATGTGCAAGGGCTTGTTTATCTGGGACATTGGAGTCATGTTTCAGTCAGGGTGAGACGGACTCACCGGGGACCCCATTAAAAGGGAATCGTTGGTACTTGCATGTCACATCGATAGCCGACATTCATTTTTTTTTAAGGGTCTTTTCGGGCCTATGCAATACGTTCGACCCCCTCCAGGAGTTGATCAGAGTTCGTTGGACTTTGATCAACCCACGTTTTCAATCAACCAACAAATAAAACGATTTGAATACTCCGGTCATTGTAAGATTGCTTCACACTGTGAGGAACTCAGTGGTTCTCAACTGGCCCAGCCTCATGACCCACGTGTATTAGTAATTAAATCACGACCCAAAAGCAGTCCTCATGTAGGCTTACTTTTAAACATGAAGCGAACAAAAAGCTGCAACAATTGGGGGTGAACTCAACGAAATACTAAGGGATTCCTTCTAAAGTTTAAGGCTAGGCATGTGCCCTGCAACCCACTCAAAATGCCCTTGCGACCCACCTATGGGACCTGACCAACCAGGTCAGAATCGCTGTTAAACTAATGTTTCCAGTTGTTGTGTTACAGCTCGTCAGTGGTCTGGCTTTCGGATTTACTTTGTTTGGCCACGGATACTTCCATTCAACCGATGAAGTATGTATCTACAGTGTCTGTCTCTCTCTCTCTCTCTCTCTCTCTCTCTCTCTCTCTCTCTCTCTCTCTCTCTCTCTCTCTCTCTCTGTCTGTCTGTCTGTCTGTCTCTATGTATGTCCGTCCGTCCGTCTCTCTGTCTCGCTGTCTGTGACCCAAAGGATCATTCTTTGATTTTGTTTGTTATTCACATAATAACTAATTTATTATTCACATAATAACTACTTATCTATCTATTACAGCATTGTTCCATATATAGAAAATAAGATGGCCTAAAGATGTGAGAGAGATAAGTGTGAGAGCTGGTCAACTCTCAAATGACTGGATAAGTAAATGTCTGGCCACGCCCACATAAACATGGGGCCAATGAGGTGTCAGCACAAGGTTTCAGCAGCTTGGACTGCGACGTGATTTATACTTAAACACCATATAATCTGATGACAATCCTACACTATTTTTCTCCCTCTCCCTCCCTCTCCCCCTCTCCCTCTCCCTCTCCCTCTCTCTCTCTCTCTCTCTCTCTCTCTCTCTCTCTCTCTCTCTCTCTCTCTCTCTCTCTCTCTCTCTCTCTCTCTCTCTCCAGATAGAAGACATGATCGTTACGATCAGGGTGATGTACGCCGTTGCCACAGCTACGCTCCTCCTCGCCGCCGTCGGCGTGTACGGCGCCGCCAAAGACAAGTCATGGCTGCTGATCATCGTGAGTAGACGGGTATTATACAGCATAAGAGGATAAGTACAAGGGAATCTGTGTATATCCATTTGGATAATCGCGGCATTAGCACTGACAGGGTTAAGGGTTCCATTCCCACTGGGGCCACCCCATGCCAAATAATTTGCACTCACAGGCTGTGTTCGATTTGGCTCACTTGTTCCCTCCTTCCCTATGCCCTATACAGTGAACACTACACTATTAAGGGAACAATTACGGGGGGCATTCGGACACTATTAATGCGATTTATGACCAGACCGATATGCGATTATTCAGAGATAAGCCATCCGCCCTCCGAAATTAAACGCAGCCTGCAAATATGAATCCCATATAAGGGCGGAAATAAAACAGATGCCCCCCACGGTGAACAATATTTGACAGTGTCAAGAGCTGTTTATTTACCGTACCGTGTGTCACAGAGGGGCACATCAAATCATTGTTTACATTCCAGGTCTACAGAGAGGAGTAGGAGGAGGAGTGCAGTTGTTTTAGATTGCGTTACAAAATTGTTATCTATATATTTTAACATTGCCAACATTGTCCCCCCCCCCCCCCCCTCTTCTCTCTCCAGTTCTCCACTGGAATGAGCCTGACCATTCTGTTTGTGACTTTTGACATCATGGCAATACTTGTTTTTAAAAATGAGGTAAAAGGTGTTTTACCATTTGAGTGAAGTATTGGAAGATGTCCCTGTTGACATTATAGCTATACATTTATTTCACCGCGTCACACGCAAATTGATCTGAAACATCACCGTGCTAAGCCTACTATTGTTACAATCGTACCATACCCAGACGTTGTACTTCTATTAGGAAATGTTATTGGCGGCATTATCCAAAGGGACACCATGTTCGCTACATTCTCAGAGATTGTGCAAGCCATGGATATGGTGCAGACCTGAAGCCTATACGTGCGTTGGGCATATGAAGCGGCGATTTCTCATAAACGTCCCTTTTGTTTAGGCAAGCTGAGACAGTCGATGTGTATCACGTGTTAACAGGGCGATAACAATGTGTGTTTCTATATGTGTTTCCAATGTCTAAATAACATACGCTAAAGTGTAGTTTCACCGTTGTCCCCAATGCGTTTTCTAAATGTGTTTAATAATTACCCACAATTCACCTGTTTGTTGTCAGGCAACGGACTTCGTGATGAAGCACCATCGTGAGCAGTGGCTCACGCCATTGGATACAGCCAATGCAACAAATATAGGGAGTCTCAATGAGTTGCAAGAACACGTAGGTCTCCATGTGACAAGTAATGGAATAGCACCCACTGTCTGTCTCTTTCTATCTGAATCATCTGTGTGTGTGTGTCTGTGTGCGAGCGCGTGCGTGCGTGCGTGAGTGTGTGTGTGTGTGTGTTTGTGCGCACTACGTCATACCTTCGCTGACGTCTCAGTATGTGTGTGTGAGACGGTGTGCATGTTCCACGATTCCCGCCTGCCCCACTTATTTGAAATGATCCATTTTAAACAGCACGATGAAAGTTTGTATTTGTATGTCATTGTGTGTGTGTGTGTGTGTGTGTGTGTGTGTGTGTGTGTGTGTGTGTGTGCATTCAACCTCTCTAGCTGATGTGTTGCGGTGTGGAGAAGGGCTATCAGGACTGGGGAGACCACATCCATCAGTCCTGTGTCTGCGCTGAGGATGTGACTGAATGTGTGGGTATCTATAAAGTCTTCCTAAAACAGAGTATTTTTTAGAAATCGATATGAATATTGAATATTGAATATTGAATATTGCAGCCTCTGTGGCCTACACCGGTGAAGAGACCCATGGTGTACCCATCCTTAGGTATAGTTGGTTATTTTCAGTGACCGATGCCACTAGGTTCCAGACTGGCAGGTTCCATAAAATGCCTGTTATAATAGTTACTATCACTTACACAAACTCTGATGTATTAGGCAGCCAAAAATACACTATCAGCACAGAAATAACCATATTTCAGTCAATTCTTTGATCATTTTGTGAACAGATTGAAAAAGGATTGTTTGATTTATATCTATGAATATGTACATCTTTTATGTGATTGTCCTCCAAAATCACATAAATCGCAATTCTATCTGTTTTTTCACTTTTTTGTTCTTTCTTTCTTTCTTTCTATCCTTCTTTCCTTCCATATTGGTCATGCAGTCATTTAATCAAAAATCCTTGATTATTGATTAAATGATCCATTTATGTATCCGTCAATGATCTTTGTATTGTCCAGATTCCAGCCCCTACAAACAGCAGTCTGTATGAGGAGAGTATGAGCGGCGAGACTATTATGATTTATAAACCGGTAATAATATAATATTTATTTTTATGCAAATACACATTACCCTATGAGTTGATTGTATATCATGTGTTTATTTGAATGTTGTTATTAGGTTATATCATCTCAGTGGCTTCAATGAGACTGGCAATACATGTAGCATGTATTACAAAATACTATATACATCCTTTACATCATGTGCATATATGATTGAATAACGTGTATGTTGAAATGTTTAAAAAAAACTATTTTTTCTCCTTATGTTCCAGCCATGTCTTCCAGCCCTGATTAACTATATCCGTCATCTGGTTGGTATATTGATAGCAATTTTATCAACTGTCCTGATATTCCTGGTAAGTACTGCCCGTGGTCCATTAGCAATGTCTCTCTCCCTATATATATATTAGGGATGCAACCATTCACCTAAACGCAACGGTTTGCGGTAAACCCAACCGATCCATGGAACCGATATTGATTGGTCCGAAAATGGATTAAAACCTTACAAAGCGCCGATTCACTTTCATTTTGTAGTTATTCATTGTAGTGTCTTTTTGTCGTTTCTACCTTCCAAAGAAACGTCAACTGATCAACTGCGTCACTGCGACTGATCGACAAATTGTCCGCGCTTTCAAGCAACGCACCTGGAACATCCGCTTTCTGTTCCAGAAATAAAGACATTTCTAAAACCACCGCTCCGGAACCATAGCTCCGAAACCTAACCGTTGTTCAACTAGATGACATGCGATCGAGAACCAGGCATAGTGGTCTCTTATGGATGAAATTCCTTTCTATGCAACTTGCTTTTCATTTATTTCATTTCATTTCATGCCCCTTCACACATACGCGCCGACGACCTAAGACAAATGTTTAATTGCAAAAAAGTATGAAATACATACGAAATGTAATGATCATTTTCTTGACCCTAAATATAAGTGTTACGAATTGCATTGAACCGAATAATGCAGATTTTCCGCTAATCAAACCGAATAGTTTCAATCTTAAAGTATCGTTCCTGTATCGTGTCAAAATCCATGTATGGAGAAATATATCAAATTGTGCTTGAAAGGAGCGATGAACATCTCTAATATATAAATAATCGCTTAACTGTGTTTACGCTTGTTGCGCAACACATGGGAATGCATTTGACATCAGAAAGTCTAATCAGACAATAGTCCAACTTTATTCGTTCCTAAAAGGGGAAACATGACAATCAGCATGAAAGTTGGGAGACAAAAAAATGCAAAGGAGGTACAGAATAAGGGAATACACAGCACTTTGAAGACATTGATTCTACTCTTGTACTCATCAGAGGTATAAACATAATTGTTGTGTATTGGCATTGACAATAATATCAACATCAATAACATAATAACAAAGAATTCCGAATGTATCATCTTTTTGTCCCAATATTAGACAAAATGTTAGTCTTTTTTATACCAGTATACAAAGATATACCGAAAGGCCTGTTGACAAGTGAATAAAAAGCTAGAGCACGGTCTGACATTTCACCTGTTATCGTTTCTCATTCTAGCCCCTTGGCCACTTTATGACCCAACCCAAATTGAGCACTGTGGTTTGAAGCAGCACCACACAGCCCCAACTGATGATCCCATTTGTTTATTAATCTGTGGTTTAATTTGGTTACTCATCTGTCTGGCCCTCCCTCTGTGTCTTTGTCTGTAATACAGCTTTAATTGTTTTTTCATAATATCAAACTATTATTTTTTTGAATCAGTGACAGAAAGCAATATTTGACTGGGGCTCATATTGAAAGACACATACATCAATTTGCCTAAAAAAGGTTACATACAAAGGGTCAAAAATCAAGAATGTCTTATTATATAAGCCTGACGATAACCAAAACATGTCATTCACCAACTGTTCTTCCGCTCTTACTTTGAAAATGTCTCAATTTAATATGCATAAGGTGATGACATTTTTGTTGTTATTTTTATTTCCCAGTCTGCCTCTGTGCTGCTCGCCATCTGCATTTTCGTCCAGTTGAGGCGGAAAGTTGACGTTCCTCCGGTCCACTACAGCGCCGAAGCCAAGGCGGGGAACTATGCCTCTCTTGGGGAGAACTCAGAGATGGAATGAATTTATCGAACAAACTGGATTTTCGTTAAACATGTTGTAGCCAAATACAAGGAAAGACTGATCTAATCGACTGGTTAACAGGTCAATGGCAGAATGTATGGGAGATGAATACATACTTCTCTCGGGAGTGAGGAGCGACAATGTAGACGGTTTGCTGTAGATTTCATGTTTTGCATGATTTCTTTTATTGAATATACGGATAAAAGTGTCATGAAGTTTGAGGTATTTGTTTTATGGTGGTTTGAAAAATGGAGAGGGGCGATGGGATTTGCTGCACTTTGTGCTTTACTTTGTGTGTTTTCTATGCACTTGTTGCACTTGCATGTCTTGTTGTGTATTGCTTTAAGCTTTTTGTTTTTTAAAGATGAGGGAAAGTCTTGAAGACCAAGCAATTAGTAGCCAAAAAAAGTTGGATAAAAACAGCACTGTATTCATTTTAGTTTAGTTTAGTTTTTGTTTTTCAGAGATTGAAAAAATAATCCTTTATCAATCTTTGCGTTCTTTATGTATAAAATACATTTTAGTAAAAGGAAAATGACTGTTAGAATAGATGTTGCAACTGCAACATTAATCAGGTTTAATTAGGACTATATCAATTACTGCATGAATATTAAGCAATTTTCTCACCCAACCTATTCAAACAAATAAGTCAGTATTCACTGTGAATATGCATATTGCAAATATCTCTTAACCTTCTTTTTTGGTCCTTTAAATTGTATTTTTCATAAAATAAAACACAAAGTCAAATCTTCCTGTATTTTTTACAAGATGCCATTTATACATGGAGGGCAAAAATAATGGAGTGATTGGATATGTAGATATCAGTCAGTGTATTGATCTCATTGATACACAGGGACTAAATGATGACTAAATCATTCTTTTTCCTCCCATAGCCTTTTATTTACCTAATTTGATGCTCCTCACAGCTCAATGCAAATCACACAATTTCCCAGAATCCCCTAGTTCAAGGGCAATACCACTACTCACATCTCTGGGCGGGTAATGTGGCAATGCTTTGTTGCCACAGGTGCAGTAGAACGAGTTCTGGGTGGGCGGAGTCAAGAGTGGGAGGGCAAGACTGAGACCGAGAGATAAAGAGTGTGCGTGTCTCTATGTGTGTACACAGGAAACCTCATGAGAGTGAAAAGGAAATCGGTGACAAAGAGACGAGAAGATATAACTATATATATATATATAACTAACCCTGAACCACGCTCCACAGTGGATGTGGAAACCATGTCATGCAACCCTGGAGAACTCAATTGACAACTCACCAAGTCCACCCTCGGGATATTGTCCTACACAGGTGGGAACAACTATTTCCAACAGGTTTATTGTGCGTGGCTTTGTACGGTTTTTCATTACATGACAATAGGAAGAGGGGACTTCCTGGTCTGATCTGTACATGTTCAAATGATCTACCAATCTGCCAGATAGAAGTAACCCCAGGGGCTGTTAATCCTGCTTCGTAGTCTAGTGACGCTGTTGCCGTTGGTTTTGGAAGAAGATGTGCATGTGCGTTCAGCACCTGAGAAGCAAGAACTGCATGGAGGATTGAATTGCTGCTCTGAGTTCAGCAGAGTCCGTTTTTGGGCAAATAAATCGTTGGGAGTCTGTTGTGAGTTCTTGAGGTCGCCAGGCTGGAGGGCCACAACCATAGTTAGTTAATAACGCTCTTACAGTTCTTAAGAAGAAGGAAACCACTCTTGGATCTTCTTGGAGGAGGAAAAACCTAAACAAACAATCTTCATAGTGTTCGGAGTGATAGGCTTCCTGGAAAGTCCAGCGTCTCGCTCGCACCCATCATGCAGAGCTCGGTAGCGTTGGACCAGGACGAGGCCTTTGACTTCCTCTTCAAGCTCATTCTCATCGGGGACTCGGACGTGGGGAAGACCTGCGTGGTGCAGAGCTTCAAGTCGGGGGTTTTCTCGGAGAGGCAGCAGAACACCATCGGCGTGGACTTCACCGTGCGCACTCTCGACATTGATGGCAAGAAGGTCAAGGTGGGTTATTTTTTTTTAAGGGCAACCGTGGATCGCAAGGACGTTGGTGGTGGTAGTGTTGGTGGTGGTCCCTAATGTGGGGCCTGCTAGAAGTCTGTCATGCTTTGGATCTTAAGCCTTTAGATGGACTTTGACCTGCCAAATAGCTGCACACTGCACAGTGAACCCCTGATTCACTGTGGCCGATGTTGACACACTGTTTGGGTGGATAGATGTTTTTATATGAGTTCCTCATTTCAAAGCATAGAAACAGGATCTTTATGACCTTGTAATGCTTGCTGCTAGGAGAAAGCGGGTGATCATTATCAGGGTTTGCGAGGGTATCGGTTTGCATTACTTGGGCACAGCTGGGAAACAGGCACGCACACACACACACACACACACACACACACACACACACACACACACACACACACACACACACACACACACACACACACACACACACACACACACACACACACACACACACACACACACACACACATTTTCTCATCATTCCTCTGGGGAATTTCCATTTGGTTTGGCATGTGTATTGTCAACATAGAACTAGACATAATTCACAACTTTCTGAATATTCTTTCCTCCAACAAGGGATGGATAAAGAGATGGTGAACGCCAGTTGAGTTCCATTCAAGACACACAAAAAACAAGTTAGGCCAAAAGGCTGCATGCATGACCTGTCCTTCAGGTTTTACCGTCACTAAAGTATGGCAAAGAAACCTGGAATGTGCTCTCATTGTCACCGGAGACAAGAATGTAGAACCGCATAGGTGTAGCACTGTAATGACACGAGTCAAAAGTCAATTGCACCAATGTGTACGTTTCTGAAAGTATGTTTCTCTTTCGTTGAGTGAGACCCAAGCAGGGGTCTTGTATTTTGCGTACTTAACGGGTCAACATTGTTTTTGTATTTGATAGCTGTAACTGACATGTATGCTAGTAAAGCTAGGGAAGACACAAGAGGAGTTGGAAACAGTTGCACAGGGGTGGAGAATTAGGAGGTGGTCATTCAAACGTGGATGTGCTTGTAGACATGGCACTTCAAACATTAGCAGACTTGCATATTTCACAACACAATCATAGCGGTAATAATGCAGCAGTAACATAATGCAATATTGAATGTTCTCTCTCTAGAATCACACCACAAATGATTGAGTTTGTCTTGCCCCACCTCTTTCTTTCTTTTTCTTTCTTTCTTTCTTACATTTATTTATTTATATATATAAGAACAAATCTAAATAATTACTGGTTGGACAAGTTGCTTTTCTACACATTTGCATTTGAGACCATAGTGGGGTCACACACACAATGTTTTCCAGAACCCTGGTTTCCATAGTTGCTGGTACCTGGCTCAAAAGGTCACATGACCTCAGGTTAGCGAATGGTTTAACTCGCGAGGGCAGAGACAGCAACATATTCAATGTCCTTCCTTAATAGAAACCAGAGCAAAAAGTAGAAATAGAAGGAAAACCATACAGAATTTTAGTAATGAATAAAAAGTAATTAATTGCAGTAACTAAATGCAATTTGGGCGGCTGATCTAATTATATTAGATGTGACTCTTAGTACAGCTACCTGACAAGTGTGTGTGTGTGTGTGTGTGTGTGTGTGTGTGTGTGTGTGTGTGTGTGTGTGTGTGTGTGTGTGTGTGTGTGTGTGTGTGTGTGTGTGTGTGTGTGTGTGTGTGTGTGTGTGTGTCCTAAACAGATGCAGGTGTGGGACACGGCGGGCCAGGAGCGGTTTCGCACCATCACCCAGAGCTACTACCGTAGTGCCCACGGGGCCATGATTGCCTATGACATCACCAGGCGGGAAACCTTCGACTCTGTCAAACACTGGACCCAGGAGGTGGAGCTGTATGGAGCAACCAACATAGTCCTGGTTCTTATAGGTGGGTCCTAATATTGCTAGCCTGGCATCGCCAGACCAATTACAAACTGCAATTAGTCTGGAACCTCTCCGTTCATTTTTGATTTCAAAGGGGCGTCACCACAGGGCGCAGGGGTAAATGCCTCTGGAGGCAATTGGATAGGCCTACAACCAATCACAGCAACCAAACGGGTGACGCACCACTGAGCGATGAAAAAAAAAGAGGCATCTTCTCAACAAAAGTGCAGTTGTCTGTGCCATTTTATGCCATATTATTTGTAACATATTATATTACACCACCAGGTGTGAGTGTGATTAGCCATTTCAAGCCATTGAAATTCTGCCTTTTCCTGTTCCTCAGTGACATACATCTAGGTGGACACGCCCACTTGTGATGTCACTAAGGAACAGGAAATGGCAGAATTTCAAATGGCTTGTGATGGCTAATCACACTCACACCTGCTGGTATAATAGGGGCCCTTTAAAAAAGAGAGAGAGAAAGTTGGATGCTTTCACCGACAGGCTCAAACTGGATTTGTCTTCTCTTTGTTGGTATTCAGGCAACAAGTGTGACCTGGAGTCCAGTCGACAGGTGGAGTTTGAGAAGGCTTGCTCTCTGGCTACCGAGAAAGGGATGCTAGTGGCCCTTGAGACGTCAGCCAAGGTATGACGTAGTGCGCACAAACACACACACGCACACACACACACACACACTTGAATACACACACACAATACTGAGACTTTACTGAGAAACACACGAACACTTTAACATACCTATAGGGAGAGTACGAAAGTGAGAGTTCTGTAGTTATTTCAGAAGTATAGCCACTTCCCAGGTTTTAAGTTTAGCTTTGTTTAACGCATCTTTATTCGTGGCTCTCCGTTTCCACCTCCCGCATCGATATTCCTTGTCTTCTCGTAGGGTGGAACTTATATTCTGTCCAATCCGAAATGTTTGTGTGTAATAAATAATGTCATGAATCATGTATGTTAATAAGAGCCCGGGCTATTGACGAAAAAGTGACTCTATAAAGTTGAGAAGTCTATATAATACGTACAATTTGTGAGATGCAGGATGGTTACAAAACTATTTGCTCCCAACTCCAAAATCATGACTACTATCATACTATTTCATCATGTGTGTGTGTGTGTGTGTGTGTGTGTGTGTGTGTGTGTGTGTGTGTGTGTGTGTGTGTGTGTGTGTGTGTGTGTGTGTGTGTGTGTGTGTGTGTGTGTGTGTGTGTGTGTGTGTGTGTGTGTGTGTGTGTGTGTGTGTGTGTGTGAATAGGACAACCAAAACGTAGAGGATGCCTTCATGATGATGGCCAGGGAACTGCTTTCGCGCAACGGCATGACTGTCCAGCAGGGGGAGACAGCGAACGGCGAGCCGCTCCGTGTGCTCCTCCGGTCCAACTCTCGCCCGGTTAACGGCACGTACCCCTCCCCTCCTGCACTGGAGAAAAAGTCGTGTTGTTGAAGAAGGAATACGAGAAGGACGCAGTAGTCAATAAAACAAAACAATGGATCAAATATATACTGGAATTGAACTCCATTTGAGAAGAAAAAAGAGAAAAGACTGGACGATATTCAGTGCCAGAATAGAAGTGCAAGACGACGGATATTATTAATAATTATAGCTTATGCACAAGTTGCAAAGAAGCTTCAGAATCAGCATAAAGTATTTTAAACACAGCCATACACAGGTGTGGAACTATTTTTGTAGGCCTATGCGTAGTTTTATAATAAATAAGCAACCAAACATGTAGTCTCGTGAGACCGTCCAGATATGTGAACTCGCGAGATCGGGATGGTTTCACGAGACTTCCAAATAAGTGTTTCCTGGAACGCAGTGTCAGCTGGCCTATGCTGTGGTGGATGATCAAAACGCCATTTGGTTGTGAAATCTTTCTCCACGGTCGATGGTTTCCCCCAAACGGAGATCTGAGCTACCAAACTTGTCTTGACATAGGGGTTTCCTCAAGAACAAAATAATTGAGCCTAGTCCTCGGTTTTTCCCTACGTTGCCAGATTGCTGTCAAAACGGATGGAGTATTACCACATTCTGCCTCCCAAGTTGTCATAATGCTGAGTTTGATATATTTATGCGAATGATGTCAAAGGAAAAATTGGACCGTGATGTAGGGTATTATTAATAGGCTATTTGAGTCACAATTCTACCAATAAAGACCCATAGTCTTTATTTCCTAAAAGAGGTGCTGCGGTGTTTTTTTGTTTTGTTATTGTTGCTCACTGAGACTAAAATGCTGTTAAATGTGTAATGTGTTTACATTTTTCTGATATCCGGATGTATAACATTAACGGATATTTAAACGAGAATTACGAACTTCCACTAAAATGTAATTAGACTGCACCCCACCACTTTGGCCACTAGAGAGAGATGTGTCACATATTTAGACGTCATTGCAGACGCTTATTGATTCGACCTTCGTAGTAACAGAAATAGGAACGCACAGAGGGAGCAGTCAACTTGTGATTATTTCACTGACTTTTTGCAAACAAACATGCACACACACACACGTGCATCACGTACACACACACACACACACACACACACACACACACACACACACACACACACACACACACACACACACACACACACACACACACACACACACACACACACACACACACACACACACACACACACACACACACACACACACACACCTGGTCTCTATCCGTTTGTGAGTCAGCGTAAGACAATTCATCTGTTTTCTGTCATGTTTGCTTGTTAATTGATGGCCATGAATTATGTGTCTGTGTGTGTGTACACGCATGTGTGTGTTTGTGAGTGTACACATCTGTGCTCAGAGTGAGTGTGTTTGTGTCTGCGTGTGTGTCATTAAGAGTGTGTGTGTGTGTGTGTGTGTGTGTGTGTGTGTGTGTGTGTGTGTGTGTGTGTGTGTGTGTGTGTGTGTGTGTGTGTGTGTGTGTGTGTGTGTGTGTGTGTTCTTCAAACAAAGACAAAGCTTCAGCCAAAAAATGACACCCAAATTTATTCGCAGCAAAGATAAAAAAAAAAAAATTTGTTTGTTATAATAAAACAAAAAACCAGAGGCATCTAAAAGCTACTCTTAAAAAGTATATCCAGGCTGAACATCAAGATCACTGTAACAGTCAATTAGTTTGCCGGATGAGAAAAGGGCAGGCGATTTGATCTGATACAGACTCCTAGGTTTTTTTTGTGAAAATCCTCAAAAACAGCCAATCATTTCTATCTTTAAAATGTCTAGACCTCTGTTGACAGGGAGGAACCTTCCCTTTGTAAACCACTTTTCTTAATGATTCCTGATTTTGAATGCTGTCCGAAGGACAGAGACTACCTGAAAAAAGTAAATAAGATTAACAAAAATCAAAAAACACTGTCTCTCCGATCTTCAACAGGCATATCCAGACACTCATCCACCCGCCCACTTCCCGCAGATCCCTAAGATCCGCCTTGCCTGTTGCTCTTCTCTCTTTCCACTCCAAATCCCAGAACACTCCATGCATCGCCCAACTCCTCTACCGCTCCATTGAGGCTCTATCTTCCCACAATGCATCCCTCCGATAGCTCCAATCCGTCCCCGAACTCTCCCTGCTCTCTAACTCAGCCGGATGATCTCGAACTTCCGGTGCCTCTTCCTCTTCAGCGGGCTGGGCAGACGATCCTCCTCCGTCTCAGGCCCCAACAGCTCCTGCGCCTCGTTCTCACCTCCTCCGCCACCTGCTCCTCCACCCTGATGTCCCCCGTTGGTGGTCTGCTTGTCCTTGGGACAGTCGCCGTTGTAGGTCTTGACGTAGTCCTCCACCCGCCAGCCCCGGAACTCCTTGGGCTCCGCGCAGAGCAGGCCCGTGTGGAACACCCCCGGGTGGTGCTTGAGCCAGTAGATCAGGTAGTGGACGCTGTAGTCGCACATCCAGGGGTTGCCGGCCAGCGAGAGCCTCCGCAGGAAGTACAGGTCCTCCAGGACGCCGTACTGGAAGTGCTCCAGGGTGTTGTTGGAGAGGTCCAGCTCACGCAGGTGGAGCAGGCCCGAGAACGCCGCTGGGGGTGGGGGAGGTGGGGGAGGTTTAAACATTGATATTCTCACCGCGCATTTCACTCGCTAATAGCTGACGGATGGCTTTGGAATTCCTAACAAATAATACTGAAATTATAGCTCATAAATCTCACCTACTGTTACATGCAAGGGGAAGCCTGTCCTAGTCTACTGTAAGTCTGCGGCCACAGCCTAATTATGTGATGTAGGAAACCAGAGCACCCTGCAGAGACCCTCGCAGTGAGACACATACTTACAAGCTACACACACACACACACACACACACACACACACACACACACACACACACACACACACACACACACACACACACACACACACACACACACACACACACACACACACACACACACACAAACCTTTTATTCATCTCATTGTTATTGTTGGTTGTTTAAATGGACTGAAATTGAATTACTGCATTTCTCTTGTAATGCAGTTGAACATACTTTAAGTGTGACGAATATGACACTAGTGTGCAATTCTTTACCCAGATTAACCCTGTCAGATCGATGATTTGGTTATGTTCACAATGCAAGAGATATAAAATACGATACGTGATTATGAATATGTTTCGACTTTCTACAATGTGTATCAAGTTGCGCCGAAGTAACGATGCAACGGTCGTCTAATTATAATAATTGGAAAAGAAGTACTCAGACCAGACATTGTGATGGTATCAGAAAGAATCTTTCTGATACATTTCAAAAGTATGAGAAGGATTCGCCAACACACTTCTTCCTCTAAGTCTTTCAAATATGGGCCAAACAATGTCTTTGTTTCACATCAATAACAGAACCACCCACTCCAGGTAATACCCATTACTCAATTACATTTCTAAAGCCCATGGGAGCACATTATTGAATAATCGATTGATTACAAAGTAGTTTTTTCCAGCTGTCTCAGATAATAAATTCTGCAAATTCAACCTGACTCTCCAGTGATTGTGAGTAGGGTGTTTAGCATCACCTGGTTCCACATTACTAAAAGCAACCGATGTTACTCTAGTGGGTTGCAGACCTCCTTAAGTTAGTGTGTTTTTATGTTTGTGTGTGTGTTGGAGGTTTGTGAATACATCTGTGTAAGAGACACAGAAATAAGAAAAACATTACTTCGTGTGTGTGTGCGCATAATTGGAGTGGTCTGTTTCACGCTGTCCCCTAGCCTTGGGCTAAGCTTTGATCTGAGAGAGAGAGAGAGAGAGAGAGAGAGAGAGAGAGAGAGAGAGAGAGAGAGAGAGAGAGAGAGAGAGAGAGAGAGAGAGAGAGAGAGAGAGAGAGAGAAAGAAAGAGAGAGACTCAATCATTTGTGGTGTGATTCTAATAACCAGAACACTGGTCCAAGTTGTATTTAGGTTTTAGGGTTTTCTTCACAATAAAGTGATGACGTGAGTAATGATGATCGCATCAAGTGTCATTGATTGTTCTCCGATGCCACTAAAGAAATAGGAGAGAAAAAGGAGACAACAACTTGGAAACTTTATTTTCACTTCCTTTCTTGTTCCCTTCCTCTCCATCCCTCCAGCTTTTTCTACCTCCTCTCTCCCTCACTCTTTTCCTCCCTCCCTTTCTCTCCCTTCTTCCCTCTCTCCTTCCTCCCTCTCTCTTACCCTCTGTCTCCGTTCCTCCCTCTTCCTCTCCCACCCTCTCTTTCTGTCCTCCCACTCTCTCCCGCCCTCTCTCTCCCGCCCTCTTTCTCTCCCTCCCTCCATGGTAGTTTCTCTTATATTTATTCTTATGAGGCTTCCTGTCTAAAAGCCTTCTACTGTTTGGATCTCCCAAGTCACTGTGACCACACACACACAACTACGCAACCTTATTATCACACAGCAGACTCAACATTTTGACTCATCTTTCAGGATCTTCTTCTATTCCTCCCAATTGCTTTAATCCTTTTTGAGCACATCTTGAAACCGTGTGTGTGCTTTCATACTTCAACACAAACATTTTTTACTTCAAAAGTGCTAACATGCTTGAAAAAATAAAAGAACAGCTAGGAATAAAAGCCAAGTTCCGTTCGACTTGCGTTTATTGTCACTGTTGAATCTGGTAAGGAACCATGTGCTTGTAAAAATAATAGAGTGAGTTTAGCTATGCTAGGTCTTAGCGACATTGACATGCCTAGTATCATGGGAGACATCGGACACACAAATGTAAATAAAGGGTGATAAGGAGTATAAGTGTCTTTGTGTGTGTGTGTGTGTGCACGCGCATTTATGTGTGTTTCACTGTTCCTGTATTGTCCTTTTTATTTATTTATTAACTCTTACCAACTGTTGTTATTAACTGCAAAATGTTTTATCAGCACTCCTTACTCTCACGTTTAGTTCTGAGACAATCTTAAACTGACTCAAGTGATAACTTCTCCTTGAGCGAGACTTGGTTAGAAACAATAACAAACAGAACTGATCAGGCCAATGTTAAAGAAAAAAGTTATTTCTCTGTACGGATTCTTTCCAAAATGCTATAATATAATCGGAGCCTGTCAGAAAACAAGCACTTTTAGAGCATGTACATACATGGATTACATTGCAGCTCAGTCTTCCCTCAATACTGGCCCAATAAAAAAAAAAAAATCAGTTTCGCCCTTACACCCAAAATGATCTGAAAATAAGGTCCAGGTGGAAAAAACACAGAAGTTCTCCTTTAACCAGGACTGTTTATATCCTGTCTGACACGTTTGGTGATATATACACAGAGGTCAAAGGTTATCCCTATACACACATACGTAGGTATGCACGCTGCTGGATGATATAATCAAATGCATGTGTGTGTATGTATGTGCATGCGTGTGTTTGTTTTCTCACCCTTGTCTATGCGCTTGAGGCCATTGTTGCTGAGGTTGAGGTGCTTGAGGTCTTTGGCAAACAGGAAGTGTCTGGGCGTCAGGTGCTGTATCCTGTTCCCTGATAGGTCTAGTTTGAATAGATCTGATGGTAGATTGGCTGGAACGCTCTTCATATCTGCAGGGAGAGAGAGAGAGAGAGAGAGAGAGAGAGAGAGAGAGAGAGAGAGAGAGAGAGAGAGAGAGAGAGAGAGAATTTCATAGTCTTTACTTAGTTCCGTATTACTTAACTTTTCACCATATGTATATTGTTATCATATTCTTCACCATTTCATAAAAAAAAAAATTCGAGTCTTGCTTTTCTTTGTACGTGCTTTGGCAATGTTAATGTTAAATTTTCTTGCCAATAAAACCCATTTGAATAAGCGCATAGCAAGAGAGTGAGAAAAGGGAAAGTATAATAGTGATTGCGTTTATTAAGTTGATTGACGAGACCAAAATTATTTCTCAGTGAGCAGTGAAAGAGAAATGATTAAAGAGAGGGTAATAATAACTCTTTGGAACTCCAGAAAACTGTACGGAACAGGTAAGAATGGTAAGTTTGGGATAAAGTTTGAAATGGTTAGAGTTTTGAGTTAGGGATGGTTAAGGTTTGGTATACGAAAACTTACATTTCTAACTGTTCATCACAGTTTTCTGGAGTTCTTGGTACGTCCTGATGGCACCCATATGGCACCCACATGTTTGGATGTCACAGCAAGTGATGAATTCGTTTTCAAGGCAATTTGCGGCAACCGGAATTTGATGGATGCGGTATTTGTTACGAGCGGAGCAGAGTTTGTTTTTGATTAAAAGAGTATTCATTTGTGAGCAGGAACCCCACTGAGGAGGGGGAAAAGGAAGTTGCTTGCATTTTATATACAGTTTATAGATCCCTGGTGGTCTGGGTGAAATGTTCAGCATTTGAAAGAATGTTTACCACACGAGACAATGGGTCCATTTCCTTCCTCTTCCATCTCTCTCGCTCTCTCTTTATATCTCTCTCTGGTTCTCTTTTCCTCTCTCATTGTCTTTCTTGCTCTCTCTATCGATTTTCCTCTCTCTCTCTCTCACTCTCCCTTTACGTCTCTTACTCGCTTCCATGGAGCCAATATTCAAAACTAAATAAATTCAATCTTAATACTCTCTAACTCTCTCTGTCTACCTCTTTCTCTCTCATGTCTCTCTCTCTTTCAATCACACACACACACACACACACACACACACACACACACACACACACACACACACACACACACACACACACACACACACACACACACACACACACACACACACACACACACACACACACACACACAGGAGCCAAAAGTGTATTCATGTATTCCCACATTGAACGGCAGACTGTCTCGTGTCCTTCCTATGTATCCCGTCAAACAGCAAGGCGCCTTTCGGTTACAAAGCCACCGCACTCGAAACACATGTCACCACATCTGCTGGTTAATCCCAGGGATCTGAGGACAGCAGTCTGCTTGGCCGTCTCAGGACACCTGCCTCGCCCCACAGAGAGAGAAAAGTAACCCAAACTCTTGGAAGAGACGAATCTATGATTTCATCAATCACGGAAAATGATGGGGAACTAGCATTGATGGGAGGAGGGAACAGAGGCATTGCTGTGTGTGTTTTGATTTAGTCTCAGATAGAACGGTTTCACATTGCTAAATATTGGATCGTTGACGTGTAAGAAATAGTGTAAGAAATAGTGTAAGAAAAAGGGTGGGATGAATACTTTTAGATGTCATTTCTTCATGGAACCTTTTGTTTAGCTTTGTTTTGTTGTCTAGAACCATGATATGGGTGCCCATACGGCACCTAAAGCCTTCCCTGGAAGGAGGGATACCTCTTTTTTGTCCCTTCTCAAGGTTTCTTCACCTCTGGGGTTTTGGGGATGTTTTTCCTTTCCCATTAGAGCAGCTTAGGGTTATGGGGTGTCGTATAATGAGGGCCTGCAAAGCCCTTTGAGGCTGGAACCTCGATACAAATACATTTGAGTTGACTTGTTCACAAGACTTTAGAGCAAAAGTTGAAATGTGCTGAATGGCTATGCAGACATTACAGTGATACACCGAGATATGTGTAAATTGGCGTTTGCCAGTCGTACCCAGATTCAGACGATTAGTTTGATTGCAATGTCATCATTGTGCGTGCAGAAGGGGAGTTCGCTGGGTTAACATTTGCTTTCCATTAGCCTTCCATTAGCCGCTTATTTACTTGCAGAGTTACATTAGCCTAGCTTGTTCATGTGAGTGCTTTGTCTACAAGCACACAATTAATTCAGCACTATTTTCAGCGCTGTGATTATTAAGCTACCTGTGATGCATCACTGACAGGTTACCCTCCACGTGGACTATCCATCCAGAAGCAGCTGATAATATTATTGTCCTCTGCAAGTCAATGGAAGATGCTAATGGTAAGCAAATGCTAACCCAGCTGCAGCAACGTCTATGCTACAAGTCACCTAGGTGACTTTCCTCAGGCACCTCCAAACGAATGGACACAGGGTGGTGATGTTGAAAACCAGTTTATTGTAAAGGTTGCATAGAATGCAGCTTGTGCTGCCATGCCAGAGATCTCTCCCTGAGTGTGTGCGGTGGTGGCTGGTTTAACCTGTGCACACTGATTGCTTAATGTGCAACAGGTGTGCAGCCTCACCCAGCTCCAGAGTCCAATCAGTCTGACTCAGGCCAGGTGAGGCTGCTTAAACCAGCCATCATCCACGCACACTCCCACACCAGCTAACTCCCCTTCTGCACACACAATGATGGTATCCTGTGCAAGAAAATTATACGTGATCTACCTGAGTGAATTCAAATGTAATATTATGTAACATGCATAGTATAATCAGGTCTAATTTCTTTATTCGTCGTTATTTAACATGGCATAGCAGCCTTTACAACAGCCATAGAAAGACAATAAAGTCTCAGATCATTAATCATACTGTGAGGTGGATAAATCACACACATTTTACCGTTATGTTGCAGTTGGCTGTCTTAGATGCACGGTGCGATAAATCATGTTCAAGTTTATATTTGCACACACACACACACACACACACACACACACACACACACACACACACACACACACACACACACACACAGATGTCAAAGACAGATGTCAAAGGAAATGTAACTGAACTGGTTTGCACTGAACACGCGCATGAAGAAGGAAGAAACTTTGCGATGTTAAAAACAGCCACGGCACGCAATTGGTCCTTTCAGCTTCCTGTGTAACAGGTTACAAACTCCCACGGTGGGAAGCGGAGACCTACAGGGAATCACAAAATCATGTCTCGTGTTATAGCATCTGTGCTCAAACCTCTCTCTGTCTCCTCTGCAGATTGCCGGGTTTTGAACGCCCCTGACCTTTAAGCGATTTACGAGAGTAGGGGGTAGTGATGCTAACGTGGCATCCAAACTCTCGGACATCCCTTGTGAATTTACAAAAAAAATACTCGTCCCCCTTCATTTGAGGAAAATCCACCATATGTGATGGATGGGAAGAATTACTTTTATATGCATTTTTATATTTCTCTTAACATGACGTTAATAGTAGGCCTGTTCGTAAATCTTGCCTGGAAGATTGTATCTAGAATGTTCTTAGCCGATTCACATAGCTCTATGATAACTGTCGTCGACCAGGTACAACAACCCATAGGCTCCACTCTACCATGTTTTAAACACTCAAACCTTTTCCTCCTTTTTATTTCATGGCTACAAAAAGTACACAGCCAAGCCAAGCCAAGCTTTCACGTGCACTGTGCACGTGAAACGGCAGTCCGAACCAAAGAACAACTGTGTCCGCCATTCAAATAACTAACAGAAACATTTCTGTTTTGTCTCACAGTTTCTTGAAACCAGGTTCCTTATATAGATGACTGAGTTACTACAGTGACTCTTGGACAGAACCTGTCCTCTGGCATTGTATCTGCACATCCTTCATGTCCATGGAACAGTCGCATCATGGACCTTCTGTCCCCCTCCCCCCCCCCCCCAGCCCCCTCCACCATCCCTCCAGAACCATTGCAACTGCCAAAAAAGGAATGAAACAAAAAATGCAATACTTGAGACTGAAAAACAGACAGAGAGGGAGAGAGGGAGAGTGATATGAAAAAAAGTTCACTAATTCATAGGATGATTTGAATCATGTACCAGGTGCAGGCCTGTCTATTTGGCTCATCATTCCGTCTACAGACAAACATGTGCCCTTGTATCCATTTAATGAAAATACAAAATACCAAGATGTATTCTCCCCCACATTGGTAGGAACACTGATTTCCTGTTTGTTTTAGTATCTTTGTAAATTAGTAATTGCATGAGAATTAGTAAACAAGTTGTAGTATAATGCATTTGTGCAAGTGTTGCATAGGTGTGTTTGTTTGGTATACGAGGAGGTTTAGATGGCCTATCTTTGCAATGAGATTTATAGCCCCACAAACCAATATGCCTACAAGGAAGGACTAAAGTTCTTTGGGGAAATTAGCCGATTGCATCAATGCTATCGGCTAATTTCTCCAACAAACATTTTCCATGAGAAAAAAGTTGGCCACACACACACACACACACACACACACACACACACACACACACACACACACACACACACACACACACACACACACACACACACACACACACACACACACACACACACACACACACACACACACACACACACACACACACACACACACACACACAAGCAGGGTCCCAATTGGCTACATCCATATGTGCTGGCTCATGAGAGGTGTAGTTCATTATAGCTTGAACTATGGAGTCCTGCTTAAATAACATACATGACAGTAAGTGAGAGCATGCATCCTCAATATTAATCTACTCTTCCTCTCCATTTGGGCAAGGTTGAGCTGTTCAAATAACGTTGTGGGAGTGTGTGTGGATGGTGGCTGGTTTAAGCAGCCTCACCTGGCCCGAGTCAGACTGATTGGACTCTGGGGCTGGGTGGGGCTGCACGCCTGTTGCACATTGAGCAATCAGTGTGCACAGGTTAAACCAGCCACCACCACACACACTGAGAGAGAGAGAGAGAGAGAGAGAGAGAGAGAGAGAGAGAGAGAGAGAGAGAGAGAGAGAGAGAGAGAGAGAGAGAGAGAGAGAGAGAGAGAGAGAGAGAGAGAGAGAGAGAGAGAGAGAGAGAGAGAGAGAGAGAGAGAGAGAGAGAGAGAGAGAGAGAGAGAGAGAGAGAGAGAGAGAGAGAGAGAGAGAGAGAGAGAGAGAGAGAGAGAGAGAGAGAGAGAGAGAGAGAGAGAGAGAGAGAGAGAGAGAGAGAGAGAGAGAGAGAGAGAGAGAGAGAGAGAACCAGCTGCATGCCTCATTCCATGCAACCTTCACAATAAAGCGGTTCAACATCACCACCCTGTGTCCATTCGTTTGGAGGAGCCCGAGGAAAGTCACCTAGGTGGAGTATGGGAGCCACCTAGGTGGCGTGTAGTAAATTGGACATTGCTACAAACGTATATTTTGTATACAAAACATTTTATACAAATAAAGGACACCTAGGTGGCAGGAAATGTACAAAGCCAAATTATTGTTGTTCTGCCTCTTTATGAGCTGCTTGGGTTACTTTTGGTATCAAACAGAACTTTAAATAGCAATAGTTTTGTAATCGTTTCATATTTGTAATAAACTCAAAACTCAAACATAATCTGACGTGTACGATAACAGTAGCAATGGACGACGAAGATAGATAATTACTGTTAAGAGAAGCGAAAGGACGGCGGCTATTTGTTCAGTGTTTGGACATGAATACTGTCATGTGTATACACAGCATTTCTTTGAACTGTTTGGATGCAGGCCCGGCCCTGGCCTCACTGCAGTGAGTTCATAGTTTACACTTAACCATTTATTTTTTAGTCTGTTGGGCGTTATGTGGCTAGCAGGGATGGTAGTGGAGGATTATAACACAATAAACCTGTGATGGGAGCAGGGGGTTCGAAAGCCCCTTTTATTCCCCTGTGTTTAGGTTGCTTGGGAAAGTGCAGAATCAGCAATGTTTGTTATACCAACATACTGTGCAATAAGTGTAAAGTGTGTGTGTGTGTGTGTGTGTGTGTGTGTGTGTGTGTGTGTGTGTGTGTGTGTGTGTGTGTGTGTGTGTGTGTGTGTGTGTGTGTTTGTTTGATGAGTCCGACCACTTTATCCAATCGTCTTAGTCCAGGCAGACTCAAAGTCAATAGAAACACTTGGCTTTGCCCTCTTTCTATGGTTCTATATGGATAGATATGTGCAGGGGTGTGACCACAGGGGGGGCTGGGGTTGTGAGGGTTTGTGTGCATGCGTGTTTGAGGGCTGTGTGTGTGTGTGTGTGTGCATTTCTGTGTGTAAGTGCATGCATGCGTGTGTGATGGTTTGTTTGTGTGTGTGTGTGTGTGTGTGTGTGTGTGTGTGTGTGTGTGTGTGTGCGTGCGTGTGCACGTGTTGGTGCGTATGTGTGTGTGCATTTCTGTGTGTAAGTGTATGTATGCATGCATGCATGTGAGGGTTGTGTGGTGAGGGTGAGGGTTTGTGTGTGTGTGTGTGTGATTTTATTCATGATGTCATGGGGACCCAAAGCTGTGTGTTTTGAGAAGGGCAGCATTCAACCTGGCCAACTACAGTACATGTGGGTGGCTCAGGTACTCTGTCTGGCTAACCTCTTCTGCTCGGTTGGAAACGTACATTATATCCATTCTAATGGATATATATTCTCTATTAAAACTGTAATGTTCAATATGTTTCAATACAAAATTGCTACACGACCCAAATTGCACATACTGGTGTTAGATTTAGAATTCGATTTTATTTTCTGTCATCTGAAAATGTAACATGAGAACTAGAGTGCTAAAATATTACTATGCCATAACATACTGCATGTTTACTGTACCATAGCATAATACAGTTAATTTTGCACCATACACCACAAGGCATTCATCCTCAAGGTATTAACAGCTAATAACTCGTGCCCATCGAAACCATGCTCACAATTGTCAAAGGTTGGGTGCGTACCAAATCACGTGAGCGGATGAAATGTGTGAAGGGGACAGACAGATGGGAGGAAGCACACTCGAGGACCAAACAGAGCGGCCACACAGCAACAGATAAAGGACGGATTCAAGCGTTCTGTAAAAGGAGGGAAACTATAATTGTTAGGAAAATATGCAAAGATTCCTCCTAGTGGTGCTACACAGGGATGGCATTGTGTGGGTGAGTTATTTTTTTTGATTTGGCTTGCCGCTGCATGTCAGTGTCTTGGAGGCTTTTGTCCGATTTGTTGTTCAGGGGGATGATACATAAACCCTCTATTGATGAACTAGATAGGAATGTGTGTGTGTTTGTGTGTGTGTTTGTGCAAGCGCGAGTGTGTGTGTAGGTGTATGTCTGTGAGCGTGTACGTGTTTGTGTGCGTGTGTGTATATGTGCATGTGCATGTGCCTGTGCCTGTGCGTGCGTGCGTGCGTGTGCGTGTGTGTGTGTGTGTGTGTACATGTGGCGCAGAACAGAGTACAAGCTGTCTCGACTTGTGCCATGATCAGACGATGTGTTGGCTATGATTGGGTTCCTATGGACGTACGGTGTGCCATACTGTAAAAGCCTCCACACTCAAACGAGTAATCTATCCAAGGGGCCAGATGTGTGGTGCACACCGCACTGCACAAGAAATCACCATGACATTGCTCTGCCCTCAGCCCCAGGTCTTGAAACCAAAGCTTTATGGAGCACTGTAGAGGTTATGGTCCAATCGGATTAACAGCCTCTCAGTTCACATTTAACAACACGAGAAGTGAAAACAGTTGAGACATGGAGAGAGAGAGAGAGAGAGAGAGAGAGAGAGAGAGAGAGAGAGAGAGAGAGAGAGAGATAATGAGCAGAGACAGAAAAATTGACAAAGAACCAGAAAAAAGACCAGATGTGAACAGTGTTAAAACAAAGTATGGACTCTCTCTCTCTCTCTCTGTCTCTCTCTCTCTCTCTCTCTCTCTCTCTCTCTCTCTCTCTCTCTCTCTCTGACACACACATATTCACACACTGACAAACTATTTTCCCTAAGAGAGTATATATCCCCTGCCTTGTTTTACCCAACCATTTCGATTTTATTGGTGCCTTCTACCACGGTCTAACTCAGCAGAGAAACCAGAGACAGATTGAGAAGGTCGACCTTCTCCGACAGTATAGTATTACATTCTGGAAAAAACACCCTGGCAAGTCCTGCTTTTTAAATGCACCGATAGGCTTACACGGACATGTTCTTGGGGAAGACAAGTGAAAAAGAGAGATGAGGAGAGAAGACTAGGGAGGAGGAGGAGGAGATGTTGTGGGAAAGCAGAACCCAAACAAAAAGGTCCTGGGTTCGAGCCCCAACGTCCACAGTCTAACCTGTGGACCAAGATGTCCACACCCCCTTACCTGCACATGAATGACATTCACTGTAAGTCGCTTTGGACGAATGAACCCCCCCAAGTAAGGGTCCCTATTTACAAAACAGCCAATAGCAAATCAAACACAAATCAAACAGCACCAACAGGTGTCACAAGGACTCACCTTTGGTGCTACAGTCCATCATAGGCTTGGGGAACATGTAGGTTTTGCACAGCGTGTTGACATCCGTCTTGACCTGCGGCACCTTGGGAGGGGTCACCACCGCCCCTCCCCCATCTCCTCGACCGTCACCACCGTCCGGGGCGGGGCGATCGCCATCGGCGCACACGGAGTCCAGGCTCAGCTTCTTCAGCTTTTGGCCCTTGAGCGACGGCGGCTCGGCGCACTTGGCGTAGTTGCCCAGGTTACGGTTGCTGGGCACCTGCAGCACGGCGACCAGGCTCTCCAAGGCGCAGTCGCAGCTCCAGGGGTTTTCGTAGAGGCGGAGGTAGGTGAGGCTGGGCATGGGCAGCAGCATCTCTTCACTGGCCATCCTGATGCGATTGAGCTGGAGGAGCAGGGTGGTGAGGTGGGAGAGGCCCGCGAAGGCGCCATCCTCCACCATGGAGATGTGGTTCTGCTGCAGGTCCAGGCTCCGTAGCTGGGTGAACTGCGAGAACATGTTGTCACGCAGCACCTGGGAGGGAGGTTGGTGGGGGTGGAGGGGGAAGGGAGACAGGGGTTAAAGGGTGGGGATCCCCGCTGGGTGATTTGTACTTTGGTTTTGTCTGTCTGACTCGGTTGTTTGTCGATTTCTTTATTTCTGTTTTTTTTTTCTGTTGTTTCAGTCTTTCAGTTTTTCTTTATTTTTTCCTCTCTTCTTTGTTATGTTTCATTCTTTCAGTCTTTCTTTATTTCTTTCCTCTCTTTGTTGTAATGTTTCATTATTTCAGTTTTTTTGGTCTTTCTTCCGTTCCCATCTCTATAATGATTTTTTTACATGAAATTAATCTTATATTATTCTTGGCTATTTGACCACTCTGAAAATAAGCTTAACGGACTCAAAATCTTGGACAGATGGTCATGTAATCAACAAAAAAAGACCCCAAATGTATAGGATCAAACAAATGGGTTTATGGTGCATTGGTTTCCAACACAGCTTAGAGTCAAGCGGTTGTTTTCTATTTTGATAACTGGCCCAATGGAAGGGTCATGACCTTGTAGGATCAACAGAGGGACTATGCATGCAGGGTGCTGCACAGGCTGTCATCAAAATGAATGGACGACATTGATCATCCCAACAATTTAATAATGCTAAATGACGATCCATGGCTGATACATGTATCATCCATATTATCCAGTACGGTGCCCAGTACAGGTAAGAACACCAAACCTTTGGGAGTCAAACTAGACTAGCGTGTTCAACACCCTGCTGAAAGTGTTGGGGTTCGAACCCCAAAGTCAACAGTTCGACATGAAGGCATTCTAAGATGGTTCTAACCCTAACTTGCTCATCAACAAAAAAATCACTGTCACTGTGGATGAAAGCATCTACTTGTACAACATTGTGTAGCAATAGTGCAGTCAGTGGCTGATCCAGCCCAAGAATAACAGGGAATGCGAGGAGAACATCCATCACTCAATTAACTTTATTTCTATTCCAGATTGAGTAGGGACGGCCCTCAGCCAATCAGATTGATTCGGGGGGTGGGGGGGGGGGGGGGGGGGGTGAGGGAGAGAGAAGTGTATGCCACCCGAGAACCCCGCGTGGTGCCGGCCCTGAGTCCAGCACACTTTTTCCCCTGGGTTCCTGAAAGGGGCCCCCCACCTGTATCCTGTTGCGCGACAGCAGCAGGTGGTGGATGTCCTTGGGCCAGCCCGGCATCACGTTGGTCAGCTGTCTGTCCTGGCAGTCCAGGTACTTCTCCCCCGCCTCCACGTACTCATTACACTCCTTGGTCTGCCGCCGCACCGCCCCGGCACGGCCACGCCCCCGCACCGGATCCCCATCGGCGGCGTCCCCTTGCGGGGAGCCATACCAGAGCCACGGGTGGGACCTATGACCCCTCCCGGAGCGAGGAGGGCCCCGTCTGGCCTCGGCTGACCGCAGGAGCAGCAGGAGCAGGAGGAAGGAGAGGAGACGCATGGCGGTGGGGGAGGGTGGGGGAAGGGGGAAGGGGGAGGGGAGATGGGGGAGGAGAGGAAGAGGAGAGGAAAAGGGAGGGGTCTCTTCCTGGTTCAGGTGGTTGGTGTGACGCGACACAAGGGGCGGGTCACAGCTGTATGAGAGAGAGAGAGAGAGAGAGAGACTATCACAGGATATCCATATTCTGCAGCATTCCCTCTGTTTATGGCGACAACAGATGTAGAGACGCCCAGATCACCTTACTCATCGCACACAGAAATCGAGTACAGAATATTCAATAACACCCATATACTCTCACAGCGGTGAAAGTACTAAATACGTGTGGTTAACACTAGGCATATACTGTATGTGCAGCAGCAAACACTTGAATCAAAAGCATATTACCACTTTACAATCTGTTCAACGCATTCAATCTTAGGATGGGTGGCCCCAGACGAGAGAGAGAGAGAGAGAGAGAGAAATTCAAACAAACTTGGCTTCGCTCAGCAACAACATTGAGTGCATTGGAGCATGGCTGGAGGGGCGAGCAATGATGTGCACACACACTGACGAGCTATACAGCGATGCACAGCATGTGGAAGGAATTAAACTTGGAGGTGGAGAGAGGGGGCAAGAGTCCAGGGGAAAACAGAGAGAGAGAGAGAGGAAGGAAGAGAACACCAAAGGAATCGATCGGAGAGAGAAAGATAGACATCATATGTTATAATCATATGTTAAATATACGTATGAATATATAGACAGTGAGCTAATATACATTTAAAATATATCAAAATGTGTGTGTTTGTGTATGTGTGTGTGTTTGTGCGTGCTTGTGGGCATGCGTGCATGTGTGTGCTTTGTCAAGAGTCATGTTAACTTTTCCTTTACAACTAAAGGAAAAGTGTGTGTGTGTGTGTGTCTACGTGCACATGTGTGTGTGTATATGTGTGTGTGTGTGTGTGTGTGTGTGTGTGTGTGTGTGTGCAGTGTGATAGAGTTAATTACATCTGTCATGGATCTCTCATATAATACGAGTCAGCTGGTGCCAGAAGATTGTGCATGCACCCGCATACACAAACTCACCCGAAACCTACTCTCTCACTCGCTCTCTCTCTCTTTCACCCTCCCTCCCACACACATGCACGCACACACACATGCACACACATACACACACACATACACACACACACACATACACACATACACACACACACACACACACACACACACACACACACACACACACACACACACACACACACACACACTACATTATCACTACCCCGACTGTGTTAAACCACAGGCCCCTTGCCAACAGGGTCCAGTTTGTTTCAGTGGAATATGCCAGTCAGGGAAGATGCTGATGTTCCATGGTGAATAAGGGACTGAACGCACTGTTGAAAGGAGACAGGGAACAGCTGTGAATGTTTCACAGGACCACGCATCTCTCCTAATCGCTGGATGACTAGACGAGCGATCAGACAAGCCTATTATATGGTGTTAGAAGAAGAAGAATTGGTTCTCACTAGAGGGCAATGGAAAGCTAATTCATTGTAGATTGTTATCTACAAATCTCAAGATTGTGCTTAGATGTGCTTGTGTCTTTCTGTCTGTACTATATATATATATTTATTACATTTTTTTAATTACGCTTTTTATCCAAAGCGACTCTGATGAAAACAGATTTATTGTAAGACACTTCTTGACAGCAAAGCATGTGAATGGAACACGATCATGGGAAGACTCACAGGGAGCATTTACTAAGCATCTTCAATGAGACTGAGACTCAATGACTTTTGTAGTAAAATTGTAGGCACAAACATCAAAAGATCAAAGATACACAAACCAAAAGGGGTTCTCGCAAGCTGAACTATTTACGTGTGATATAAGGAAGCCGAAGGTAAAACCAGAGTTCTCACAGTCTAACTTGGAAGCCTAGTTAATTGACAATACATCTAGGCTACAGTGGTGATACAAATGCAGACTTAGGTAACCCCTTTCAATTGGAGACAGGAAGGAAGCTACCTCTAGGTGCAAGTATAGTTAATACAAAGCATGATAAATAAACTAGTAAATATGTATGTATAATTTGTGATAATGTTGGGATGACCTTTCCATGACAGACTGACTTGTCATGAATGAGCAGTAGGACTGCTTGATCCAGCATGCCTACAGGTGAGACAGCAAACATTGGCGTTTAAACACAGAACCTTTTCAGAAGACACACATCCTACATCCTTCTGCATGTGTGGGTTTGCTTCTGTGTGTGCATGTCTGTCTGAATGCACTCACATCTGTGTGTGTGTGTGTGTGTGTGTGTGTGTGTGTGTGTGTGTGTGTGTGTGTGTCTACCTGTCTGCCATTGTTTGTTTGGTTTGGTTTCATTTGCATCTGCAAAACACATGGAGAACCCATGTGTGTGTGTTCTAGACACCGAGGTGTGTGTGTGTGTGTTCTAGACTCAGAGGTGTGTGAGTTCTAGACTCAGAAGATGTGCCGACACCAAAAGACTCCACCCCTGGGGTTTGTTAGTGAAAACACAGACATGGCCCCAGATGGCCATCACATAGAGAGAAAGAGAGACACGTCGTCAAAACACTGTTGATAACAGTAACAGCAGTAGACACAAACACAGCCATAGTACAGAGATACACACACACACAAACACACAATTTTGTTTAACGTACATACAATTACTTAAACCATAAATACTTCTTAAATAATTCAAGAAAGTGGTGAAATATGAACCGTTCATTATAAACTATTTTCCATCAGCGTAGCCATGGTGCCAGCTGTGCTTTTTAGCACCGAAGCAAAAGCGTCGCCAGCATCGTTGTCATTCCCTCTTTTTAAATTCTTTATGTTTCCATTTTGGCTCCCCCCCCCCCCCCCCTTAACGAGTCAGTGAACTCCCTCCAAACCGGCTGGAGCCATCAGTGCTGCATTAGCAGGTTTTTCTTAGACACAAAGCCGGGTCTCAAAACAGGTCCACCAGTGGTTCCAGTGGGTCCCCCAAAAACGTTTTTGGGGGACACCCGTGACCCAATTCTTTGGCCCAAAACGTTATTGTCTTCCCAGGGTCTTACTTTGCTGTGCATCTGTGCTTCCCCACAGGGTTTGTTTAAATCCTGGGCCACCTGCTCGTATTATCAATGTCCCAGTGAAGTAGTCGGGTAATGGCTGGCTTGTGGCCACAAATCACAGGGTCTATTTTAGATAAGGGAGCTTTACTCTCAAAACGTTGAAATACTAAATGTACGGTTGAATATCCAGGGTGGATATTTTCCGACAAAGGCCCTCCGAGCACATGTGCTCCCGTGACCCCAAGGTTTGGAAACGCTGTGTTGGTCCCGTCTCAGACTAAAGATAGACCGCTCTGATGGTCAGCATGATGGATCCTATATTCAGGACGCGTGACATCTCCGGCCGGATCCACTCCCCTGGGTCTGGGAAACACCCTGGTGTGGTTGAATCCTTCCTGGCTCACATTGTGGACCCGTCCAGACCGGTTTTATTGCCCGCACCAAACCGTCCCAGACAGGGCGAACCAGAAGCAATCTGGGGCCCAGCCTTGTGGTCAAATTGAGTTTATTCTGCGTGTGTGTGTGTGTGTGTGTGTGTGTGTGTGTGTGTGTGTGTGTGTGTGTGTGTGTGTGTGTGTGTGTGTGTGTGTGTGTGTGTGTATAATGTAACTTAAAACCGACCCAAACTCTCAATTGCCCAGCATTATAATGTCATAAAAGATTCTGATCCAAACCATGTAAATGTATGATTGTCATCTCTTATTATTTTTTATATGTTTTAAATGTAAGTAACTCACTCACTCACTCATTAATTTGTTTGTTCCTGTTTGCTCATGTTAATTTGTATTTGTATTTAAGTGGGGCTGGGAAACTGTCCATGCTTTTTGATAACCTTGGCAGACAGGCAGTGACTGAGGTTTCCATACTTCAGGATAACTAATAGATATTTAACTGCGTATCCTCCAACCACAGCTTCTTATACCCCTTTAGCCAAGAGGGAAGGCTTTATATGGTGGTAGAATATCAGCTTTTCACATACAGAGAGGCCTAGGGTTTGATCCCCTTCCAGTAACGGTGGCGGCGCCAAACATGAAGCTGGGGTTTGTTCTCCAATTAGCGAGAGCTGATCGTGCATAGTTGGTTCAGACTATGGTCTCCAAAAGCTTAGAGCAGTTGTTCTCAACCCGTGGGTCGGGAGCCCAGGGGTCAATGTTGGTGCTGAATGGCCCCGAATAATTAAAATAATAAAACACATGCCTACATGTCTTGTCTGTTTCACTTGATCACTAGCATGTTTTGATGACTGAAAATAGGAATACGGTATCGAAGAACAATATACAGTATATCGATGTGATCGCTTCTAGGAACGGGTGTTGCAAATGAATACACACAATGACACTCGCATCGGATAGCAGTTCTTAGTTTATCTATGCACACTGTATCTTTCCCTATCAAATAAACCATACATAATAAATATGAATAATTAACCCACTCGACACGGTAATAAGAATGCATTGCTGACTTTACTGCGCAAACTATTTGGCGGGTCCTGAGCCCAAAGTTCCTCAACAGGTGGGTCACGGCATGGAAACGTTTGGGCACCCCAAACTTCAAGCACCAAATCCGTTTTTCCCTACTTTAGTACTTGGCCTAAAAAAAGGTAATGTGGGTTAGAGGAGAGAAAGTCAACTGTTTGCTATATTTAAATACTGACGTCATGGTGGTTGAGTTGTTTCACACATCTAGCATACAGTGGTTAGCACAGCGTCATGACTGGCTGATGTTTTTATCATTTTGTTCACAGTCTAGTAAAAGCGCTGCCCGCTAACACAAACTGTGATTTCACTGTCTCGAAGGCTACATGAATTCATTTTTTGAACCAACTACTGTTTAACAGAGCTTTTCGTTTTTGTGATTCCTGGCACTAAACATTCTGGCTATTGCTCAGGCAGACCTGTTTATTTTTTATATTTTTTGAATAAAGCCGGGACTATTATATCACAAGGTTTTACCAGTAAGCGCTTAACAGAAAATTGCAGGTTTAATGTTAAGAAGAATTCTGACCCTCATCCCTCCACCATTACCGATAATGTGTTGGATTTTCAGTTACCCGCATCAAATTGGCAGAACATTCCCACAATATTCCTAGTAGACAGTCCAAGGTAAAATGCTTGGAAATTGCTATGCAATGACTGTGCTAAGCTATGTTCTGATCCATTTAGGAAAGTTGAACACTAGATCATTTGAGTGTGTGTGTGTGTGTGTGTGTGTGTGTGTGTGTGTGTGTGTGTGTGTGTGTGTGTGTGTGTGCACGTGCATGCATGCACGTGCATGCATGCATGCTTGCTTGTGTGCGTGTGTGTACATGCGTGTGTGAGTTGCAAATTAGTCCAGCAATACTAGTTGGCAGTTCGAGATACAACAATGCTGGACTCGTCTGTGGTGATTAATATATAGAGCTACATTAGCTCGTTGTAGCCTTAGCTTTAGTCATTGACTGAGAAAATGTACCCATATAAAACATGATTTCATTTAGACTACTGTATTTGAATCGCACAGCAGAATATATACTGTATATACTGTATATTGGATGCTTTTATCCAAGAGGGTGACTGCCAGAATCTTACAAGGTCACTAGCGCATACATGAGTGCATCTAAGCATGGGTGGCCCCTAGTTGGAATGGAACCCCTAACCCTGTGTTAATGCCATGCTCTACCAGGACCTAAAAAATACTTTTTTAGGTTTAGTGGTAGCCCCACTGCACGGGGTATAAGGAAGTTGTAATGCCCTCACACATTGACACAGGTCAAAGTGCAAACTAGTAAATGACACAGCGTATAACAATTGAACACTCTTTCAGACACACACACACACACACACACACACACACACACACACACACACACACACACACACACACACATATACCCACATACAGGAACATACCTATAAAGCCACATTTACACTCAAAGTGGCACACTTAAGACTGAACTAAGACAGTGTGTTTCTGTGTGGGTGTGTGTGGGTGTGTGTGGGTGTGTGTGTGTATGTATAAATATAGGTGTGTGTGTGTGTGTGTGTGTGTGTGTGTGTGTGTGTGTGTGTGTGTGTGTGTGTGTTTATTTCACAGTAACAAGCTTGTTAACTTAAACATGGCCTCTGGTACAGTGACAGTGGACTCCACAGATGGAAAGACTGGAAACCTCTGAAGGAAGTGGTTGGAATGAGACAGACAGGCAGGCAGGCAGGCAGGCAAGCAGACAGACAGGCAGGCAGATGGACAGACGGACAGACAGACAGACAGATGGACGAACGCACAACACACCCAGGGATGGAAAGTAAGAGAGAGATTGGTGTGAGTGGTAGCGGAACAGAGAGGGGGAGAGAGAGAGAGTGAGAGAGAGAGGTTCACAGTGCTCACACATGGCCTGACAGCCTAATTGAAAACAGAGGAAGTTGTGGCTCTGCAGTCTGAGGGGTGAAGGGAGGAAAGATGACTGCAGAAAATGCACAGGCAGATGGAAACACAGCCCAGAGGGCAGAGGTGGAGGACTCACACTGAGCTGTCCAGGCTTGTGTGTGTGTGTGTGTGTGTGTGTGTGTGTGTGTGTGTGTGTGTGTGTGTGTGTGTGTGTGTGTGTGTGTGTGTTTGATTTAGTTTAGGTGAGTGTTGATATGCATGTTTGTGTATGTGTGCACATGCGTGTGTGTGTGTGTGTGTGTGCATGCAATCATGTGTGTTGTGTATATATGTGTGTTTGCATGCAAGTGTGTGTCTGTGTGTTTGTACGTACATCCATGTCTGGTTTAGCTAGTTAGCGTATTTCCCTTCTGCTAACAGTGCAAGAATGCAGACAGACACACAGACACACAGAGAAGTGTGTCAGACACACAGACTAGTTTCTGGCTGAATGCAGTCATTTCTCCTCGCTTGGAGCGGATTAGCTCTGGGACCCAGGGGAGTTGGTCATAAAAACCAAAAGCCCAGGGATTTGCTTTACAACTGCGCAGCGCTGCAATGAGTCTTAGCAGAAAGAAGTACTACGCCACTCAATTCTATTCAATTAAACAACATTCTATTCCATGCAGTTATATTCTATTCTGCTGCATGCATGTGATTCTGAACGAGACTTTAGCCTCGTTTAGAATTTGTTTATTTTCAGAAGCTTATGAAGGGAATACCCCCCCTCCTCTCCCCCCCTCCCCTCCCCCCCTCCCCTCCCCACACACACATACACACCCACCCACGCAGACTCACATCTGTGTGTGCACATTTGTGCATTCAAACATGTGCACACGCTTCCCATTCACCATCCGGCTCCAGTGATTGGAATGGACTGATGCCAGACACATCTGCACCTTGAACACACAAACCCAAGTAAATGGCACAGACAGACTCTCACACACTCACATACCGGTACACACATGACCACACAGACACACACGCACACACAGAGAGCGAGAGAGACAGAAAGAGAGAGAGAGAGAGAGAGAGAGAGAGAGAGAGAGAGAGAGAGAGAGAGAGAGAGAGAGAGAGAGAGAGAGAGAGAGAGAGAGAGCATTCTCTGCCCACCAATAAATGTTCCACTTAAGCTTAACTGTGCCAAGCTGAAACAGCAGAATTCACTTTAAAAGTATTTCGCTGTACTTGCAGCACCTTCAGCATGTCAGCCTCGTGTTATTACAGTACACGTTTCCTCCACCACGGATCAGAGGTACGTGCACACGTCAGGAACGGACACCTGGACGACCCCCTGCCCCCCACACCCCACCCCGCCTGAACCACTCCTTCACCTTTCGTTTCAAACTCTTAGAGCCTGCACACACAGACGTCCTGAGGAAATGGAGTGAATGTTGGCCAAAGAGTTTATTTATAGCTTTTCCACCTAAAAGCACTTTCTAACCAATCTTAAGCATCACAACTTTCAACAACACATCGTCCTACTTTTGCTTCACAAACCATTAACAGGTCTTTCAACGCTGATAGTGCAAATAATGCATATGCCATTTGACATGAACATCATTCTGAACACCTCACTGAAGACTGAATTTGGTTTGCAGGAGTAACATAACGTATCAAGCTCTTGGTCCACATTTAAGCCCTTAACGAGCCCTGCATGCCTTGCTCATTGCTCCTCAAACCTGGAACCCCCCAAGGGCATGTTAGGGTCTTCAACAACCCCCCCCCCCCCCCAAGTCTGGTGGTCATACTGCTGAACTGGTCAACTGAAATGGTGTTTCCTTGGGTTAGAAGAAGCCAAGCAAAAAGCATTAGAAACTGGCATGGTTGGAGATTCCCTGATGGTGCGTCGGAGGACATTGAGGAAAATCGAAAAGGGAAATGGCATTAACACAAGGCAGCAAAATGACTGCATTTGACCAATGTGGGAGGAAAGCTTAACCTGAGCAATTCCTTCACGACTTGGAACGTGAGGCCACTTGAACGCAATACATTGAAAGTCTTTGAATGTTTTGGATATTTGTATTTGTTTCCCCTGTAAATGGAATAGAGTAAGCCCTGTAAGGCTGTAACTGTGTTTAGGGGGGCGATACAAATAACGTCTTGAATTGACTTGAAAAAATATCAAAATAATTGAAGATAGTTTGGGCTGGTTTGCACACATGTTTCATCTTATCTGTATTTTGTTCTTATCTAGTATCTGGATTATTCTGCCTGTGAAATATCATCTTTGCATTTTCAGCATTCTTTCACTGAGACATCTCCTGGTAAATGTGTTTGAATTACAATCTGTCCTTCATATCATTCAACGCCAGACCCCACTGTGAGTCTTATTTTAAACTCACCCACTTATTCTTTTCATGTAACTTTTATGGGAATCAAAACACACGTCTGGAAATATCAGCCCAATAATGAATCATAGTATTAAGCTATACTCATGTCCACAATAGCATGCTGCACGTTAAAGTTGCATAAATCACCATTCACTCCTTTGGTTTGTTCACTTGCATACCTCGCAAGTTGCGTTTGGGTCACACACAAACCAGACCCAGGTGTCGGTTCATCCCCTGAACTTTGTCTCCTATAGACTTCTTCTTATGTAAAGACCAAGCTAAAGCCTTCTTTGAAAGTATAGACAAAAAGAAAGACTAGAAGTATGAAGTCTTCGTGGTCTTAAATTGAACAGTCCTCATAAACCTTCTCCCGTCTTAATCCAACAAGCCTCTAGGGAACGAGAGTTCCCTTCCAAGAAAAAAAAGAATGTCTACTACCACCACACCACGACACGCCGAAGAGCGCCGACTCAGCATTAATCTCACACACACAAAGAAAGGAGTTATCACCACTACAATGCAGTACTGCGCTGCGCTACGGTCAGGGACGTTTGCATGGCTCTGCGGGCATGGGGAAACTGCAGCTGCTGCCGCTAGATGTAAGCATTGCTATTCAATCTCTAAACAGATCTACAAAGTAGCTGTTTACAGATTGAGGGACGCACTTTGTAGGGGGTCCGATCTGTGTTGGTCCGGAGGAAGAGAAAGAGGAAGAGGAAGTTGTAATTACCTAAGCAGCAGAGGAGGAAGAACAAGAAGACACGTCTGGTCCTGGTCCAGGTTCTAGCAAGAGGACCCACAGATCTCCGTCCGGTCCCGAGTCCCCGGCTCCTGGTCCTGTCATGGGAGCTATGTCCAAGTCCCGGGGCGGTCTGCCTGCCTGCCTGCTCTCCCAGCGCTGCGACTCACCGTCCCACTGGCTGGCTCACACTGACTAACCACTGCCTACTTCAAACACCCCTCTCTCTCTGTGTTTCGCTCAACCTCTCTCTCTCTCTCTCTCTCTCTCTCTCTCTCTCTCTCTCTCTCTCTCTCTCTCTCTCTCAACCTCCCCTGCTTAGCACCGGTGGGGACTCACTGAGTAGCTGCTTTTCCTTTCTTGAATGTACTGCTTGCACTCTCTCTCTCTCTACACTATAATTTGCTGTGCATGGTGTAGGATTGCATGCACATACACACACATGCACACACATACATGAACAGAAATACACACACACACCCATACAAATGGTCCAATCCATTACCATCAATGGACTGGATAGGGACATCCCTGACTGAGAGAGAGAGAGAGAGAGAGAGAGAGAGAGAGAGAGAGAGAGAGAGAGAGAGAGAGAACGAACAGTGGGTGGATGGGAGGTTGTCTTCAGTATCAAATCATATCGTGACGAAATGACACACATGGAGTGTGAGGAGTGGTGGGGGTTATTATGGGATTGATTATGCACAGGAATGCAAATACTATCCCCTACTGTCTGCGTGTGTTTGCATTCCCAGTGTACATATGTGCTATATGTGGCATGTTGTTTATATGCATATTTCCATGTGTGTTCGTGCGTTTTGTGTGTGTGTGTGTGTGTGTGCGCGCGCATGTGTGTGTGGGTCTGCTCCGTCAACCTGCTTGCATAAGTAGGAGAGATATTTGCAGATAAATCCTCGCAGATTTCTTCCAAAACAGATTCAGTCCACTTCTAACATCTGCCTTTGATCCCTGGGTGAGGAGATCTCCCCTTTAATATTCAATATCCAAACCATGTTACAGTACAGGGTTCAAGACGCATTTCCAGTTCCACCTTCATTGTATTCCCATAGCACCTCTGAAAGCAAACCAGGTTCAAAACCAAAGTGCTATACAGATATACATTGTGTCACATTGGCACATGCACACGCACGCACACACACACACACACACGCACGCACAAATGTGGAGACAGCTTCCGTGAACACTGCAGTCTGTCAAAATACTAAAAGCAAACGGCTTAGCAGGTTAATCGCGGGAATTCTAGGAAAGGCACACTATAGGATTTGCTCAAAGAAACCCAAAATGTTTGCAAACATCATGAGTCATGTCCAGGAATCCATCCTCACCGCAAGGGAGAAGAAACCACAGCAAACAGTCTATAAATCAACTTTGTTAACCACACTCATCTCTTACAGCTGCGTCTGCTCCTCCAACGAGCCACACCTGGCGAGCTCACCTACAGACGATGCCTTGGCCCCACCCACCGGCTACCCTGTGGAACGGAAAGGGCCGCGTCCCCAGGGGCCAGGGGTGGTTCATGCACCCCCCCCCCCCCCCCCCCCCCCCCCGGGTTATTATGTGACACTCCCAGGCCCCCCCCCCCCCCCTACTAGATTGGGCAGGACACACCACTAGGAATAGGTTAAAGGTAATATGCAAGGGAAGACAAATGAGTTGTAAGTCTACAGACTTTGTCAAAGGCTTGGCTCCTTTGGTCCACTTCATTGGTTTGAAACCCGTGCTTTTATTGTCCTGATTTGATGTGAAAAGGCATGGTATCTACCTGTTTGTTCTGCCACTTGATTCTTTGGGAGAGGAAAACAGAAAACCGTTTTGTTGGTTTTTCTGTATGGGATTGATTGAATGCATTCAATTCTGCGTTTGCAGTTGCAGCAGACGTAACCTGGATCCCATCCACGACGTCTGCATGCTCGCTGCTGATTGGCCGGATAAGCAACGCACTGGTCATCGTTGGTCAGTTAAGCACGGATCTGAAACAAAACAGCAGGCGGCCTTGTTAGTTTCACAGGCTGGATAGGAGGGTTCTGTGTTTCCAGAGGGGAGTAATATTCCTGCTAATGAACTCTTCTCTTTTTTATCTCTCGTTCTCCTCTACTCATTCCATCTGCTTGCCTGCCACCATTACTCTAGCACCTTCTCTTCTTCTTTCCCCTCCTTTGTCATTGTGTCCCTCCTTTCCTTCTCTTTCTCCTCCTTTCTTTTCCTAACCCATCTTCCATTCCTCCTCTCTCCTTTAATATCCCTCTCAGATCTTATTTATTTTGCTGGCTGCTGTTTATGTCTCTCTCCCTTCTCCTTCTCCTCCTCCTGCTACTCCTCTTGGACCTCCCCCTCCACCTCCTCCTCCTCCTCCTGCTGGACCTCCTCCTCCACCTCTATCTTTCCTACTCTTCCTCTCCCAGTTGTTTTGTGCTGCTTTTGCATGTTTAGGTTTCTTCCTCCTTCTCTTCCCCCTCCTCCTCCTCCTCCTCCTCGTTCTCCTTATCCTCCTCCTCCTGCTCCTCCTCCTCCTCCTCCTCCTCCTACTTGCTCATCAGAGAGTGGAACAGGTCCATATTAGGAGCAGCACCATGCTGGTGTGTGTCGGACAGGGAGACAGTTCTCTGCCAAGCACTTCAAACAGCTTCAGGGGCACTTACAACACGACCAATGTTTTGATCGGGGAGAGAGTTGGACGGGGGGATGGACACACATTGCCCAATGCCTATTGTGTAACACCTGGGATATGTACTGATAATAGAATGATGGAACACAAAAAAGAGAAGATACACAATGTGCTAGGACTTGGTGTGCGAAAATGTCAATGCAAATGTGTAATCAAACCATTGAACGTTAAAACGTTATAGAAATAGGTTGAAAAGTTCAGAAGATATGATGGGAAGCAAAAAATCCAATAAAATAAAATAATCGTAATGAACAAAAGTGAAAGATTTGTTTTTAAAAATTCCTAATTCTGATTATGGTAACTAGATTTGGCTACATACTACTAGAATGATCATTTTTAGAAAACGACCTTACAGTCTTAGCCCACACACAAACACACACACACACACACACACACACATTCACACCTGCACACACACACACACACATCCACACCTGCACACACACACACACACACACACACACACACACACACACACACACACACACACACACATTCACACACAAACACACACACACGTGCATGCAATGCGATGATACACAATTTAGCAGACACTTTCCTAGAAAAATAATAATAAAGGAACAAGCTTTTGTTTTCGTATACTTTGTTACTTTGGATTTATCTCGTAATTATCGGTGTAAGAAGAATAAATATTGCAGATATTTCGCCGTTAGTCACAGAATTCTTGCAATGTTGGATTGAGATTTCCTTTGCGGGTGTTGACTTGACTTTTTTTTAGCTGTAGAAAATGTTTTAACCTCCTTGCTAACCTTTGGACTATGCTGGCAAAAACAATGAGTGGTGGGGAACCTTGGGAGCCAAGAGTTGAGACAGAGTTGGTATATACATTGTGCTAGCCAAAGCATAACACAAACAAGAAGTTATCAAGTAGTGAAGTGGGTCACAATAGGCTTGAAAATAAACGTCAGCCATTTTGTGGTAAAAATGAATACCTATTTATATTTATCTATGGCTTTAATAAACGGATGCCGCAATATCTTTTGTCAGACAGAAATTTTTCCGAACACTCAAAGTGCGAGCGAAAACTGTGACAAAAATATGTGTTTTGAAGAGAAACAAGAAAGCTAAACAATTGATTTGTTATTAAAACATGGAGGACCTTCATTTCTATCTAGATAGCGATCCAACATCTTCAACAACCCATAGTGCAGAAAGATTGTTAGGCCACTTTAAAAGGTTCTCTTCCTCGGAAATCCACCAGATGGCTTGTATTCAGCCGTTTGTTTCTCCTCCATCTCCAACCCCTAATGATTATCTTTTTTTACTGGCAGACGGCATCAAGGTCGTTCGATATCTTGTCTAGACTATACCGTAATCCTGAATCAAATCGCACTTACAAAACGTATCCTTCATCTGAGGTTTCAACCCGCAATCCCACAATGAGCTCAACATTTGTACCGTTTACTATTTCACATATTCATCTTTCTGCAGAGGATTTTTATCCAAAACAACTGAGTTTTTGACATAAATGAGCAGGGAGGGGTTAGGGCACTGACCGGTGGACATCGGGGTTTGAACCCACAACCTTTTCACCCTGAATCGAACACCCTCACCACTATTCAAGCACGATAAGCATTAGCCTGCCTTGTGTTTTTTCATCCAATCATTCTTTCTATCCTCAATGGAAGCTGCTCTGGATCACATCATCATAAAACGTTTGAATGCATGAAAAGGAAACAAAACAAAACAACAACTTTTTTTGACAAAGCTTAGTGCCACAGTGTTGTCTTCCTTCCTGCCCGGTGGATAAAGGCATCTGTGCAGAGGAGGAGAAGGAGGGGGAGGGGGGTGGGAGAAGGAGAAGGAGAAGGAGGAGGAGAAGGAGAAGGAAGAGGAGAGGGAGAAGGAGAAGGAGAAGGAGGAGGAGGAGGAGGAAGAGGAGAGGGAGAAGGAGAAGGAGGAGGAAGAGGAGAGGGAGAAGGAGAAGGAGAAGGAGGAGGAGGTGGAGGAGGAGTAGTCGTAGTAGATTCCTCTCCCTGATACCCAATGCTGTCTACCCAGCGTGTCCGGCTAGCATCTATTATTCAACACATTGCATAACTCTTTCCCCAGAGGCAACAATTACTGTCTACTTGAGAGGTCTTATCTGTCTGCTCCCCCCCCCCCCCCCCCCCCCCCCAGCCCAAAATCCCTCTCCCACGCTGTTTGTGAAGACAACTTCAGGACCAACATTTCGTCTTTGTTTCATTTGGACACAAATGTATCGTATTCTAACACTGTAAAAGTAAACACCCTCTACTTGAATGTCCGATAGCACAAAACAGTTAGCAGGCCACATTTGACATTATTCTTTGTGGGGACCTCTTAAGTCATAAACACACTGTATAATCATACTTAAATAGTAGAAACCGTAATATCAACCTGAATGACAATAATAAGCATCATCGTTTGCATTGTTGATGATAAAAGAAGCAGGCCAGATTTTACATTCTTCTTTGTTGAGATTTTGCTACGAAGATATAGTTTTGGATTAGAGAACAGCTTGACAAAGCCGTTTTATCTTCATCTTCAATTCCACACCCGCAGAATAACTTTTGCAAACGTCTTCCAATGTGATTTGCTGATTAAAAGTTATGATCTCGCCGCAGGTTGGATATAACTTTCTGATTAAAGTTACCATCTGGTTGGAGGGTGTTTTATAACTAGCAACCTATTTGCCCAGATCTCTACTTTATCATTCTCCACTGTCCTCCCTTGTTCTCTTTCTATTCCATTTATTCGCCATATCTCTCTCTCTCTCTCTCTCTCTCTCTCTCTCTCTCTCTCTCTCTCTCTCTCTCTCTCTCTCTCTCTCTCTCTAGGCATTAGTGCTGCTATACAAAAGCAGCACTGTGCCCCCCCGCCCCCGCCCCCTCCCCCCCACCTCTCTAGGGAGTGATGCTAAGGGAGGGGGAGGTCAACGGGACAACCGGAAATCTCTCCCCTGGCAGAGCCCATGGAAGTGTTGTGGTTTGATGATGTGTTTCATAGTTTGAACTGAGCGGGAGAAAAGAGGGAACTGTTGGTTCATGTGAGGGGTTCTTTATGTAAAGAAACTGGATCTATCATCCTAAAAAGAAGGGAATTAAAGACTGGAAATTGTCTTAAGTGATTTATTTGACCTATTTTAATTTTTGGTGAAAAAACAATCCAGAAAATATTCATTTTCATCACATTGCCTCTGCGTTATCTAACACAAGAGAAGGATGACAAGGATGTAGACATTTGTGAAGCCCAAAGCACACGGCCATGTCGAGACACCCCAAAATAATATCTTTGAATTTTGGCATCCAAAATAGACTGAAGTCTTATTGGTAGCTAGCCAAAAATGCAGCTCGCTACAGCCGCGCTCTGTGGGCTCATGTTCCGTATAAACAAAATTATTCTATTTCATCTTTAGGTTGCGCTAAATCTGAAATTTGTGCTGTGTGTGGTCTGGGCTATGAACAGATAATACTAATCTTGTGACTATTGAGAATACCACAACAGTCAGCTGATATGCAAAATACAAAAAACAACTCCGCAAACCACAGCGATTTTTCAAATAAAATAAGTTCAAAGAATGAAAGAAACCATGTTACATTTATTTTTGAAGAACCTTTTCCATGTTCTTCAAAACGCAAGACCGATGACCTTGCAGGGAAAATAAAAGTGTTGACAAACCACGGGTTTGACACTGAGATTCAAGACGAAATCCAATATATTTCTTCTTCAGATTTTGCCTTATCCACAAGTGACAAGCAAGTAATGCGGCCCATTTTCACCCCTGGGTGTCACCAGATGTGTGAATCAGAAGTACAACCGTCTCTTGTTTCCATAGCGAAGGCAATGTGAGGACCCACAGTGCACTCTGAGTCATTCCCCCGGTGATGTCTCCACTTGTATGATACACTCTATCAGCACAAACACACTCACATAAAACACAAATGGACACACGAATGCATACACAAGCACACACCCACATGCTTTCTCACACACATACATACACACACACACACACACACACACACACACACATGCGTGCGTGCGTACGCACACATGCAAGCGCACACATACATACATACATGAGCGCAAGCGAGCACACACACGCATACATTTTAAGAACAACTGGGGCCGTGTCGCCTTACATGACCCATTAGCTCAGGCACTTCCCGGGACGGCCAAAAGGGGACTTATAAGGACCCCCTGCAGTGGATGACCGGACAGCCTAACAAAGCCGTGAGTCGGGGAAACCACGAAGAATGAGTGATGTCATGATGTTGCAGAAACAAGAACAGACGTGGAGACTTGGCACAGTCAGGACAGGGCCGCCTGGGGCCTTGTGATTGGCCAACGCTTCATAGTTTCCTAATTTGATGGATTTGGGAAAAAGTAGGTCACAATTGGATGGATAAATGGATGGCTGGTGGATATAGAGATGGATTGAGAAATAGAGATGGATAGACAGACATGCAGCCAAACAGATACATATGCAGTGGATAGGATTGCATGCAAACACCCTCCTGCACAGATTTCCATTTCATCCATGTGCCATATAGACAGTGGTTGGTCTCCCAGGTGGCGTATTTCCTCACTCCAACCCCCAGTTCTCTGCTTCAAGGAACATGGATCATGTTAGTAGTTATGATTCATCCCAGGCACCAGCCAGCCAGTCTAGAGGCTAGCCAGAGTAGAAGCCTAGAGTCTATAGAGACCAGCAAGACTAAAAATTATAGGTTCTGCACCATTAAAACAGATGCATGTAACCCTGATCATAGAGCAGAAGTTGCTAGGACACCCTTGGGCAACATTCCCCAAACGCACACACACAAACACACACACACACACACAAACACACACAAACACACTGGCATGGAATAACTGAGAACAATGCCATTAGGTAGCGCACCATGACCTGCAGTGGACAATGCAGTATTTGTTTTGGGTCTGCATTCTCTCCATCTGTCCATCTTTTCATTTTTGTTAGTTCACCTCCTCTGCTGTCTCTCTACTGTTTTACTCTTTTGGACTTTGTTTTTCTCTTGTGGAACCTAGTTTGTATTGTATCTCTTTCATTCTCTTGTAATTCATTTGCACTTATTTTAAATGATTCACTGCAGTATTCAGCTCTGTCTTGTTCATTCAAAATACGAAATTGTCTTAAACAAATTGTTTAAAAGATGTGTTTTCTTAACTACTTAAATAGTGACTTTTGGTGGTTTTGCTTGCACAAATATTAATATTAATAGTTTTATAGGGTCTCACATAGCAAAGGAATTCATTTGTTATATACTTTAGGTTACAATTCAAGGTCTTAAAAGGGTTTTTATAGACTTTCGTTATGAATCCCTGTGGTTTAAAACGAACAATTATCGCTCGATTGAAGATGGCTGTGGTGCGTTGCCATGGCAAGGGCCGAACTCAAACTGAAAGGAAATAACAGAAGGAAAAAACCCACTAGAAGAGGAATATCCCAGCCCTGAAATACTCCTGTTTTATCAAACGCCCATGGCTCTACTTTCTCACCCCAGGTATAACTGTTTGTATAGCTGTGGGAGATCTGGGACATCTTTCTAGATGTTACATTAGACGTCATCCACCTCATTACATCCATATGAAAGCCCCACTCGGGTTTCTATGGTGGACAAAGAAGGAGTTGTGCCTCCATTCTTTTAAAACTAAGAAGAGGAATGACATGGAGATTGTTGACGACTGAGTGTAAGTGAACTGGAATTATATGATTTCACACCTTGTCGAAAAAGACTGTCTGCCATTTTGGAGTAAGCAGTATGAGGAGATTTATCCCGCACAGTTATATTCCACTCTGCTGTTCCTTGATTCTTCCATGACAGTACAATTATATCCTATGGCTATTCTGTTGATCCTTTGGTGAATCCATAGAGGACTACAGTCGATGGCCATTAACCCTTTATTTAACTGTCTAACTCAACCTTGTTGACCTGGACTAGTTTGTGTCCCATCTAAAGGTTTCTTCATGTTTTTCATTCCAGTCGAAGGGGGCATAGGGGCGCCACAAAATCTCCATTCAAACACAGACACACACGTTTCCTTTGGTGACTTGTTGAGAATAGTTTTAAATTGCTAACATAAGATAACGATAGAGCAAGATATATTTTTCTAATCCCAGACAGGAAGATTCGGTGTCATGGCAGAGATACAAATACACAAACATTCACTCGATCACAGCTATGCTAGCTAACAGGTTTCCAAAAAAAGCTCTGAACGTAGATCAACTTTTATTTATGAGACACGATAAGAGCACATCAAAATCACACTCTGTACTTCCTCTCTATATCGACTTTACCCTGTGAAACAGCCAGCCCCGTCTTAACCAATGAGGTTCCACATGTTGATGATTGTCACACAGAACCGCCCGCCCCAACGGTTGATAACAACGGAATGATTACGGAACCCTCCTTCGAAAACAAACCGAATAATAGGGGTTACTTTCATCGTCTCGACAGCGACGGGCCCGGCCACCACACTGTCTCTGGATGTCCTGCGATGTTCGTCGACTGCCTGTTATTAATGACCTGAAAGGAAGAATGTTAAACAGGACTCTATTTATGTTGGGCTCTATAAACGGAGCCCAACCTCACCGGGCCCTTCGCTCATTTAGTCAGGGGGTGGCTGGGAGAGACGACGCCATGACCTCACCCTCCCACCCGCCTTTGACAGATAGACGATACGACGGACTCATGTTTTTCTTTTTAATGAGACCCGTCTTGAGGCACTGCTTTAATTAGATCTGTTTTGTGTGTCTGTTGGTGGTTGCCACCCTGCTAAGCCACAGCTTTGAGCAAACTCCACCTCACCCCTTATCTTTAACTGCTAAAAAGAGGGTGTGTTCGTTTGGGGTCACCGTCTGCTAATGCAGTGTCACAGTGTATTTTTTCTTCTTTCTATTACTGTTACTATACCCCCTCCCTCCCCTTCTGTCAGCAATCTTTTCTCATGTTCAGGCATGCACAGACATGCTGAGGCACGCACACACAAGCACACGCTTGCATGGATGCTCACACACACATACACACACACACACGCACACACACATATAAATGAAAACACACACACACAGATGCACATACACACACACAAACACACACACACACACACACACAAACACGCACATGAAAACACATACATATAACACACAAGCAGCACACCGACACACACACACACAATTTTCAGAAATCTGAAAGAATTCATACCCAGTCACTCTTTAAAGTAAAGTAACAAGCAGGGACTGATGAATCTGCTGGATATTAAGACATATCAAAATATCATTGTGCATTAATAGAATACTTATTCCAACTATACCAAGTATTTTGGTTGGCAATGCTCGACAATGATACCAGCAATGCCACAGCAGACTAATGGCTATGTTGGAGAATTTGGCTGTTGTTCCTGCTCCACAACAAATCAATTGCTGGGTAGGAATTGGTGGGAAGAAAACATTGGAAATGTCCCATTGGAAAGTTTCTATTATTATCGCGTATATGAGATATTGTGTTTGGCCTGAATCATAGAGAGAGAGAGAAAGAGAGAGAGACACACACACACACACACACACACACACACACACACACACACACACACACACACACACACACACACATTGTGTGAGACATAGAAAGAGAGAGACAGAGATGGTGTGAGAGAGAGAGAGCAAGAGAGACAGATGGTGAAAGAGAAAGAGATAGAGACAGAGATGGTGTGAGAGAGAGAGATAGAGAGACAGATGGTGTGAGAGAGAGAGCAAGAAAGACAGAGATGGTGTGGGACAGAAAGAGAGAGAGCATGAGAGGTTGTTTAAAGCAACGTCCATTAAACTTGAATTTCATCAAACACACACACACACAGGCACACACACACACACACACACACACACAGCTTTCTTTGAAACACTTTAAACAGTGTTATGAGAAACAATGTATTTTAATATTACTTCATCTGAATGTAGTTTTCTGTTTTGTTTGAAGATAATGTTAAATAATGAGTGAGTCTGGCATCATCCGTCTCTTGGCCGCCATTCCAGAAATAAGTGTACCTAATCTTGTTAACCCCAGCACATATTTTACCATTAGCATTAGCACGTTGCACTAAGACAAGTGTATTGATGATAACTCAAGCTAGCAAATAGCCAAGATAGATCCCTAGCTTAGTTTCACGGAACACAAAATATTATCGAAAGAGGTACAACTTCTTTCCACAATTTCCTGGCTTCCACATCTCGTATTATTTCTTTCCCCTTTATTTTACCTTCCATAAACCATTCAGTTTCTATTCCCATTTCCATTCACCCATTTCTTGTTTTATTTATTAGTATTTTCAAAGTGTTCTATAGCCACCTAGCGTAGCCAGAAAACCAAGAATGTAGGTCAGTGAGAAAATGAAGTAGGACTCTGGCCTGTCAAAGATCAGTCAAACTCATTCATAGTTTCCAAAACATGCTATCCAAAAATGCTTAAATGCTAGTAGAGCATTGTGGGAGTGTGTGTGGATGATGGCTGGTTGAAGCAGCCTCACCTGGCCCGAGTCAGACTGATTGGAGTCTGGAGCTGGGTGAGGCTGCACACCTGTTGCACATTGAGTAATCAATGTGCACAGGTTAAACCAGCCATCACCGCACACACTCAGGGAGAGCTCTCCTACATGGCGGCATGGAGCACCATCGCCATGCCTCATTCTACGCAACCTTTACAATAAACCGGTTTCAACATCACCACCCTGTGTCCAATTGTTTGGAGGAGCCCGAGGAAAGTCACCTAGGTGGAGTATGATAGCCGCCTAGGTGGCGTGTAGTAATAGGACTTTGCTACAAGCAAAAAGACAAAACATCAGCATAGGATAGATTTACCAACAATGATAACATGTTAGTATGCCTAAAGCATATGTACCACAACAGATTAGGTATTTCTTCTTGCAGTAATTGTTTTTGTTACAACTGCTGCTCAAGATAGACCTATATATGTGTTATATAATACATATTAAATACAAAATAAAATAAATGGTAGTAAAATATCTAAAACCCACAAGTACAGTATGGCAATACAAAAATATAATCATTTTAAATGTACTTAAAATATGCATACACAGTATCTCACAAAAGTGAGTACACCCCTCACATTTTTGTAAATATTTGAGTATATCTTTTCATGTGACAACACTGAAGAAATGACACTTTGCTACAATGTAAAGTAGTGAGTGTACAGCTTGTATAATAGTGTACATTTTGAGTACACACCCCTTAAAATAACTCAACACACAGCCATTAGTGTCTAAACTGCTGGCAACAAAAGTGAGTACACCCCTGTGAAGTGAAAATAAGCAAAGCCAAACTGGCCGTTTTGTTGACAGAGCCTCTGAAAAGTGTGTCCCGCGAGACCTAGTCGATCAGAATGTGGTGCAATAGGCCGTTTTGGAGATAGGAAGGTCCTCCTGTCCTGAGATTTTATAACCTTGTTCCAGGGCCAAAAACATCAAACCTTGGCCCTCCCGGACCCCGGGGGGAGCGATGTTCAGCCCTAACACTCCAACACAGTGATGCGGCCCTAAAGGCCAAGTTCTTATCTCTTTCCTAAGAATTTAGAGGAATTCAAAGCAATGCCTTTTATTTCCAATGTGTTTCAATGGATCATTTGATGATGCTTTGTGAGTCACTTCTTGAAGCGCTAGAGCCCCCAAATTGATTATCATATATTTCCTTTAGGCCCTCTTTCATACACAAGATACCCCAGGTCTCTACCTTACCCCCCAAGTCATTTTAAATAGTGTTTTTTTAGCTTCTGATGACCACCTAACAGTCATTTGCATCACTTCCTGTAGGGCTAAGGTCACTAAATTATTTATCGTATATGTCCTTGAGGCCCTCTTTAATATAAAAGAGACCCCAGGTTTCAAGCTTAGTGTCCTTGACCCCTAGGTCACACTAGGGGGACATACAAGTAGACACACACACACACACACACGCACACGCACACGCACACGCAGATCAGATAGATGCATAAAGATACACTAAAGTCGTCTCGCGCATGAGGGGTCATTGCTTCGGCAGCACTCAGGGTGGCGCTGTTTTGTCTGGCGCAGGGGTATGACTATGACTTTGAAAAAGTCAATGATTGGATCTTGAGGCTACAGGTTTGACTGCATTCCCTTTGCACCCGTACTATGAATAAGATAAATGAACGAATTGTGCCTCATAAACGTGCCTCGTTGTAATCAATAAGCTTGGTGTTTTGGTGTTTAACGCAAAATGTTTTTGGCTGCGTCAATACCAAATCTGTCCTGGCTACCAAATCTCTCCGAGAGATGCAACTAGCACTCGGACAGTGATTTAAAGAACAAAAAACGAGCCATGTAGAATACTTAAGTCATTTATAAATTATGATTAAACTGCGTTAATTGCGGTTTAGCTTCAAAGGGCACCTTAGAATATGTAAAACATAGCATTTTCCACTGAGAATAAAGGAGTGCAGCCATCTTGTTTTGGTTTCACAGACAGAAACTTGACAGTCACGCGACGTGCTGGCAATCCAATAGAAAAGAATAGGCCTCTCACAATTTTAAAGTTTGTGAAACTAACACGTTTTGCACTGTGAACCAACGTAACTAGACCGGGTAGCAATATGCTAGCACAGCACCATAACATTACATGGGCATTAAAGAAGGCTTCAAGAAAGCTGTAGCCTAAATATTATGAGCCAGAGAGAAAGCCATGTTCCATGTCCTGACAACACATTATATACACCAGACATCTGGAGTGACATTAATCATACAAATATAATCATATTAAGACCAAAACTAATGAGAGGTAGAGGCTTTTCAACAACAGGATTACTGAATCTTCCAGTGACTTCCACAGAAGACCTTGAGATCAATTAATCAGATACAAATATCGAGAGGTCTGCAGTTTTCCTCTCCTCTCCTCCCTGTTTCACCATCCAAATCTATTCATTTTACATTCATCTTATTTTGTTCTGTTTAATCCTTGTCCTCATCACTCCATTTTTCTTCTCCAATGCCTCGCCCCCTCATGCTGTTCCACACCTGATTCTCCTCACATAACCTCCTACGAAAGTCTTCCTCAACTCCTCCCTTCTCTCTTCCTCCCACCCTCCTTCCGACTCCCCCCCTCTTCCACCTATACCCTCCATTGAGACCTCCCTCCATCCTTACTATTTTCTCTCCCGCTGTCTCTCTCCTCCCTCCCTTCTTCCTCTTTTTTATCCCCATTCCTCTAACCACCGAAACCTTCCCTCCCTCCATCCATCCCTCCTTTTCTCTTTCCCCATGGTTGTAGTCCCTCTCCACACCTGCCTGCTTTCCAGAACTCCATCCCGTTATCAATCATCTTATCTATTTGTTGACTCACTGCAGCAGCTCATTTAGAGTACACCCTCATTTTTCAATATCTCGAAAAAGAGTTTGTTAGTTAGCTAAGCTTTTCTTCGGATAGCTTCCCATCCTGTGATTTCTGTTTGTTGCTTCCTGACGGCATTCCCCTGTACCTCGGAGTGTTTCTGACACCTGAACAGAGGGTAGGACTGCTGCTACAGCTTCGTTCATGTCCTCCTCTGCAGATCTCTCTTGGGCCAAAGTAGATCCACTGTAATTCCCCTCGTCGGCACCATGTTCCTCTAAAGGTTGAAATCAGACAGTGTGTGTGTGTGTGTGTGTATTGGATAGCAAATATTACACACATGAATATGCATGCAGGACGGGATGCATAGGACTAAAAATGACTAAATAGTAAATACCATGCACACCTGCTAATACACATAGGAACTCGCCCGGGGAAGGGAAAAGAAAGTGCTTTTGGCAGTGTAATTATTGATCTTCAAAACGTTGCAAAACAAATCTCTCTATCTCTCTCCTACCGCTCTCTATCTTTTTCACGTTGACTGAAGAATAAACATCCTCTCTGTTGTTCGGTAGTTAGATTCATATTTCTGACACAGGAAAGTAAATACTGATGATTGCTGTGTGTGTGCTGGAGTTTATTTATATATGTATTTCAAATGAACGCATTGCATTGGATGAATTGCATTTGGCACATAGCATTTCCCCTACTAAGGTATAGTGACTAGTTTGTTTGATACATTGTGTACAGGATATCCTGATGTTTAAAAAAAAAATCGCTTCCTGGGCATCCAGATGTCCAAACCAAATGCACATCTACCCCCAAAACGACGACATGAATTGTGGATGTGGTTGTATTTAAGTTGAAAGAAATGGGCTATTATTTGCATTGGGGGAAGTGTCTCTTCATAACAAAGAATAACAAAATCATGTACACCCAACAAGTAGGGATGTTTGGCACAGAACAAAATCACACAATAAACCTATTTATCAAGAAATCTAGAAATCAAGGAAAAAGACTCCCTGTATTCTTTGTGTATCGTGGGACTTCTCAACTTGCCAACCTCTGGTCTCAGATGCACAGCATTGTGCCCAGAAAGACTATCCCTGTATTAACTTTTATGAGGCTACAAAACATAAAAGCCTTTTTTTCCCCCCGTATTTTACTAGACCTCAGGCAAAGACTCGGGAGGCGGAAAAAGCTCAAACAGAAACAGTTGGACTCTCCATAACAACAATTTAGTTTTATAGGACCTATGGACCATAGTTGATGCATGACCCTCCTGAACAAAACACAGAGGACATGTGATTTGGTTGGGTTATTGATTGATTGATTGATTGATTGATTGGTTAATTGGTTTACTGGTTAATCGGTTATGAGAAATTCCATTTATGTACATAAACAGAATATATAAGAGAGAGAGAGAGAGAGAGAGAGAGAGAGAGAGAGAGAGAGAGAGAGAGAGAGAGAGAGAGAGAGAGAGAGAGAGAGAGAGAGAGAGAGAGAGAGAGAGAGAGAGAGAGAGAGAGAGAGAGAGAGAGAGAGAGACTATAGTACTGTATTCTCAGTACAATTCCATCTTTCAGGGTAGGGGAAATGCCAACATCGCCTCTCTCTGTCTCTCTCTCCGGTTAAAGATGCACAAATTCGAGCATCAAATATATTAAAAGATTTGTTTGCGATCTTTCAGAAGTCCTCCGATATGTTTTTTTCTCACATAAAGTTGCAGTTTCTAGTCCATCCACGTCCAGTCCTCTCCATCCCTCCATCTGTAGGCCTATTCCCTCCATCCGGGCCCATGGTCCTACTCTATAATTTTGGTTTGTGGAGGTAAAGTTTTGAGGACGGAACAAAAAAGGGCTGTAACCATAAACAGTTCCAGTCCGTCTCTTAACCACAGCGCTACAGAAACACAGTGGAACACAGTGAACGATTCCGTGGATAGGGCATATCATGCAAGGAAACCACGCTCGATCGTAGGGCTCCTAGATAACACACCAGTGTCAGTGGAAAAAAGCACAACCTCTGTCTATGTGGTGGTAAACCCTGAAAAACCTTGAGTGTAGAAAAAGGAATCTAGGATTTCTGTAATGTTATGTTATACTAGATCTCTTGAAAGCAAGCTAGCTTGAGTGCTGGGCTGGCTTGACGAAGGGGAAGCTGTAGCGGTTTGCGTCGGGGAAAGTGAGCTGAGCGAGAGAGACTTTTCTCTGTGCTTTTTCACTCTGTATACATTCAGTTGTTGATTGTTATTGTGTTTTTTTTGTGCACCAATAGAATGAATATCATTGAATCGAGAGAGAGATGTAGAGAGAGAGGGAGAGAGACAGTGAGGGGGGAGAAGAAAAGGGACACAGAAGGTGAGCCCATGCAGTGAAATATACTGTCTGTTCATAGCCATGCACTTAGAGTAGTTGTACTTATAATCGAAGGTGTGCCATCTTACAGTTGGACATATCAACATTTGTGATCCTTTCATTACTGTTAGTATAGTTGTATAGTTTACATACAGAGCAATACGGCTTACTGATTCATTCATTTAACAACCAGGTTGACCAATGAGGCCAATACTGATGACCTTAGCATAGATATCTCTTAAGAAAGTGCTTTACTCTTACACGATTGTCTATGAAATCACAATTCAAGCAACAGCTGGTTCTGAAGAGGACAATTACACTTTTATCTTTTTACTTTTTAGCTGTGGAAAAAAGAAACAAATGCTATGAAGGACATTAATGGTCTTGTAAAAAATGTCACTAATACCCAAATGCATTAGACAAGTTGATGCAACCCCAATAAACATGACTATATATCTCCCTCCCAATGTCCAAACGGGTGTGTGTGTGTGTGTGTGTGTGTGTGTGTTGACGGTGTTCCCCCCAGACATGGCTGTCTCTAGTCTGGTTATGTTTACCTTTCTGGGACAGAAGAGTTAGGGAGTTAGGCCCTCCTAGAACTGACCTTCCTGGAACTGACCTTCCTGGATCCATGTCACACACACACACACACACACACACACACACACACACACACACACACACACACACACACACACATACACACACAAACATACATGAACACGTACACACAGACACACATTAATGCACACACACAGACTGCACACACACTTACACACATACATACACACATACAAACACATGCATGCATGCATGCACGCACACACACACACACACACACACAGATCAACAGACAGACACACACACGTGTGCATGGACACACGCCTGCATGCACATACAAACACACACACACACCAACAGATAGACAAACCGACAGACACACACACGCACACACACACACACACACACACACGTGCGCATGCACACATACGCACACACAAACTACCACATATCAATGCCAAATGCCAAATGTGTGCAGACAGACACCCACACACACCTTAATGCACACACGCAACATACCAACTCCATATTTCTTACACCTTAACAAATATTTAGGTATACAAATTTCCATGTGAACTCACGCTCCACTTACACGTACATGCAATGGTATACGGACACGGCCTTGCAGTGTGCATGTATGTCACTGAGAGGCGATCCATTGGGGCCTGGAAGCCAGATGAAGATAATTGCTTCCATGCGAGAGGGCAGTCGTAACATCAACCTCAGAGGGAAGTCACGTAACACAGCGCTGACATCAGTTACCCTGCAGGGCCATCCGCCCTCTTATCTGCTCTATCAGTCTTTATATTTTAAACTCTTTCTTTCCATCGTTGTTTTGGTTTTTCTTGATTAGTTTTTCTGTTGTTTCCTTCTTATTTTCTTTCATATTGTTTCTTTTTACTTCAGTCTTCTCCTCTTCCCTTCCTTTTTTCACAGTTCATTCTCTCTCTTTCATCCAGTCTATTATGATACATTGATCCACCATGCACGCACGCATACACACCGACAGACAGACACGTATGCCTGCACATTCTCTCTCTCTCTCTCTCTCTCTCTCTCTCTCTCTCTCTCTCTCTCTCTCTCTCTCTCTCTCTCCACACACATTCCAGTGCCACCAATAAACAGTGTTCTACCCTCAAGGCTAGCTTCTCTACAGATGTTTAACGTTAATTGGCCCTTCTCAGGCCAGACACAACATGCACATTAAGCCATCTGATAACTGACATGTTTTATTGTACATTCAATAAATCTTCAGGCCCATTTTGGTCATGTACACTTCGACGCAAGAAGTCATTAAATCAACCATAACACATCAGCATCAATCTCTTACATATCCTTAAGCATATTGTTGTATTTTTTTATATTCATTGATGTTAATGCATCTTATTTGATAATATCTATAAGAAATTCCTTACTTACACTCACTATCTTCTGAAGACCTATTTTGTAAAGCAAGACCTTAGTGATGCAAAGATGTGTAGCTTTTAGTTATTTATTGATTTTTCATGCAACTATATTGTTTATGCCATATGTATACATCCACTGTATATTTTCACATCCTTAGAAAAACATAGTTTAAAGGTACAATACAGAACTCTGACACCAAGCGTTTAAATGGGCACTGCAGTCCTCCAGATAAAAGACGCAGGGTGGTGATTTTGAAGCCGGTTTATTGTAAGGGTTGCAGATAATGATATATGGCCTGGTGCCCCATGTTGCCATGCCGGAGATCTCCCTCCCTTACTGTGTATGGTGATTGCTGGTTTAACCTGTGCACACTGATTACTCAATGTGCAACAGGTGTGCAGCCTCACCCAGCCCCAGAGTCCAATCAGACTCCCACACTCTTATAACTGTGGTATTTGTAAGCAGTGATGACGTTAAGAGATTCCTTTGGGTGATATTACTTATGAATGGGGAAACAATTAACCTTGTTTCTGCCTTTGTAACTGCAGTTGGCCGTTGTCTTTGAGGTGTTGAAGGTATGGGGATCATCCATGCAGACTTAAAAGGGGGCAGCATCGTGTTTGTGAATCAGCGTAACAAACCACTGAAGGTCAAACTGATTGACTTTGGGAGAGGAGGATGGGAAGCTTGAAAAGGAGCAAGGAGCAAAATGAGAGAGAAAGAGGAGGAGCAAGGGTAATGTTGTTAGTCATAGAGATCTAGGCTAGTATATTTTATTTCACCATTGCGCGCAATAAGGACATTCAGCTTCATATTGACTATAAACGTGGCTTTAATTTCTCTTGGAATAAGGTTTTATTACATATTGAAGTCCGGTACTATGTATCTATATTGAAATAAACTTATTTGTTAAGGAAAAAAACGTAAAGTATCAAAGTGATTCTTCACCTCAAAGGGCGTTATGCAAGTATTATTGCTATTATATAATGTTTAATGAAAACTGACTTTATTTACTATTTTAATTTACTATTAAGCCATTTAGGAGATCAAGACAGGGCCTTGGTTATTTATTAATCTAGAGGATTAATTCCTTTGTAGTTCGACTGTAACTCAATCATCAATTAGCGGCCCGGGGACCAGATCCGGCCTGCCAGCAATGTTTCTCTTTCGCCCTCTTCATCCACACCATTTACTGTTGAGCTATCATGACCCTGTATTGATTCATCCTGCAGGCAAGATATACTGGGAGAGACTGGTTTGACCAGTGTCTCATAACCAAGTCAGGATCGTGTGTGTGTGTGTGTGTGTGTGTGTGTGTGTGTGTGTGTGTGTGTGTGTGTGTGTGTGTGTGTGTGTGTGTGTGTGTGTGTGTGTGTGTGTGTGTGTGTGTGTGTGTGTGTGTGTGTGTGTGAGGGAGCGAGAAAGACAGAGATAAAGTGTGCGTGTCCCTTCTAAGTCAATGCATGTGTGACAGTGTGTGTGTATCGGGTGGGTGTGCGAGACCAGCCTTCTCTAGAGCCTATACTCTATTTGAGGTATTCTGCCACCAAGTGCAAAGTATTGGATGACCCCTTGTCTACAACAACAACACAAATGATCCCGCTGTGCAACAACCTCTTGACATTCTGCAGCATTGGAGACTTTGTGTGCATCACAATCATTTGGACACCCTTAATAGTGAGAATTCAATGAGTCAAGACGACAGGAAAATAGCTGGCATACAGTCTTGCATCCAAGTATTAGTGAATAAAGATGACCCAACATTCGTTTTTATGAAGCTGCATCAGATTACGCAATATAAACAAGGAAAGTAAATTGAAAATTGGTCCAGTGCGTGCATCTGTGTTTGTGATCTGCAAGAGTGTATTGCGGTAGGGTATTAATCAATACCCCATGGCCATGCAGAGACAAAAGATGTCGCCTGGAAAAACTCTACCACTACTTGTCTGGTTCTCAATTAACTTTGTTTTTTTTTGTAGCTGCTTTTGTTATACAGCCGCAAGCTAGGTGGATGGGGATTGTTTTGTCTGTGTCTGGCGTGTGTATTTTAGTTTCAAACAGATATGGCATCCCTTGCTATACCTGCCACATATTGCTTCTCAGAGACAGATAAGCAAAGACATGAGAGAGGAAGAGGGAGAGAACAAAAAAGACAAGAGGGACAGAGAGTAGGAAGGAGTTTGCAGTAGGATTTACAAGAAGTGTACGAGCAAATCACAGAGAAATTGCTACGACAAAAATAGAGTGTTATGATCAAGTCGTGGAGATCCAAACGCGGACATCGGAGTGGAATGAATAATGAAAGAGGTTTACTGTCAGGATTTCCAGGGACTGAGGATGGGTGAGGGGAAAGTCTGGCAGACGAAGGCAAAGGGAGGCTGATGGCTGGTGAAGTGTGGCGATGCAGAGAGTGGGGTTGAAGAAGCTAGCTGGAAAGCTAGGAACCAGCAGGCAGGCAGGCAGGCAGGCAGATGAACAGGCCGGCACCCCCGCCCTCCCAACCCCACCCCCACCTCAACACAGGACTTTAGTCACCCACCACGGCCCCCATTGGTTTAGACTGGCTGGATGTGCAATTAACGATCCAGTCGGCCACAAGGAAGAGCATTCAGACTCTGCCAGCACTGCCCCACGCTCTGCCACAAAACCTTGCTCAAAAAGACTATAAATTATAAAAGGGAGCCAAAAATTGAGATTAATGATGGTAAATGAACAAATAATGAGCTGCTCAGAATGCACGGTAAAGGCAACACATCTGTTTTATAATTTCACTGAACTTTCATCAAATCAAAAGCCAACAGACTAATTAGATATTAGATATAGGTTAAACAGCTAAATGCAAATGTGTCATTATTCTTGCAAAGCCCCCCCAACAATCTGTATTCTGTCATTTATAATCACGGGTCATGTAATCTTCATGCACGGTGAGAAAGTGTGAATAAATATAATCTCTTACAATATTTGTACATTTACAGCTTAACAGTGGGTAGCGGCACATGGCAATTATTCAAGTGTGACTAAATAGCTAATTAGCCAACCCCAAAACTGTTTATATATATTAGCTTTTGGAAGAGCAGGGATTTGGCCAGTCGACAAAGCACTGCCTCCACCAATGATAATCCAGCCTTTTCCCAACCAAGAGACAATGAGGAAGAGAGGGAGAGAGAGAAGACCCTCTCCTACTTATTATCTCTGTGTGTTTGAAGAACAGGTGTGGTACCATGGCAACCCTAATGGAGGAGAGGTTGAAGAGATGATTTTAGAATTAAAGTATTATGAACACATGAAGGATCTGGATTATAGTCTCTCTCACTCTCACTCACACACTGTATGTCTCTCTCTCTCACACTTACACACTGTATGTCTCTCTCTCTCACACACTGTATGTCTCTCTCTCTCACACACTGTATGTCTCTCTCTCTCTCTCACACTCACACACTGTATGTATGTCTCTCTCTCTCTCTCTCTCTCTCTCTCTCTCTCTCTCTCACACACTGTCTCGGCTTCAGATAAGAGGACAGGAGGAGGGTCCCAGTGTTTTTATTTTAATACCAGCTGACATTTGTAGAGTGGCCCTGGATGAAAGGCATTGCAACAACAAAGACGCCCTGTCAATTGGCCAAGGTCACACTATACTCTGGTTTCTACCATCAAGAGCTTTTACTGTGGGCCTTTTATGTTTGCTTGTTTGTTGGCACTTTGTCATGAAACAGCTTAATTTGGGTTCACCGCCTTCCATCTCTTGTTTTGTAGTGTATCACATTTGTATTTGTATTATCATGATCACGATAAGCCAGAATGGTATTTAACATCGGTCACCAAGGCAACGGCTCACCAACCACATCGCAGCAGGGCAGGGTCGGGAGAGGACATTGTACACAGCTGAGTGGTTCTGAAACTTGAGGAGAAGCTAATGAGCTCAAACTTAAAGAGACTTCCATGGAAAGGAGCCCTTTCACACACGCTTACTGCCACGGTGAGCATATCAGTATGATGGAGCTTTCCCTCCTGATCTCTTGGTTACGTGGCTCTTGCCGTTACTCCAATTTGGATTGTTCTCAGCCTTACTTTAAGTCACTTTGGACAAAAGCATTACACACAATGGTAATGCTTTACATTAAGGCTACATAAGTTAACCATTCATTACCATTAGTTAATGCAGTATAAAGCATCACTATATAGCATTAACATAGGGGTTAGGGTAAGGGTTAGTGGGTTTGATGTATGGTGACCCTAACCCTATTCAATAATCCATTAATGAATACCTTAGAAAGCATTAGTAAAGTATATTCACAAAAAACTTGGTAACTGTTGTTTTGTTCTAATGATTGGATCTGATGATGCAGTTTTTCTTTTTTACCTTAGAATGAGCCCTTATCTGCATAGGGAGCGGGTCCTCTTCCAAAAAGGCCGCCATGTTGCACCGCCATGTTTCTACAGTTCCACACATCCACACACACCGTGGCGCTATATATAAGTGTCCGAGAAGCCTAACCCTCTGTCAAAGACCGCCTCATACAGCCAGTGAAGACGAGCATGCTTCACTTCACGCTCGCTGAAGATAAAATAAGTTCACCTGCTTATTTAAAGAGTGTGAGTCCGTTTGGGTTGTGCACTTGCTCACCAGAGGGTGAATGTGAACGAGACCCAGGTTTAAATTCAAACCATGTGCTCAAAAATAATGGATTTCACTATTCTGTTTCCTAATGTAGCGGTTATTGAAAGATCCGTGTGTCTACGTGTGTGCGTGCATGCGTGCGTGTGTGTTAGCATGTGTATGTGATCCAAATATGCAAAGATGTCCAATATGCACAGTTGGTTATGTCTCTGTTTTGGTCATCACTTACCAGTATCTGCATCTTAGTATCTTATCCAGTCATTCATCTGGAAAAATACCAACACAAGTTGTTAAATATAAAACATGTTTAATCCCTCAAAATTACAATGTGTTTGCTCTGGTCTGAAGTTAAACATTAGGTAGAACATTGTAGCAAATTCCTGATGAGTAAAACAGACTAATTGTTGGGTTTGTGACTCAATAACAGTTGTTTCTATGGTTTTAAAAAGGTGTTAATGACTGCCCTCCAGAATTGTTATACAAAGGAATTAAAGTTATTAAAAGGGATTTGAAGGTTTGGAACACGCATGATTATTAAAAAAACACTACCAAAATAAATAGTTTTAAAAGGTGTTTATTTACCACACATAAAGCACAATTGAATATTTATGAATATAATAGGACCGTGACCACATTTATGTTTACATCTTTTTTGCATGAGTGTACAAGCATATAGGCCTACCATAGACACCACTACAAACAAACACACACACACAGAGAGAATGCCTGCGCAAGTGGTTGTAAAAGCAGATCGCAGTCCCCCGGCTGCAGTTGTCGTGACGACGATCCAAGAGATTAAAAAAACAGAGATGCTGAGTAGAGTTTTTCCAAAGGCCTCTTAGCTTTATTGGTTAGTGATTCATATAGAAAACACAACAACATGTGGAACACACACACACACATGCGCGCATGCACAGAACCACGCATACACACACATTGTTTTCGCTCAATACTGTACTAATCTAAAAAATGTTTGTCCACATTTTTGGACAACAATGTTAAGAAATCCCGAAGTTTTCCTTTAAAGAAGGTTTTGAATCAAAAAACATCTTCTATTTATTACTTAACAAAACATAAATGTTAACTCAAATCAAGTTATTATTGAACTCAAAACAATATAAGCAAAGTTACCGGATTCTTGTCTTTCTCAAATCCATGTCCTCGTTAATGTTTATATAATCCAGGTGTGCTGCCTAATTGCTCTATTCTCTCCTGTCTGGCAGCTTGTGGGATTTGTAGTCTTCTACGGGAAGCCATCTTGAACCGTAGTACTGCATCCAGCAGGGGGGAATGTTGTGTGCGCCAATAACTTGGCCTCCACTTACATCACAACATGCATGCATTCACACAAACACACACACACACACGGATTTACGTACACATACACACATAAGCATTCATGCACACATACACAAACACACACACACACACACACACACACACACACATACACGGACACTTTCACGCAAACATTGATATATGCAAGCCCTCACTTCAACACACATGCAAATACACACACTCACACAAACATACCCACACTTTAGCGACTAGAGGTCCTCAGAAACCCTTCACTATGTTATACTAAATACTGAATGTATGTTTAGATGAACGCCAAACTTCTCCAAACCACCTGCATTCCTTCTCCACCACCACCACCACCACCACCACCACCTCGAACCTCTTCACCACCCCACCTCTCGATGGCTGGAGATGTGTTGTGATCATTGAGGCCTATATCTGTTCTGCATTGTCAGCCATTAGTTTCATCTGAACTGTTACAATAAAAAGAATCGTAGTTTGGCTGTTGTGAGGACATCAGGGAAAAAAACAGCATCCTTTTTCGTTTAATAGTTGATCAATCTGTTTGCTGTAGAAATCTGACAAATACTTACTACTCAAATATGCTAACACAAATTCTGATGACTTAACTTCTAGTACACTGGGTCATTTGAATAAAAAAGGTTTTCATGACAGATTTAATAGTAGATTATGATTGGACATAACAGCAATACTAATAAAAATCATAAATAACAAACAAACATTTTATCCTCGTAGCTGGGACATTGAGCGTATACAAAAACCTTAAAATAAAACTGCTACTGCTTTGGTTCAAATGTTTTTGAAAAGGAAATCATAACTGGAGCCCGTGGCACATTTTGTATGCTGGAGGGAATTCAAGTTGAATTTCAGCAGTGTCCTCAGCCAAACGTAAACACATTGATTTTCTTCCCCAAACCAGTAGCCGACTTCTGGTTGAGAAAAGCCTGTGGTGAGCTGCTTTCTGGTTTGTGTGGAGGACAACCGTAGCGTGAGAAGTTCCAACCTTCTTTCTTGAAAACAACTTTTCTTTTTCTAGCAACGGAACAAAATAAACCCACATTCACATTCTATAGAATATAGTTCTTGGATCTGAACATCGACTGATTTTGTTGTTTGGCGTTTTACATTTGCATTTTGTCATTTTGTGGATTTTGTTTATCCAATACAACTTACTGGTAAGCAATATTTGAGCGACTATAAACACATTTTAAGTGGTGCATTTTGGATATATACATTGCATATTTCCACCTCCTCACTTTATTTGTATTGTACTTTGGTTTATCCTATCTTATTCTATCTTACATTATCTTGTTGACTCACAAATGTGAACAAATGTACTTACTTACCTACATGGATATGTCCATAACTCTTTCTAGACAAAGACAACTAAAGTTTTTTTTATGAAAATAAAACGTAGAGTACTTCCAATAAAGTCAGGGAAAACATGGCAAATGATTTTTGAATAAGGAACGCATTGTGTACGCCTTATTCACAGAAACATAAGTCTGAACTTCAAATATTATAAGGGCAGCACACACACACCCGCACACACACACACACACACACACACACACACACACACACACACACACACACACACACACACACACACACACACACACACACACACACACACACACACACACACACACACACTGGGGAAATCGAATGTCTCTGCAGCTGTTGAATGGTACACCAGCTCTCAGGGTCTACGGTGGGAAAGACGCCCAGAGGAATCTCACTATTACATCATCATCTCCATTGCTTTCACCTTAGCCCCCTGGGTTCCAGACGCCCACTGTGGAATCTGCTTTGATTTAGATTTTTTTTACTACTCTCATTTCTCAACCTCTCACATCCAAATATGTACAACCAGCTGCCCTTTGAACGACACTGTTATGTCAATGAGAGTTTGACGCCACCTGCTGGTGTAACGCGGGAAGAGTAAAAAATATGTTTCCTTGTGATCAATACTTATTTATGCGCAGTTTATAATCATTTTGATGATCATTATTACAGATTATTTTTGTTATATTTCATAAAATTAAAAAAAAAGTGCTGTAAGAAAAAGATGTGTTTGCCTGAAAGCCACTATGGAAGCCGTTGTTGTGGCAACCATCCTGGCTCCCCTAACAAATGCGAGCAGTGATTTGACTTAGCTCAACTTGTGTTTAGCTGCTTCGTTTTTCTACGTGCACTCTCTAAATGATGCGTAAAGGTAAGAATTTACAGATTATTATCAAAGATAAATAATAATAATAAGAAGAAGAAAAACAAAAGCTAAGCTAATTGTTGACAAACAGCAACAGTATCAACAGCAAACCGATGATTTATCCAGCCTATCGCTAAAGCTAAACTGACCTGCATTAATTGTTACATGGTTAATGTCTATTAGTTTAACCGCATGGCTCCTTCATGAATCACAGATGGGAAATCGATATATCTGGCTAGCCAGTAATCTGCTTTACAATTAAATAAAGCATGAACAGGTCTGGATCAGTTACGGAGAAGGAGGAGGAGGAGGAGGAGGAGGAAGAGGAGGCAATACCTGTGAGGGCCTTGGCGCTTGAAATGGACATCTCTGCCAGCCCAGCTTTCCAGTGTTTAGATGAGGTAGGAGAAGCAATTAAAATATAAATGGAGAACTTTTATCCGTGGTAATAGAGCGTTTAATCAAAGAGAGAGATGTGTCTCAATGAATTGCCAGTTAATAATTATTAACAGGTTCTCTCAAATGCACACAGCCACTCACAGATACACACACACACACATACACACACACACACACACACACACACACACACACACACACACACACACACACACACACACACACACACACACACACACACACCAAACAGGTACTCTCAGACGCGCACACACACACACACACAGCCACTCACACACACACACACACACACACACACACACACACACAAAACAGGTTATCTCAGACACACACACACACACACACACACACACTCAGAGAAAGTCATGTGGTTGAAACTTTATTGTGGTTTTGATATAAAAGGTAACAGCATGTTTTTTGGCATGACAGATTTTGGCAATATTTATGATAAAAAAGCTTGACAATGTACAAACACAAAGCTCTTAATTTGCAGGCATTAATATTTATGAAGGATCCCAAAACATATTTTAGGTCTCATTGTCATATATCAACAGTCCACTTATCTTTGTTTGACCCTAAAAATATAAAAGCTATCGCACCAAAAGTAAAATAAATACTGTACATATGTAGAATAGATAAAACCCTATTTATTCTCAGCCCGATTAAGTAATGCTATATCATACGTGAACACAAGGTGGCAGTATAGAATTAGTATTTTATGTGTTGTATCATTTTTCGTAACAAAAAAAAAACTGACATTTAACTACATTTGACGTAGAAAGGAGCACATTCAAATTTGCATGGCTCTTGTAAAGTAAATCTGCATAATCAAAACAAATTAACCCAAAGGATTGGCATATAACCAATAGTTATTTTCTTGTAAAATGGCGAACGTAGGCTACCAGATCTCTGAAGAAATCACAAAGGGGTTTCCTTTGTAATGTGGACTCATATTAAAGACATGCCTTATTAAAGTTAACATTCAATGTTTATTTAATGACGTAGCCAGTCGTGCTACTTGTTTGAGTCACTTAAGTTTGTATTTAATGCTACTTCTGGCAAATTATTGCCAGCAGTATCTTATTATATTTAAGATAGAAAAAAACCATATTATGAAGATTCAAGTTCACGGTAGAGAAAACAATCTTCCTAATTATTTTTGTGCCAGTTTGATGGCGCACATATGAAAAGTTTCTTCACTCCAGTGCAACACAATCTGCTGAGCATTAAGACCAGCTCTGCGATAATACCCAAACTTTCAGGATAGATGCTATCAATGTCTCATAGTATTCCAAAAGAGAGTAATACAAAATAAATGAAATCCAAAACATGATGCGATGATTCAGCTGGGGTTTTTTTTAAGTAAAAAGCTATTTTTTGGAGACTCGTCCAGAGCATGGGATATATATAAGTTATGGTTTGTCTTTGACATTTTTGAGGGATTTCAAATGGGAGTCCGGACAATCTTGAACACCTCTCTGAACGGTGAGGATAATAGCCTAGCTAAATGGATTCTACAAGTGCCTTCTCCATCAATATCAAACATTGATATTGATGTTCTTTTGGACATCAAATATAAAAGCAGGCCGAAGTAAACAATATTATATATTCTCACAAAAGAACAGTTGTGGCAAATTAATCACAGGGGGGAATCTTGAAATAGTTGTTACCATTTTTGTATTCATATCTGATTCTTATCCAAAGGCATTAGACCAGGCTTAAAGCTTCAAGCCATGGGAACGAAAGTGCAAAGCAAATGTCATCGAAATAGTAAAACAAATAAACAGATTGTAATCCTACAAATTGCTATCTCACCGTGACCTTCCTTCTGCCTATTGGTGTCTTTGAAATGATTAGCCTTTACGCTGTGCATTTATTTGTCTATTGATCCATTGTCTTTCATGGACTTAGTTACATTCGTTGCATTCATTTTTTTGCTCAATTACGTTTTCATATATGCTTCCATTGTGGGTCCAGACAGCTCTTTCATGGGACAAATGTTTGTAATCTGTATTAGCACACGTTTGCATGTATATATGCGTGGACTGTGTATATGTACATAATGCGCTTAATGTATATTGGTCCATCAGTGTCTCCTTTAATTATAAATATTTTCGCCCGTGATAAGTTGTCTTATCCGTCCGTCCAGGTTTGTGTGTCCGCCTTCCCGCCGTTTTCTCTCTCTCTCCCCCCCCCCCCCCCCCCCCCCACACACCACACCCCACCCCGTGTCTCTGCGTCTGCACATCCGCCTCCCGCCCTCTAGGGGGAGTAGTTCTTGGGCCGGATCATCATCTTCACCGTCTTGAAGGCCTGCCTGTAGTTGGTGGGGTAGTACTCTGAAGATATGTTGTGCCAGGTGCCCCAGAAGATGCCGTTGCGCACGCCCTTGTAGCGCTTGTGGTAGTACTTGCCGTTGAGGTTGGCCGACATGCAGGCGTCGAACCACCAGCCCGAGCTGTAGTAGGCGCCGCAGTTGCCGGAGGGGTACATGTCGTTGTCGCGGTCGGGCGTGGTGAAGAACTTCTGGTCGTGGTTGAAGTGCTTGTTGAAGCTGAGGGCGTTTCCCGCCGTGCCACTGAAACGGTAAATGGTGAACGGTGACATGTTAGTTTTTATTTCAAAAGGTGCCCTGCCCTTTGAGTCATGGTCAATGCAGCGCTGTGCTGTGCGTTTTGGAGTGCAGTGAAACTGAAAATGTGCACGAGGACGAATACACGTTCGAACGGAACATCAACCGATGACAACAACGTTTTAGATTTGGGGATTATATTGTTTAAGGGCTAGTCCTTGGACCGAGAAAACACTACGCATAACATTTCTCCCCTTACGTTTCAAAGACGGCAAATCGGTAATTCCATTAATGAAGTGAATGGCACCAAAGCACGACAAAGCACGACAAAGCACAAAGAATTTGCCCTTTGTCAGGGAACTCGACCGGCGCAACAAGAAAATACATCATTACCTGTATCCGCTAACCGACAGGCGGTAGCGCAGAAATTCGTTGGCCACGTAGAACTGGTCGTACTTGGCGTACTCCCGGACCCCCTCAAAGTCCTCCAGCTCGACGCGCAGGACCATGTCTTTAGCCTTGGTCAGCAGGTGGATATGGTCGTTGCCCAGCCAGAACTCACCGCTGCAACGGAGAGGAGAGGAGGAGGAGAGGGATGGTGATATAAGGAAACTCAAAAAGCAGCATCGCATTGCCTTACTCGATTAGCAATCGGATGCGGTTGTTACCCGCCAAGACGAGGAGGAGGAGGAGGAGGAGGAGGAAGGTATAAAAGATGAAGCAGTAGAGCTAGAGCAGAGCAAGACGAAACGAGGGGGACAAGAAAAGTGTTTTGCCGATGAGTTTCTGCAGTAATATATCTCCACACTGTCAGTGGGCCGCGGACTTGATCTTCATTTCTTTTTTCTCCCAGATGGAATCCATCCAAACAGCCGCATGGAGGAAAATTGAAAAATAGGGATAATTTCTGTCTCCGAAATGTGTGTATCGCCATCGCGTATATTGCCCTGAAACTTGTGTGTGCAGAGATTGTCGATATGATGGCGGGTGCCCACGATAACTAAAGCAAACCCTGTGCCCTTTCTTTTTCTCATTTCTTGGCATTTGAGCAAAAAGAATCAATTCGCACAGGAAGCACTGAACCTTGGTTCACCAAAACACATGGATTTACACAGTGCTAGGATGGTACTCAACATTTAATGAGCAACTAATAACTCAATAATATCCTCCGGTAAGACGGTGCTAATTTAAAAGCGTGAAGACAGAAGATCAAGAATAAAACCATTTTGAGAGAGCGGGGGATTTGGCAGGGCTTCCCAAACGTTTTAATGACGCGACCCTGCGGAGGTTCTTTGGCCTCAGCATCCACCAAAAGTTCAGTTGGAAAAGAGGCATTGCATTGTCAAAACCATGTCCAACATTTTTTATGTCTTCAAACACACTAATGATAAAACCAAACAGACAAGCCAAAGATCTTTTTTTGAAATGATTAGACGCACTGGGTCCCCATACTGCGACCCACTTACTAAACGTAAGCCATAATCGGAAAACCACCGCCGCCCTAAGCAGGGAGCTTACTTCTAAATAAGAAAAAGAAAATCGTGCTGAGACAGAAGAAGTTATTTGAAGACAAACTTGTTTTATACTCAATGCGGTTTCGGTTTGATCACTGAATCAGTTGAGACCAGAAGACGGGAAATCAGAATTCCAATTTCAGAAATAGTTCAAAGAAAGCTTGCAAGAATTACCGTAAAAGACGTTCGGTGAGAGTTAGTTTTTCTACATCATCACGTCATTTTGTTATTGCAACCCCGCCAAACCTAAGCTATTCCCCACAAGAAGTACGCTACCCACGCTACATGCTACGTACCGGAGGTTTCCGAAGCCCTTCTTGTACTCGAGCCAGGTGCGGTTGAAGCTGACGGAGCCGTTGACCCTCTGCTGTATGACGGTCCAGCCACTGCCGTAGGACTCCATGTCGCAGAAGACCTCGAAGGTGCCGTTCCGCGCTTCGGGAGTCACGCGGTACACGCCGTTCTTTCTTTCCTCCAGGACGTTGTACTCCGAGCAGTCCCTGGGCGCCAGGATGACTGCTTTGGACGAACGGAACAATCCCATTGGTTTGTTTCATGCCGCTTTTTGAACACATTAGATTTAGTCATTAAGGGTGCATGTTTTTTTTTTTATGGTTCCTTTATTGTTTTTATGTTCCTCACTTGTAAAGTGCTTTGGATGAAAAGTTACTAAAATGTAATGTCAATGTTTTATCCGGAGCATCTCGCAAGTGAGGCTGAGAGCAATCAAAGTGCTGCATGACCAAGTTTGTAAAAACGTGGTGGTGCAGCGAAGCAGGGTCTATAGGAATCAGAAAGACAACGTTAGCAGAATGCTTAACATAGTTTTCTGTCATAGTCCAATCATTAGTAGTAGGAAATAAAAGACCCAGAGGGCTGGGGACTCAGAGAGGGAGTGGAATAGACTTAGGTAAAAAAAATATGATGTGGCCCCTATCAAAGTACCCTTTAAACATTAGTCCTGTAAGCATACGTCATTGCAAAACCCATTGTTGTTTATCGAACACATAATTCTAGTAATTCCCTCCAGCCTAAGCGCTATGGATTTCCCCAGGACTTCTACTTGATAAAATGATTTCTCTACAGACTACAGACAGGCTGATGTGTAATTCACCAAGCATAAAATTACAATGTCTGTATCTATTGAATGGGCTTGTTCATTGATTCTCCTGCACAAAGTAGTTTCTCATTTTCTGCGCCCTTCAATAAACTTGTGTAATGAAGTTGCCACTGGCAAAAAGAAAAAGAAAAAAATATGAGTTTTAAAAAGAGGAATCAGGTTTCCATCCAGCTATGAAAAGTGTTAACCGAAATGGAATGGAGAGGTAGCAAGGATGTAAGCTGATGAGCATTACACTTATGTCACACCCCGAGCCATCCAGAACTCCCCCGCAACTCCAATGCTTTCACACAGACATTCAGTACAATTTTTATGGAGATCTTTTCCAGTCCTAATATCCACGCAAGCGACCATTTTCTTTTCTTCCTCCAATCAGCACTCCTGTCCGTCTCTCTCTCCCCCCCCCCCCCTCCAACCCCCCACCCCACCCCACCCCCGGCACCAAACCCCATGCTGCCGTACAGATAGAGCCACAAAAAACCGAAACCGTACGGGGTCCATAAGCCCCGGCGCCACTCCGCCGAAGAAAATGAAAGGGAATTCAAAGTGGGATTAGAAAAAGGTCTTGCTTACTCTGACGCTCCTCAGAAAACCTTCTTCTGAGGACTGTTTGGAAACCTGCCAACTAAATCAGTCTGACACAGTTGTGCGTGTCACAGTACCGGGCAGCCCCCCCCCCCCTGCCCCCTGCTGAGACATTAGACACAGGGATTCACTCGGGCCGGGACCAGCCCTTTGTGGACCCGGGGAGCGGTTCAACCACATCGGTTGCTGAGTCACTTACGAATGACGCTAAGAGGGTCATTCGTACGCTAAGTGGTACATCTGTACTTTTCCCCCTTTCGTCTCAAGGTGGTTGGAACCGGAGGAGGATGTACAGTCTAATTAAACCTAATAAAAAAAAACTAGCACCAATATCAAGGTCAAGTTCCAAAGACACCTCCTACTAGTAAAGGCTGGGGAATCTTCATGTTATTGCTGGTTTCGTCCTAACTCCTATCCTGTTACTTCAATGTAAATAGATGGTAGAAGATGGATGGTACTTTTTTGGAGAACGCAAATCAAAAAAACTTCAACCTCTACAAAACCTACTATCGAGTGATTAAATGAAAACAACAAAAATAACCAGGGAAAGCAATTGAGCATTCAGTCATTCACCAACTCGTTGACGCTGACCTAATGAGCCTTCCACATTGCACCACCGCCCCCTTGAGTGCACACTGTACATTCTGTCGCCTGTCCTCCTTCCTGTCTGTTCACATCACTGTAACAAGCCCCAGTTGCTATCAGTGTCCCTCCAGATGAGAGAGAGTCTGTGCCGGGCGCTGCCTGGCTGCCCGTGACCTAAATAAGAGCGAATAAAGTCAACAACTTTGAGACCAACTCGAATACCTGACTAGCTAACACTAATATTTATACAGAGTGTGAGTGTCTGGCAAGGACACAGAGGGTCGGACAATCCTTTGTTCGCTTGAATCCATTTACGGACCTCCTGAATTCTCGTTCTCTATGGCGGTGTTGCTTTGAAGTTTGGGCTGTGCAGTTGATCAGTCTTGATGATCGATTTGGCAAGAGATGACAGTTTGTCAGACTCAGATGTCGTCTTTACGGATTGGATTTGAGTTTGGCAGCTGAGCTGACAGACTTTGGCTGAGTAGCATCGCTGACTGATAACAGTTGTGCACAGAAAGATAAGGGAAGTGAATTTCCAGCACAAGAACATTACATGTTCTATCATTCTCACATTACGTCTGGTAATATCCCAAACACATAAACCACCTGGAGCCAACATAGCAGGCAAATGTGTTTTCCTGAGTGACTGTAATGGAATTTGTTTTGGGGGGAAAAAACTACTCTCATCTTAAGGCAACACCTTTACCCCTGTTCATCGCTAAGGTAATGGAGCTGAACGCCAGCATGAATTGCTTTTCACTCAAACCTTAAGGCCAAATTCATTTCCCTTAACTTTTGCTGCCCTGAAAATGGACATAGTCGCCTGGGGTAAAGTTGTGAATTGGCAGAGGGAAGCCAATCGATATCATGAGCACAGTGCACACTGAAGAGTTAAAAGAAGCAGTGCCTTTTCAAATACTTTTTTAGTTGGGTTGTGTTGGGGTCCTGATTGCCTCTCTTTAAACTGGGAGAAAAAGGTGTAACTTTAAATGTCTGTCCGTCTTTCCTTTTGTCTATTTGTCTATCTGCCTGTCTCTCCATCTGGCAGCTTGTCTTTCCCTGTCTCCAAGGGTCTTTCCGAGCCTGTCTCCTAAGCTGTATCCTAGTCTGTCCCCTAGGCAGTGTCCTAGGCTGTCTCCTACGCTAGTCTTGTCCTGAGGCAAATTGTGACAGAATGGTGACTCAACGTGTGTTCCAACGCTGATCAATTCTTCTGTCTAAAAATATATCCCACGCACCTTGTGCTAACGGGCGAGTTACGACGAGAGAGAGAGAGCTGTTTCACGCTGGAATGAGTCCTCAAAAGAACAGAAAGGGAGGGAGGAAGGGGTGTAGAGAGAGAGAGAGAGAGAGGGAGAGAGATAATGAAATGCTGACACAGTGAGGGAGAGAGGGAGAGAGAGAGGTAAAGGTAGAAGAATGGGAGTGGAGAGCGTGAAGAGCGGTGTGAAGGAGAGCAAAACAACGTCACGCAGAGAGAGCATCTCATAAAACGCAGAAAGGCTGAGAGAGAGAGAGAGGAAGAGAGAGAGAGAGTGCTAGAGATGAGAAACAACGCCCTAAGAGAGAGAGAAAAATGTGACGCAAGAAAGCGAGTAGACGAGTGTCTATACAGAGTGTAAATAGAGATCGAGGCTCACAAAGGATGAAAATACACAAAGAATCTAAGATGAGGTGGGGGGGGGGGGGGTCCAGTCAAAACTGGAATCCCCTTCACACTCCCTGTCTCCGCTAATCTACTTAGAAGTAAAAGCCTGCTGCCTGATGCTCATAACAGTTTTTTTTTGGGGGGGGGGTAGTTTTCCACAGTAAAGTCCTGCACTGATGCTGGTATATGGGTATATGCAGAAATTATTCTGTTTCAATTCAGACACCGTGGGCGCTAGTCTCACTATGATTCCCTTTCAACCCCCGCCAAGCCCCCCCCCCCCCCCCCCCCACAAGTCTCCCAACATTTGCTTTGAGTTTAAAAAAAGGGAGCGCTTTGAATTTATGACGGAATGAGCCTTGGCTGATACATTTAAACCTTGGCTCCCAGGTCAAAACCCCACCCTGCGATGTGTTTTTCACTGTGGGGAGGTCGTCTCTCCAACACGCTATCCGCGCTGTCAACATTGATGTGGGGCCACTGGAAAACTCATAGGAAGCACAGAGATAATAGGAGACCAGCTTTATCTCTCTCTCTCTCTCTCTCTCTCTCTCTCTCTCTCTCTCTCTCTCTCTCTCTCTCTCTCTCTCTCTCTCTCTCTCTCTCTCTCTCTCATTCTAGCCCTTTTCCCTCGCCTGCGTGAGCTACTCCACTAAGGAGAGTTATGGAATGTTCTGGACACTTGAAGTAGTTGCGCAAGGAGGAAATTAGCACACCGACACTTGACCCTTCATCACAAATGCGTACGCGGATCGCTTCGCTCACGTACGCCACGCGCTACATCAATTATTTCTTGCCCTATCCTACCCAGCCCTTTTTTTTGGAGTGTCTTTTTTATTTATATTCTGTGGCTGCGCTAGTCCACCAGAGAACCTCTAGACATTGCATTACAGCAAATCGTTCTCGCAATAGATGGGGAGATAAAAAAACAAGGGATTTTGAAAAGGTAAGATGCAGCGAAGCTGTTGCAGATGAAGATGCAGACCACGGCATTATCCCCTCTGGGTTCAGGAACCGTTCCAGCTCTCTCTAATCATCCTAATTGTCCTGGTGTGTGTGTGTGTGTGTGTGTGTGTGTGTGTGTGTGTTTGTGTGTATGTGTTTGTGTGTGCATGTGTTAGTGTGTGTTTGGGTTTGTGTGCGCGTGTGTGTTAGTGTGTGTGTGTGTGTGTGTGTGTGTGTGAAACACATCAGTGCCAACATATCGATTTGGTTTTTAATAAATCCCCTGATCGTGCCCCCCCCCCCCCCCCCCACACACACACACACACACACACACACAGCACCTAACGATGTTGGTTCTAAAATATCAATGTAAAAGCCACGCTTTGTCAAAGCAAAATTCTATTGGACGAGCTTGGGAAGGATGGGCTCAGCCGCAGGGGAAACATACTGTAGACCTACTCAGCCATTGAAGGTAACTTGGTTGTTAGTCTGAATGATTGGTCCCTTATGTCAACTCTAGCCATGAGAACCCTGTGCATTTAAATGCAATGGTAATTTTCATTGTTGACTAATTCATCCATTCCATCTATGAAGGGGCATGGATATTGGCAAATCAAACGTTTATCAGAGCCCAAAGTCATTAGTGTTTTGTCTGACATGTATACAGGCCTAATCATTTCATTACACGACTGAAACAGCAAAGCCAACAAACCTCAGCATTTTCTATGCTTTACGCAAATTTTGTGTTAATTGATTCCCAAAATGATAATCGGAATTGTATTTCCTTTGAGTTAATCTTCAAATCTATACCCCTCTCCCTCTCTCTCTCCCCTTTCCTCGCCTGCGTGATTTCCTCCGCTACAGAGAGATATGTAATGATCAGGACACTTGAATTAGCAATCAGCCGTTTCCCTTCTTCATCACTAACGCGTTCCCGTTTTGCTTCCCTCCGTTCGCACCATTGATCATGGGGATAATTGTTTTTAACTTTTGGTCTTAATCAGCACTTACACTGCAGGCTGCCCTGCACCGCACACTGGTTGGTGCATGTGGAGCTGAGCTTGTTGACCATGCCGGTGATGTTCTCCACCTTGCGGTCCATCATGGCGTTCACGTTGTCCATGTTGAGCAGGTTCAGGCCCTCCAGTTGCCCGTTCAGGGCTGATATCTGGCTGCGAGCGATACGCAGGCTGGCCGACATCCGTTTCAGTTTGATCTGCGTCCGCAAAATAGAGAAACCCCCCAAGACAAATCGGACATTTTATATTGGAAATCAAAAAACTTTACCGTGTTTGACTTCTAAAATTGTAGATAAGACAAAAACAATGTGGATTGCTCACGCTAGCCCCTCTATAAGAAAAAGGCCTGAAGTGTTCAAATAATTTGCTCACAGAGATTGCTGCCATATTGGACTTTGTTGGGTTTAAGTGTCCAATTTACATTCCGGCGGAGCGATTCAGGCTGAGCAGAATCATTTGAATAATTTGTTATTTAAATGAATGAATGAATGGTTCTTCTACTCAATGTTGAGCATAACTGAATATTAGCATTTTCATTTATTTGTTTAGTTCATTGGATTACTTGATGTGTGTGTGTGTGTGTGTGTGTGTGTGTGTGTGTGTGTGTGTGTGTGTTTGTGTGTGTGTGGTTGTGTGCTATGTGTGTAGTTGTGTGTGTATGTATGGGTGTGTATGTGCACGTGCGTGTGAGAGAGTGTGCTTGAGGGCATGCTTGTGATTAGTGAACCAGTGACCACTGGAATGTGGATATACAAATATAACTTTAACTAGGATATGCTGAGTGTGTTGAAATGTTTGTCATTAAGTTGAGTAAATAATTGAACATTGGATGAAATGTTTACAGACCAAAAGATTTACATATTTAAGGGATTTCATTTCAAGTCCCCAAGCTTTAGCCAAAATGTTTAAATAAAAAAAAGCTGAAAATGTAACTTACAGAAGGGCACATCTATCTCAATTATATCCTACTGTAGACTAAAACATTATACTGTTGGTTTTAACCTAATTCAGTCAAACACCAATTGCGGTTTCAAAAAGCACCACAAAGCATCTACGGTTGCGAATAAATTCTACTACGACATACACTTGGTGACATACACATCACCAAGTACATATCTCACAACATACAGTTCAAACAGTTCTCTTAATATGCCCAAAAGGTCGAATCTGAGCTCACCTGCATCTCAATCATGTTACTGGAGGTCTGGGCTTTGTCTTTCCCTGCGGTGGAACCGTGACCCGCCGACTCGCTGCCGCCAGCACCGCCCCCTGCAGTCCCATCCACGCTGCCGTCCCCCACCTCCTCCCTGCTGGTCCCAAACAGCTGCTGCTGCTGCTCCAGGGGGTCCCAGCCCGGTCTCTGTCCCTTCCCCTTCCCCACGACCTCCCCGCTGTCCCTGCGGACGGCTCCGCTGGGACGTCCCTGGTCGGCTTGCTGCTGCCGCTGCTGTTCTCCGATGCCCCCCGTCGTCCCCGACGACGATGACACCCCACCTCCAGCGCCGCCGCCGCCGCCGCTGCCCCTGCACTCCTGGCAGCTGGTCCTCAGCTTGCCCACGGTCTCCTTCAGGCTCTGCAGCTCCTTCACTGTCCTCTCCAGCATCCGGAACTGCTTGGGCAGCTGGATGGTGAGCGGGGGCAGGGTGAGCTGGTAGGGGCAGCCCTCCTCATCCTCGTCCCCGGACCACGAGCACTGGCCCGAGGGGCGCAGTCTCAGGGGGCAGGAGGATGAGGAAGGAGGAGGAGGAAAAGTGTGTGTGTGCGTGTGAGTGTGTGTGAAGAGAGCCCAGCCTGCAGGATAGAGAGCGGGCAGGGGAACTGACTGCTGCCTCAGATAGCTGTGTCATTAATATCAGGGCAGAGAGGGAGGGAGGGAGAGAGAGAAAGAGAGAGAGAGAGGTAGAGAGAGAGAAAGATTGAGCGAGAGGGAGGGAGGGAGAGAGAGACTGAGGGAGGGCTCTGAGCAAAGACAAGTTGGGAGGGGCTGAACTGTATTGCGTAATGCAAAACATTAGAGAGGGAGGAAGAGAGAGAGAGTGTAAGGTGAGGTGGTTGAGAGAGAGAGAGAGAGTGTAAGGTGAGGTGGTTGAGAGAGAGAGAGTGTAAGGTGAGGTGGTTGAGAAAGAGAGAGAGTAAGGTGAGGTGGTTGAGAAAGAGAGAGAGTAAGGTGAGGTGGTTGAGAAAGAGAGCAAGAGACAGAGTAAGAGAGGAAGGGAGAGAATATGGTGAAGAGGGTGAGGGAGAGAGAGTGAGAGAGAGAGCATGATGAGGCAAGTAAGAGAGTGAGGGTGTGAGGGAGGAGAAAATCAGAAGGAGAGAGAGCGGGAGGGTGAGCGAGAGATACAGATACAGGGTGAAAGAGAGAGAGAGAGAGAGAGAGAGAGAGAGAGAGAGAGAGAGAGAGAGAGAGAGAGAGAGAGAGAGAGAGAGAGAGAGAGAGAGAGAGAGAGAGAGAGAGAGAGAGAGAGAGAGAGAGAGAGAATAAGTTTAGGCAAGTGAGAGGGTCAGCAAGAGATGCCGAAACTGAGATAGGGGAAGGTTGAAGAGAGAGGGAGGGCGAGCGAGAGCTGCAGAGACAGCGAGAGAGGGAGGGTGAGAGACAGTAGGGGAGAGAGAAGGAGGGAGTTATTTGGCTGATCCTGCCTCCAGCAAATCTGTTGTCCAACCCTTGCCTCCCTGAACAGAGGGGGGAAAAGTCTCTAGGCTCACAGGAATTCCCAACACACGCATGACATTTGTAACTTTCTCTAAAGGTTGTTTTCAGAGATGTTTGTCAGAAAGTCCCCATTAAATGAGCCAGTTCACAAATAAAGTGCATATAATGGGTTGTTTTTATTTATTTAATTGTTATCCTTGCCGTCCAAATTCATCTTAGATGTTTAGTTATGTTCAGAGTGTGTGAGTGTATGTGTGGGAGGGGTGGTGTGTGTGTGTGTGTGTGGGGGGGGGGGGGGGGTATTTCAACCATCTGGAATAATGCATTACTGAAACTCTTAATTGATAACAATAGGAAAGGAAATGTCAAGTCAAATTCCGAGCAAAATGAGGGCAGGTTTATTTTGGTTGAGCTGGAGTGCGTTACACAATGTCCGTCAAATAGCAACAACAATGTTACATGATTCTTACGTAAGCTTATTTATTATCAAACGTTAATGTCAAAGTAAGTGGGTTTTATAACAGATTCACATTCAGCAAACATTACGCATTCAACGCGGGTACATGCTCACAGCATTCGTTCGTGTATGCGATGTTCGAGGCGAAACGATTCGCTGTGAAGTCACGTTTTAACTCGGTGACACTGAAGGCTGTGACCTTCCCACGCTTGGCGGTTCCAATGTAAGAGAGGAGCGCTTCATAAGCGTGTGTGTTGTGAAAGAAAATCCACGCCCTGCAAAACCAACTCCATTTAGTCAAGTGTGATGGTTTCCCACAACCCCCCCCCCCCCCCCCCCCCCCCCCCCCGCCCTACAAAACAGGGCTATATGTTAGTGTGTTTCCCTTTACCGGCAATGCAGCCCCCAACCTTTAGACCAACTAATTGAATGTCTTTGATGACGATAACGAAAATGCTTGCGTGTGTCAGCCAGTAGTAGCAAGTCAAGAGTCACATGACTCAGAACACACTGATGTGAATCATACAGCTCCCCTCTATTTCTACAGACAAGCTTCATAGAAAGCTGTTAGGTAGAAAATGGGTTTGTAGAATTTCTAATGGATTCAGAACAGGAACCAACAAGAGTTTCTTCATTTCACGGATATTTGGTAATACTGTTATTTGTAATACTGTGTGTGTGTGTGCATGTGTGTGGTTTGTGTTTGTGTCTCTAACTCTGCATGTGTGCGTGTGTGGTTGTGTGCATGTGGTGTGTGTGTGTGTGTGTGGTGTGTGTGTGTGTGTGTGTGTGTGTGTGTGTGTGTGTGCATATCCATTTGAACAAATGCATTTCTGAGCGATTGTCTTTATCTCGCTTCAAAGATGGTTTGAACACATGCTGCCTCCACCCACCCCCTCCCCATCACTCTTCCTCCCCATCACTCTCCCTCCCCATCACTCTTCCTCCATCCCCTCTACCCTCCTAATGATAAAGCCTGGCACCAAAAATAAAGCGATAGACCCAAAAGTGCTCCAAGCTGCTTCTCGCAGATATGGCTACTGTTGAACATTTTTTGCTTTTTCTTTTTCTTTGGTCACGCAAGCATTTGTCACTGTTTCCCAAGATAAGTGTTTTGTTTTGTTATTTGTTATTGGGTAGAAAAACTCAAACCCACGCAATATCATTCAGACTGTAAATAAATAACAACAACCTAACCAATTCAGAAATAAAATACCCTCTATAGTCAAGTGGACTTATGGCGAGTATATGGCCGGTGTATTATTCTAAAATGTCTACCTGACAGTATTTAGACGACAGGGCAGCATTTAAGAATGTTTTTATTTGTTGTGTTTTATGAATCGACAGAACAACGGGCCTTTGCCTACCATGTTAGCTGCTCTTTTCCCATTCATTTCATTTGGCACCGAGACACACCACTCGATTTGGACCCATGGACTTAAATTAAAACCCCATCTGTGCGAGAAGGCACACACATTTAGACAATATTGTGTCTGTCACAATATGCTGATGAATTGGTTGGTTGTGGGGGGGGGGGGGGGGGGGGGGGGGGGGGGGGGGGGCGGGGGTCCAAGTTAAGTGTTGTAGAACGCTGTTGTGAGGTAGGAAGGGGGTTGGTGGGATTTCTAATAAATCAGAACAGGAACCAAGCCTTTCTTCATTCCATGGATATTTGGTAATACTGTTACTTGTAATACTGTGTGTGTGTGTGTGTGTGTGTGTGTGTGTGTGTGTGTGTGTGAGTCCCCGTGATGTTTGTGTCTCTGTATCCCTGCATATGTGCGTGTGGTGGTGGTGGTGGTGGTGTGTGTGTGTGTGTGTGTGTGTGCATATCCGTTTGAACAAAAACCTTTCGGAGTGATTCTCTTTATCTTGCTTCAAAGATGCTTTGTTGTGTTTTATGAATCGACAGAACAACGGGCATTCAGCGATCATGTTTCACTGCTCCTTTCCCATTCATTTCATTTGGCCCGGAGACACGCCACAACATTTGGACCCATGGACGTAAATTAAAACGCCATCTGGGAGAAGGCACTCATAGCATGTCTTGTCTGTCACAATACGCTGATGACCTGGGTGGTTATCAACCCCCCCCCCCCCCAAGTTTTGTAGAACTTAAGGCTATGAATCACTAAGCGTTAGTATGATTCATTGTTAAGCACCTTGTTGGGGAAAACAATGACTTGCGTTTACTGGCTAGGTGGATGGCAATCTGAGTGAAATGTCAGCCATTTAGGGACAGTACAGTGGGGAGCGAAAGGAGTTCATTGTTTGCCTCACCTCAAAGTTTCACAACTGTACACCCTTTCTTCTTTAAAGATCACCGCGTGAACTGAGAAGTGACTCAGGCTATTCCTGGAGATATAAATGTATCAGTATTCACTACATCAATAAGGAATTCCATTTGCTTAATGATGTATGGTCCTTTTCGCCCCAAAATTGTTATCTCTCATGGAGCTTTGACTAATGTTACCATGACAACCAGATGGGCTGATACATTTCGGGCTAATAGACATGGTAAGGAGTACAAATGCACGTAGCATGGAGGAGACTATGGCTTCAAAGGAATGTAGCGCAAGAGAGGAACAAGCTGTTGAAATGAGACAGAAACACTGCTTTGTCCTTTTTAACCAATAGAGGGAGAAAGGTGAAAAGGATGTCCTTTCAGGAAAGTGAGTTGAATATCACACTGCTCTCATAAATAAACATTGCAATGTCTTCTTTTAGCTCTGACACATGGGTTTCATCAGCAAAGGAAATTCATATACTGTAACGAGTGTGTGTGTGTGTGTGTGTGTGTGTGTGTGTGTGTGTGTGCATGCACGAACATATATGCTATAATACATGCATACACACAGGTCTGTGCGGGCATCTGTGATTGTTGAGATGTTCATAGTGTGTGTGTGTGTGTGTGTGTTCGTGTGTGTGTGTGCCTGTGCACGCCTGCATGTATGCGTGGTTGTGTGTGTGTGGACAATTATTTTTCCCAGTGCCATTAGTCTACCTGATGTGAGTGTGTGTATGTGTGTGTGTGTGTGTGTGTGTGTGTGTTCCTGAGATAGCCACACAGGTGTTTTCTTCTTTGGTTGTTTGATACGACGCAGGCTATCCCTCATCTACTGCTGATAGTTCAGCCTGGCCCTGGAGATAAGAGAGGTAGTCCACCATCATCACATGCTCTCTCTCTCTCTCTCTCTCTCTCTCTCTCTCTCTCTCTCTCTCTCTCTCTCTCTCTCTCTCTCTCTCTCTCTCTCTCGCTCTCTCTCGCTCTCTCTCGCTCTCTCTCTCTAACATGCTGCCTCTAGACCCTGATTTGTTCTCGTCTTCACACACAAACACAGATTTGAGCTTTTTGAATCCACGTTTTTATTTTATTCTTAGATACTTTTCTTCGGAACCGGGCTCTATTTTCCCCAGTCTTAATTGGCTTTTTGTTGTGCTGCAACGATGAGGCTGCATAATGAATTCTCCCATTTCCCTGTCGCAGTTGTTGACGTTAACTACCGCCGCACGAGTGCTTTATAATTGGTTGGAATTGGCTCTGAGGCTGAAATGACCCGGTGGACAGCCACTGTAGTGCAGGCAGAGAACAAAGCCACTGACAATGGCATCAACTATACAAGAGTTACCCCTGGCTAGCCTGTAAGAAGATTTCGAGTGTGGTGCGTGCAAAACCCAGCTCCCGACCAGTCGTGGGTTGGAAACGTCGGTCATCGAGTCGGTCCAATTTCCTCTGGATTGATGAGTGCCGGCCGGGGTCTTCTGAGAGGAGAACGGGCCGCTCTTCAACCTGTTATTGTCCATTTTCTTCTGCGTTTCTTGTTGCTGCCTCCAGAGATGAAAGGCAATAATGTTTTCCCTCTGGTGATAAGAACAGAGGAAGATACGGTTGGCGAACAGGACATTTATAGCTGGTTGAAGATGCCCTCTGTGAGATTTTGGCTCGAGATATCATTGCCGCATACTTTTATGCATCAGCAACATCAATTAACGTTTGGTATATCGTTAATATATCGTGATGTGGTTTATTTGTTGGCTTTGTTCAACAAACAAAGCTTGTTGCTCTTCATTATCAACTGTTATGTTTTTGTATTGTGTGTAATATAGATCATAAGTAATAACGAACTCTAATGGTGTTTGTGCCTCGTTCAGATGTTCTCCTCTGGCCAAGTCAGTGCAATGAAAGTAGCCAAGCTGAAGGCCAGCTATCAGCTGCTACAAGACACCCTGAGAAGGTACGTTGTACTGTTGGAAGAGTAAAGCCTCTAGCCTCTCAAAACGCCATTGAGCCAGATGCCAAACCCACTACCTAACCCTGTGCTGCTCACTGAGAGTCATTTTCAGCATTTCATGTTTTATCCAAAGCGACTGACAGTGAATTCTAGGTTTGGGCTTCTTGCTCAAGGATGACGGCAGGTTAACCTGGGGACATCGGGGAACGAACCCAGAACCATTCGGCTGGGAGTCAAACCCTAACCATTATGCCAGTGATTCCCAACTATGGAAACACGTACCCTAGCAGGTTCTGGGTGTACTTGTTTGGATTATATTTGACTTTGTTATGCATTGTTGATTATTGCTGATGAAGTTAAGACCACAAGAGCAGAAGTGCACTTCAGCTTCTTCCATTCCAAACACCTACGCCACAACACTATTAATAATGATGCTTAATGATGATGGTGTAATAGTAGTATTTGGGGGGTTGTGGCTGTGGTTACACAAGGAAACCCTGCACTAGACTTATCGTTAATCTGCAATAATAAGGAGCGACTCAGTAGATTCAATAGTACATAAAATAGTGCAATAAAACGTGTATATTGTGTATAGAATTCTATGTAGCAAAATAGTTTCAGCATATGTATTTACATACATAAATATTGTTAGATAAACATAATGGCTGTAATGTTAACACGTGTACACATGTTTTTAATTTAATTAATTAATTTTGTATCGCTTGCTTTATTTCTCAATAAAAGTATCCTTATTAAGTTCAAATAGTTCAACATATGGATCCTGAATGGACAGGTAGGGCGGGGGTAAGGGTAGAGAGGGATGATGGGAAAGTGTAAACGTGGTCCTCTTTGTCTGTCGATGTGATTTTAACTCTTGGAAGGTTCAACAAACAAACAGTTGAAGGAAAACAGTCCAACTCTGTGAGACCTCCACCTCAGGGCCCAGGCGACGAAGGAGCAGCTCCTGCAGGAGGCCAATAGCTCCCGGGCCAGGCTGAAGGAGCTGCGGGCGCAGGAGGAGAACGCAGAGGAGGAGCAGGTCGCCTCCTCACCCCCCCCGGACGCCGAGGGCACCCGCCTGAGACGGCAGCTCTTGCAGGCGCACAACGAGCTGAGGGTGGCTCAGAACAGGGAGGGCACCCGCCTATTCGCCCTGGAGCGGTGAGGGAGAGAGAGAGTGGGTGTACGTGTGTGTGTACATGGTTTTGTGCATGTGCCGAGTGTCTGTTTAGAGGAGTGTGTGTCTTTATGAGTGCGTCTGCATGTTTGAGTATGCGTCCCTGCCTTTGTCTCTTCACACACACAACTCACACATATACTACATATAGCACACAAACACACACACTTATATACACAGGCACACTTGTAAACACACACACACACACACACACACTTGTATACAGACACAGGCACACTCATAATACACGCACACACACACGCACTCATACACACACCTATACACATACACGCACTGATCAGAGCCATAAAGACACACACACATAAAGACGCACATACATACAAAGACCCACACACTACAAACACTAAACACACACACTCACACTCATATTCTCACACTCCAACTGCTACACAAAACTACTTTCACACACACATATGCAAGCACAGTCTGAAACACACTCTCAGTGGGATTATTCAGAAGTGGGTTTGATTTATTTCGGGACGTGGATGTTGTGACAAGTGTCTATAGAGAAGTGAGGAGATGGACACACATTCGCACACACACACACATGCACATACACACACACATACACACACAGACACACTGTCAGTGGAGACACCAAATGAACTGGAGCACTCCTTTGTGCTGCAGTCTGTCTGCCATAACCTATTTTCATCCAGACACACATACACAAACACACACACACACACACACACACACACCCACCCCCATAAGCACACACACCTACACACACACAACCTGAGCAAACTGATGACAAAGGAAGTTAAAACAAAACACCCAGAGCAAAGTGGAAAATGTTCCCCAAAATAAAGAAAGAACTCCCATCGACTGACTGGGAAATAAGTTGGAAATAAGCTCTTTATGAGTGTACACCTGCACACACGCACACACTCCCTCTGTCCCACCGGCGACCTGAAACGCAGATATAATCTGCTCAAAGAAGCCGCACAGCATAATTAGGGAGATAGGGGCGAGGAGGGAGCCACAGCAGCAGAACAGCTATTTCTCTCTGCCTCTTTTTCTCAGCACGGGACCCTCCGTGGTGTGCTTTCAATGGCTGCCAGTAGCCACTGATATCAGACGACGAAGAACAAACACACTTTTATTTAACTGGTGTGCTCACATGACACAAAGCGATGCAAAAAAAGAAAGGGAAGTGAGGCGATTTCAATTTGATGGGAAAACTGCTGGGGCCCGCTCAAAATTGCCAACTGAGGAAGTGAAGAAAATGAACATATTTCTTGTAATTTTAAGGCTTCTCTTTAATTAGATCTACAACGGAAGGGAGTAAGGGAAGGCGCATCAGTTTGATGATGAGACTGAGATGTGAAAAAACATGCTATTGCACCATATGCTTTTGAATTCATAATGTCTTTGAAATGCTTTAACTTAGGGCCAAACTCAGAGTAGCTTTTTCCCTTCCTCTCGGAAACCTCATATTCGTATCATTTTACAAGCACATATTTATTATTTGTAAAAGTGGGAGTTGAGATACGTCAATATCTTTATATCATATATATATATCACCTAAATGCAATAAAAAGCAATAATATTGAGATATTGCTCAACGCTACACAAGCATAGAACATATGTTGAGACTTTCCAGTAGATTGGAATTAACCTCATTTGTAGCTTTTGAGGGGGGTCGTAGGTTCAAAACCCTTGTGCGCTTGATTTGATACCGCATGTCTGTCACAAACCAAATGTAATACCCGAGGAAGACCGAGTTTCGCATTTCTTTCTTTCCCTCGCACAGGGATGTGTTTAATATTTAAAGCACACACATGCGCTCAGTTTTCTGTCTGTTCAAATTGCTATCTCGAGACGAGGCTGGAATACCAAGCAGAGAGTGTATGACTGCTTGTATTCCGTCACGGGTGTGCGATGTTGGCAGACGCTCTGGTCACATCGTTAAATGTAATGGCCCAACTTATACGTCGTCACCCAGAAACCGTACCCAGCACATCATTTGATTTTGACTTTGGTTAGTTATGACTCTGGAAGTAGTATTCGTATTTTTAAACGAACACACACCCGTACTCATACAGAGCATACTACACATCCAAACCGAAAAAAAAATACATTGATAGAAAAAAAGATGGCTATTCTAGTGGTTTTGGTGTTCGACTCCTAGTCGAAAGGTACTGGGTTCGATCCCCAATGTCTGCGGCCTACCTGTGGGCAGCCTGCAATGCCTACCGATGCAAGATGCCCTAACCCCCACCAGCTGTTAAAAAGATATCTGATTAACTTACAGTAAATATCTGAATTCACATTCACTCTTTGTACAAGTACAGCCCAAAGCACACGGAGCCCGAATTTTGCATCATATTTTGAGTGCTACCCAAAAATATACCAAAAAATACCATAACCATATTGTTTCTACCGGAGCGAAGCACACAGAGAGCGAATGTAGCCGGGCTCACTTCGTATCAAGTCAATTTTAGCCGTAAACATTTTAAAAACGTTATTTTGCTTCTTTCCAGAAACAGCCGTACGCTTTAGGCTTAACAGTTGTCATGGCGCCAATCAATGCGTGTGTGTGTGTGTGTGTGTGTGTGTGTGTGTGTGTTTCCCACTGTTGTGGTCCGGTCCACCAATCGTGGGAGTGACTGAGAAAAGTTATGCAAAGTCAACGCAGAAGGCTGAAGCCCCCCCCCCCCCCCCCCCCCCCCCCCCCCCCCCCCCCCCCCCCCCCCTGACCTCAGCCATATTAACAGCCCTCTGGATCTCTGTTTTCCCCCCAGCACTGAGGGCATTGTAATAAATCATTCCCAAGGGAACCGACACACTCACTGGCACCCTCTGTTTCTTGTGAAAAGGGCACAGCTTTTCCTGTTAGACACCCATAATCTCCATCCCAGCGGTATCTATCTATGCTCGGTTTTTCTTAATTATATTTATTGAACTGCATGTTTGATAGATAGATATATGTTGTGTTTCATGTTGTTATCTTTCATTCGTATCCTGGGTTCATCACTCATCGTCTTTGGTCAATGACCCAATGTTTTTCCTTTTTTCTCTCTCTCCCTATCTCCCTCTGTTTCCTCTTGTCTCACAATAACACTCTTGTCCTTTTGTGCAAGCGGTCAGGCACACAGAAACCTGGGAAAAAAAGAACCAGGCCCACTTTACTCACACTCTCTCTGCTCTTCATTTCCCAAACACTCATCCTTTCCATCTCTCTCGCACTCTCTCTCGCACTCTCTCTCGCACTCTCTCTCGCACTCTGTCTCTCTCCCGTTTCATGCACTCAACACCATCTTTTTTGAAGGGTCATAGGAAGGTCATTGAAACAGTGCAACCTGATATCACACAGGAATGAAAAATGGTGGGCTGCTGGTTTGTTTACTCCCAAACATTGCACCCAGCAACTCCCCTCCCTCACACCCACACCCCATTCGCTCGCATTTTATTGGTCTGAGCCGTTAACCCAGGCAGAACGAGAGAGATACAGAAACAAAGTAACTCAGAGAGCAACAAAAAGCACACAGCAACAACTCTGCATTTTACGCTATTACTATTTCTATTTACTATTTACAAGACCCTTTTATCTAAAGCAACTTCCAGGGAAGGTCACTATGGAGTAGGTATGAGGGGCTAAGGGCATCTGGCTCAAGGATGCCTAAAGCTTAGACTGCAGTAATTGGGGGTTGAACCCTAAAGATTTTGCCTGGAGGTCAACCACACACACACACACACACACACACACACACACACACACACACACACACACACACACACACACATGGGTGGTGACTTCCTGAGCCGTTAAACACATTTGATGTCGCGGGCGATCAAGTGACTCACCGCCACCATCAACCCTTGCGCCATATTACATCAACAGTGTAATCTGTCAGATGACATTGATTTTATTTAGTCTTTTTTTATGCAGAGCACACACACACACACGCACACACACACACGTCGACGCTGCGGGTTTTCTGAGTAATTGAAATAGTTAATATGAAAAAAGAGCAGCCGTCTCTGAGGACGTCGGAGCAGACAGTGCTGTCGCTAGACCGTAAGGCGCGGTACATTGTTTGTGACTGTCGCTTCGTGTTCTCTTTTCCACTCACCTTCTTTCAACCCCCCATTTTTTTCCCCTTGTTTCTTGTATTTATTTCATTATTGTTTCTGACAGCCCTTTTTTTATTTTGGCGTTTCTCCTAATTCTCTTCGCTTTCCTTTTTTCTCTTCACCTTTTTTCTGTTCTCCTCCATTTTATATATTCTTGGTTCTTTCTTCTTCATGTTTGTATTCACGTCGTCAACGTTTATTCTCTCTCTCTCGCTCTCTCTCTCTCTCTCTCTCTCTCTCTCGCCAGTGCGGTGAGCATACGACCGACAGATGGTCACCCTGCAAATATGCCTTAAAGACTGCTTAAGAAAATGTGTGTTGTGCCTCCTTCATCTCAAGCCAAACAGATAGGAATTCAACGCTTCTCCTCACACACACATTGTTTAAATAAATACACATTTTAGCACCGGTACAGTTTTCAACTATTTGCTTCTTTTTACTATTTAATCGTCGGAGCAGATCCAATCACCTTATGGTGAATAACGTTTTTTAGAAACATACGTCATATCTGTTTTAGGGTGTAGGCAGGGGTCAGGGCATCTTGATCGAGGAGCACTAGAGGTTATACTGCAGAAACGAGGGTTCAAACCCAGTGACCTTTGGCTGGGACAACACCTTAACCTCCCTGACGACCATACTCCTACCCTGCCCCCCTCCACTGTACGGGCGTGTGTATGTCAACACATGCCTTTGGGTTCATACCTTGCACGTCGACGTGTCAGGCCCGTAAATCGTCCACCGCGTTGGCGTGGTAACAGAGAGGAGCGAATCCTCTAACGACCGCCACGGAAGCAAAACGTGTAACACAGCGTTTCAGAGTTTGGGACAAACTCACAAATGTGCTTTTTCCAAGGCACTCACCCGGTTCTGTAGCTTTGTTCGAATAACCTGTGGCTGTAATCCTCTTCCTAGTTCAACATTTCTTTTAAATAAGTAAAATCTGAAAAACGACGACATAGGTTTTTTTTTTTTATTCCCTTGAAGCCAACCAACCAAGACATTGACTTTTATTAAAGAGAAATTTGAGCGTGTTCACTATATTTGATGTGTTGTCGCTGCTCTCTGGTCCCACAGGCTGGTGTGTGTGTGTATGTATGTGTGTGTGTATGTGTGTGTGTGTGTGTGTGTGTGTGTGTGTGTGTGTGTGTGTGTGTGTGTGTGTGTGTGTGTGTTTTTTCTCTCTTGGTTCGTTGTTTTTTACTGCTTCGTTTATTGCTCTTCCATAAGTGGAGAATGAATATCTATGTATGTTCGTAATGTATATAGAGTGTTTGTAATGTATGTATGTATGTTTGTAAAGTTTATGAGCAAGCTGGATAGTCTAGTGGTTAGAGTGTTTGAGTCCCAACTGAAAGGTTCTAGGTTCGATCCCCCAAAGTCCCCAGCAAACAAGATACCCTAACCCCTACCTGCTCAGTAATGAAATGTAAAAGAAAACACATAATCTAGTCGAGGCTGTTTAATGGTGACATGTATGTGTATATTGTATGTTCTCTATCTGCAGTCTCCTGGAAGAGAAGCTGTGTTTGGAGAAGGAGAGTGGGAAATTCCAGTCCAAGCCTGTTGTAAGCTCCTCCTGCATTCAAACAACCTTTATTCAAGTTTCACAACCCTTTATATCCATTATCACGTCACTGTAGAGCGTTAATGTTAGGCAATCCAACACAGTGTCTGCTAATTGGCGTATGAACAGTAGGAGGGAAATGAGATATAAATAGGAATCAAGAAAAAATATACTTTAATGATGTGCGGTGTTGTGGTAACCAACTTGTCCGCTTGACCTGTTTGGCCTAAGTGTGTCGCTTTGCAAGGTGTGGGTGTATTTGTTCAAAAACACTTTTTCGTAACGACTGCTTTTTAAAAGTGCACCGCGGATAGAACACACGCAGAATACTAATTGGGTGCGATTCTCATTTCCCACTGTTTTTCAAAACAAGGCGCCGTGGAATCAATAACAGCTCACAGCGGTTTCCCCTGTGACGCCGTTCCACCCGGGAGCGCATCTTAGCATTTTTAGCTTCATTAGTGTCATACAGGGACACACGTCACACTGCGTTTTTGCGTCAATTATATTTCTATCGTTTTCGGGGATGTATGTATATACAGGGGTGTGTACTTTAATCTAGATAGGAAACCGTTGGATTCATTGGACCACAGGCTGGGTTGGAAATAAGGTTACAATTGCAATCGCTAACCTACGGTGTGCTTGCAATTGATGTAATTTATGTGTTATACATTTCAGTTGGATGTGACCCTATAATGCCTGTAAAGCAGTTCACGTTTGAAAAAAACACACAAAAAAACGATGAATAAAATGTATTTTTTGTATTATTATTGCAAAGAAATGACCTGTATGAAATACATGTTGTGGCATGAACTTAACTTAAACAAATACTTTAGAAGGGTTTAATGTGACTAACAAGTATACAGGTTTCCTTCTCACGCACATGATTCATCTTTCAATGCTCAAGCTCAAATATATATATATATATATATATATATATATATATATATATATATATATATATATATATATTAATAACACACCTAGACAGACCAAAACATGATTAGTGCACGTTGAGGATGTGCACGTTAATGGGCCTTATTCACAGAGTGGCCATTTTGGTTCCAAACGCTAGCCGGGTGGGGGAACTGAATGAATCTGAGTTCTAAACTGAACCGTTGAGAGCCAAGTTGGAACCAAGATGGCCGCTATAGGTGAACAAGGATCATGATGTATTCTCCAGAATTTGGACGCCCTGAAGGAGAGAAGAGACGAGCTAACGAGGGAGGTGGCTCAGAGTCAACTGGAAGTCAGGTATTTGGTTTACATATGATGTCTATCAACCACCATGAAGTTCTCCTTGTGCCTCTAGGACAGCGTTTCTCAAACCGTGGGCAGGAACCCAAAACGGGATGCGAGCGCACCAGAATTGGGGATCTTTTTGATAAACAAAAGGATCACCAACTCTGGTGTGCTCAGGGTTTTCTGAGTGTTCTCTGCATTGTGCAGTGCAACGAGCCACCCCAAACTGCAACGTGATCCATTGTTGGGGTTCCACGGATAGACTGAAGTTGTATTTTGGCTCCTGACATGAAAAGGTTTAAGAACTCCTGCGGTACGATTATGATGTATTTGTAGTAGTAGGAGTAGTATTTGTAATTATTATCAACTAACTTGTTAATTGGAGACTTCTACTCTTAAAGGGTAATAAGTAAACCTCCAAATCATTATATTTTTTAAAACGGTCACGTACATTTACACGTTATTCTTTACAAAAATGTATAAAGTTGTTAAACCGGGAAAATTCTCTGTTAAATACAACAGCAAAAAGCTGTAGGTCTGTCACGGCTGCTCAGATTTATTATTTTTTTTTACTCGTAGACGGAAGTTCTGCCAAAACGAGCTTTAATTACCCTTTAATTACCTGGCCATCAGGTTCTAATGAATGTGGTTCTCATAATTTCCCAGACAGTCTTGCCTTTTAGTATCCGTACCGTCTATTTAACATTACATCGTTGAACTGCATTGCTGCAGCATGAATCAGTATGAATCAGTGGTGAACTGTGTTAAATGTTGGCTGTTTGTTTAAATGTTCAAGTGAATTATTTATCTTGGGATTTTCTATCTGTGCTTCCATATCTATGGAGAGTTGCCACAGGCATTTCTCTCTCTCTCTCTCTCTCTCTCTCTCTCTCTCTCTCTCTCTCTCTCTCTCTCTCTCTCTCTCTCTCTCTCTCTCTCTCTCTCTCTCTCTCTCTCTCCACACATATTAACACAATGATATGGATTGCTTCCAAAGCAAATCGTCTCCATTTAATCATCTATATGTGAGGACAGTACTATGACGTGTATCCCCCCCCCTTGCAACTTCCCTCTGATGATCTGCTCTCCCATGTCTCCCCCCCACCCCCATACACACACACAACCACAAACACACACCATGTGGGTCGCAGGAATCTGACCGATCAGATGGAGGACGCCCTGAATCAGACCCTCCAGCAGCAGAAAGAGCTGGAAGAAAAGAAGGAAGTGATAGAGAAGACACAGGTGTGTGTGTTGTAGAGAGTGGGGTTGACCGTGTGTGTGTGTGCCTGCGCTCACGTGTGTGTGTGTGTGCAGGGGTGGATGTTTGTTAGGGGGTTGTTGTGTTTGTGTGGCTGTGCTTGATGGGTTTGTGTATATATTGGGGCATGGCTGTGTGTGTGTGTGTGTGTTGTCGTAGTCTTATATTTTACATGTGCATGCTTCTGTGTAGCATCGGACTCAATCGGCTCTCTGCTTGTGTGTGTGTGTGTGTGTGTGTTTGTCTGTCTGTGTGTGTCTGTGTGTGTGGGTGCGTGTGAGGGTGTGTGTGTGTTCCCCCAAGGCTGAACGAGCTCAGCTACTGATGGCTCCTATCCAGCTCCTGAAGGAGATGGACAGAGTGCGCCACAGAAAGGCGTAAGTCTTGCACTCTCACACCTTCATCAAACATTTGAACATTACAATTCCACACTTCTGACGGAATGTTTCCACACAAACTGCATTCCCATCGGAGCCATTGAAATGGTTTTCTAGCAGAAGTTAGCATTAGCATTAGCGCTGCGTTAGCTCTACATTAGCAGCCGACAATGCACCCCTCCTTCCTTCCAGGAATAATTTCACACCTACGATAAAGTGCCATGTTTTCAGCGCAACGGGATGTGTTTGTTTGCACAGTGGAAGAAGGAACACAGATGTCCTCTTCAATTTAAGATTTCAGCGCTTCCGTAAGCGAACAAGACACATTTAGCGTATACAGTTTGCAAGTCAGTTGTACGAGTAAATAAACAACCTTTCGAGTGCATTGTTTTTCGGAGAAAGGTGGGTTTGCCAAAAAGAAAACTACTTACAAATATGCTCCATATTGTAAGAAGTTATTCTTTGGCAGCTTTGAGTTTATGCCCAAGTACACAAACAGCACTTTGTTTTGTGCTGTGCATTTCATAACTTTTGTTGGTTTGTGTTTGTCTGGTTCGTTTTCTGTCGTCGAACGGCGCTGACAGCCTGCGCTCTGCGTGCGACGTGTCGTTTGTCTGCGTCGTGGGCGACATTTGGAATGCACGGATCCTCCCTGGGTTTCTGGTTGTGTCTTCATCCTTGCCTCAGTCTCCCTAACCCTGTTTAGTATGTAGACAGACACGCAGACTCACCTGTTTAATATGTAGACAGAGCGACAGCGAGAGAGAGAGAGAGAGGGAGAGTCAAGACCCACTGGGGGGGTCTGAACTACAGCTGCAGATGTATGTGTGTCGGCCCCTCCACACACACACACACGCACGCACGCGCGCGCGCGCACGCACACACACACACACACCACCACGACCTGGAGCAGATGAAGTCCATCAAGCAAAGTGCAATACACAGGAGGCACTTATGGGTTGAGCTCATATCAGAGCCCACAGATACGAATACTACTGGCAGCCCTCTCTGTTCATTGGATTTCAAAGACATTGATTGCCCTTCTGTTGCTCGCACTGTCTATTTTCTGATATTTCTTTCAGTTTCTTTGTCATTTTTTACTTTAGTTTTTTTCCTTTCCTTCTTTTGTTTAGTTTGTTCCTTCGTTCCTCCATTTCCTCCCTTTTTTCCTCCTAGCTTCCTTCCTTCCTTCGTCGCTTCCCCCCCTTCCCTCCATCCCACCAGCATTCCCTCCCTTCCATCTCCTCCCTCCCTCCCTCCCTCCCTAGAGGCACACAGAGAACATCCCAGAATGCATTTCAATGTCTTTCTCTCCTCACCTCCTCCACCTCCTTCACCACCTCCCTTCTCCGCCTCCTCCACCAGAGACGCAGGGCGGAAGGTGGCATCCCTGGAGGCCCAGATCGGAGCGCTGATGGAGCAGCTGACGGAGGCCGAGCGGCGGCACCGCCGGCTGGAGAAGGAGAAGAATGAGCTGGTTCTCGAGCGAAGGGAGTTGGGGGCGAGGGTGGAGGCGGCCGCCGAGGAGCACAGGGAGATGCTGGAGGAGAGGGCGACCATGAAGGAGAAGGAGCTCTCGCTCCTGGGAGAGAGGTATGGAGGCAGGGGGAGGAGATGAGCCATATCAGGGTGGTGTACAGTGTCTATGTATGTTTTTGTCGTTATTTACTTATACGTTTTAAGGGGGAACTGTTATGCTCAGTGAAACAATGTACCTGCCACACTCCACCTAGGTGACTTTTACTGGGCTCCTCCAGACAAGGACACAGAGGACGGTGGTGTTGGAAAACTGGTTTATTATAAAAGTTGATCAACAATGATACATGACCTGGTGCTTCATGTTGCCATGCAGGACATCTCTCCATGAGTGTGTGTGTGTGTGTGTGTGTGTGTGTGTGTGTGTGTGTGTGTGTGTGTGTGTGTGTGTGTGTGTGTGTGTGTGTGTGTGTGTGTGTGTGTGGTGATGGCTGGTTTAACCTGTGCACTGTGCACATTGATTACTCAATGCGCAACAGGTGTGCAGCCTCACCCAGCCCGAGTCCAATCAGTCGGACTCGGGCCAGGTGAGGCCGCTTAAATCAGCCGTCATCCACACACACTCCACACGGTTATTTTGAACATAAGATAGTACTGTCTCATATGCGTGTTGTGAAAAAATTGACTTCGCTCGTGCGAAAAAAGCCTTTGGTTAAAATAGTTGGACCGTTGATGTCATTTTCTGAATCGGACCATTGGACCGAGTTTCTTACCGAGTTGATGTTGCAGACTGTGATTTTTTTGAGAACACGGGGACAATCATAATATAATTATAAGTGTGTGTGTGTGTGTGTGTGTGTGTGTGTGTGTGTGTGTGTGTGTGTGTGTGTGTGTGTGTGTGTGTGTGTGTGTGTGTGTGTGTGTGTGTGTGTGTGTGTGTGTGTGCTCTCACCAGAGACATTCTGGGGATGAAGTTGATTGACTTGGTGACTGACAATAGGCTGCTCAACGAGAGCCATTACATACAGCTGAGGGAGAAAGACAGGTATCACACTCACACTCTCACACTCACACACTCACACACTCTGAAACTCCACACACCCATTCCAAAGGTCTTTGCAATGCTGTCCTTACTGTTTTTGCAAGGCCAATATTGAATGAACTACATGAATGTATAATAGCATCGTTAAAAGATGTAAAAGAGGACTTGTGCCCTTGCGTTCATTATATCCGAGATAAATATAATTGTATTGCAAGCTAGTGAATTGAATTGTAGGCATATGTAGTAGTCATACTACTACTGTATAGAAAGTAGCTAGTATTCTACCAACACAAACATCTAATTCATTACTTTTGTATGAATTAGAAATAGCACGCTAAAAAATGAATGTCCCATTCATTCTATCTATGCTAAATATATTTCTGTTCACATTGCAAAGTACAATGCAAAGAAAGTCGCAGGCATCTGTAGCACCACTCCCAGTATTGATGCTTTGTTCTGTGCTGCTTCCCAGGCAGATGAGAGCATCGAAGCAGATGGAGCTTTTGCTGCAACAGGCAACAGATCATCTGGTCAAGACCCAGAGTCTGTACAACAAGGCCAAGGCTCAGGTACAATCACTGTGTTTGCATGCACACAAAAAACACGAGTCTGGAACCTTGTTAAGGCAGTAAGCCGGTTTCTTTACTGCCATGTTGACACCGCCGGTGAAGCAATTTATTTTATTCCCAGTGCTTAATCCAAAGCTGGGGTGTTTCTTCAAGCCAAGTCAACTTTATTAGTATAATCCCTAATCACAGTTACAATGTCAAAGGGCTTTACGGGCCCACTTTATACGACGGCCCCCTAACCCTAGCCTGTCTGAAGGACAAGGAAAAACTCCACCAAACCCCAGTATGGGCAGACTTCCAGTGATAGCGCAAAACGAAGCGCTCTCGTTCATGCATGCTTGGTTAAATTCCCCCGTGTATTTCTCACACCTGACTGCTTTGGTTGTGCATTGCTTGGTGGCTCCTGGGGTACCAAGCTACTGGTACGAGTGCAGTGTAAATACAATGTAGGTGAGGAGCAATGAAAAAAGGTTGAACCTTTTGGAAACGTTTGCGGTTCCCTGGTAAAGAAAATACCATTCGTGGCACGTGTAAAGCAAGCTGCGACCAATCAAATTGATTTATTTGTCCGATTCTATGTCAGACAAACGTTTCGCTGAGAGTTGATTACGGTTAACGTGGCGCTGAAAGTACTGCATGCGATTCCACCGCTTGCAATTTCAGAGCCAGGCAGAAGTCGTTCATTTCTGTGCTGCATTTTTAATGACGCGCTCCTCTTGGAGGTGGAGCGTGTCAAAGGTCAGCACGCAGTCGGGGGAGAGAAATGGGAAACGTGTCAGCGCATGTGGCGAATCTAGGATCGCACGACAGGAAATGGCACGTCAGAGGAGCTCACATCGTTCGGAAACAACGCCACCTAAGGACTAACCCCCCCCAACCCCAGCCCCCCTCACTACTGGAATTCAGATAGCACAACAGTTTAATTTCCGGTCATAAAGGGACAAGATCAGCTCTCATTACGCCAAGGGACGTTCTGCTTTTTTTTAAATCAAAGTTTTTACGGAAGTTCAAAGAAACAACCTTCAGGTTTTTAGGACAAAAAGGAAGAAAAAAACGAAACAGAAGAACCATCGATTGTGCGACTGGTTTAATGGCCCTCCGCCACAAAAACGTGGTCGTTACCCATGTTTACAGCATTGCAAGGGATGGATGGGTTTAATATCAACACAATACTGTCTCACTGTGTTGTAAGAACCCGCTCACTGCACAAGGACTAATTATTACCAGCAGAGAGAGAGACAGAGAGGGAGGCTGGATGGATGAAAGATCTGTCATCCAACTCCAGCTGAAGCACAACTGAAACGGATGGTCATCGATGTCTTTATGTATGAAAGAGGGACGTGACTCCAGAATCGTACATACGTCGCTTTTAAAATGAAGATATACAAAAGATAAAAAGAATTAAAAACGGCAACTCGACAAAGATATACGATAAAAAATTATACAATTTAAATTTGCAGCCCTAGAGCTCTGTGAATCAAAGATTAATCATTTTAACTAGATACCCTTATCGGGTTATTAATTTTTTTTATTTTATTTGTAACTACCACGTTGTAAATGTTTAAAGATCAGCTGCCCTGCCTTCACGCTGTACAATTTGCTACACTGGCAACTTTAAAACAGTGATATTTTTAAATATAATTAGTGTTTTTATATAAAGCCTCAGGGAAGCTAACAATCCATAATCTCGTCCCATGTGCTGTTTGTTTAATCCTCAAAATGAATATTAATTTCACAGCTTGCCTTTTTAACACATTGTCTGGGTGTAGCCTGACATTTTGAGGAAAGGAACATTGAATATTTATCAGATTGGGTCAAGTTCTTCATTCCAGACCTCCACAGTTATAGACCATTTTCCCAGAGGCGTCATGAGAGGACAAACACAGGTGTCACTCATAAAACCTATAATGGGTCTGCTACTTTAATGTAGCAGTAGCCTTATCTCACTAGTTCCTGTGCCCTGCTACATAAAAGGAGCACACCCATAATTAGTGTTATGAGCGGCACCTGTGTTTATTCTACGACCACGCTTCTGTGAAAATGATCTATAGAGGGCTAAAGGACAGCAGGCAGGAATGGGTCCATTTAACCTCCACGCCCCCGGCCTGCTGCTGGGGAAGCCTTGACCTCAGCCAGAACTGACTGGAGTTTAGTTGAATTATTCACCCTTGATTTGGCAGAGAGACGAATGGCTCAAAGGAGATGGCGGAGGGGGCGTCGCTCTGAGGAAGGCGGAGCTACAGAAGGAAGTGGATTCTCTCAAAGCCAACCTCAAACACCAGGTGTGTGTGTGTGTGTGTGTGTGTGTGTGTGTGTGTGTGTGTGTGTGTGTGTGTGTGTGTGTGTGTGTGTGTGTGTGTGTGTGTGTGTGTGTGTGTGTGTGTGTGTGTGTGTGTGTGTGTGTGTGTGTGTGTGTGTGTGTGTGTGTGCACGGCATGTGCATGAGTGTTTGAGGGTGGTGTTTTGTTTTTGGTACACCGTGATAGTGTGGAGTGTGCGTGTGTTTGTTTTTTGTGTGCATGCGTACCTTAGAAGAGTTCTGAGAAATGTTCAGTGTGTGCATTTTAAACCGAATTTGTGTGTGTGTGTGTGTGTGTCCCTTATACAAACACACATCCAAAGGCCACACTGTCAGATGCGAACGCCACAACTGCCCCCCCCCCCTTGGCTCTCCCCATCGCCATGCCAACACAAGCGTTTATCCACCGTGTCTCTCTCTCTTCTCTCTCCCTGTATCGGGGTCTCTCTCTCCCTCTCTGCGACAGCACGACCTGCTGCAGGAGGGGGACCACTTGGAGCAGCAGGGGGCCCAGTTCCGGGCCCTGCTCCGAGAGTCCACCAGTCTGCGCTCGGACATCCACAGCCTGGGTCGCCTGACGCAGATCAAGGCCGACGAGAGGGACCAGAAACACCGGCAGCTACGCAAGGCGGAGGTGCATCTGCACACACACACACACACACACACACACACACACACATGCACACACACACACACACACATGCAGAGACACGCGTTCATACACACACAAGGACAGGCATACATGCTTACACACACTGATACGCATTCCACATACTACATACACGCACACACACCCACACACACTGGCACACATGTGTGGACAAACACACACACACACACACTGGCACAGTGATACAGGTAAGTGGACACACATACGTACGTACACACACACTCACACACTCACATAGAGATTTGCGATTCAATGCAATTTGTAAAGAGAATCTGCGATTCTGTGTATCAGTATGTACTACATATGTACGTACTTGTGCGCACACACACGCACACTGTCGTCCAACATGCACACGCGTGTAACGCCACAAAGCCACTTTTTATGCCGACACAAAAAACATGCTATTTTATTAACCACATCTTTTAGCAGTCAACGAAAGACAGACACACACACAGGCAGTAATAGCTTTCCCTGTGTGGATGCGTGGTCAGCAAACCAAGACGCGCATGGAGCAGGAGTGCCGGGAGAAGGAACTGGTCATCATGGATCTACAGAAGCTGCAAAGCGCCCTGCAGCACAGGTGCGCAGAAACCGGGGCGAGCCACGGCAATCAACGCCGCCATCATCGGCGGAACACGTCTCGAGAAAACGTTTCCCATCGCCGTCGTTTTTTTTCTCTCTCTTATATCTCTCTCTTTCTCACGTCAATCCGACATCCTTCTCTCTCTCTCTCTCTCTCTCTCTCTCTCTCTCTCTCTCTCTCTCTCTCTCTCTCTCTCTCTCTCTCTCTCTCTCTCTCTCTCTCTCTCTCTCTCTCTCTCTCTCTCTCTCTCTCTCTCTCTCTCTCTTCCCTTTCTCTTATCTTCCCATCTCTCTCCTGTCTCACCTCCTCTTTCCCTCCCCCCTCTCCCTCCCCGGCCCCCTCTCTTCCCCACTGTCTGCCTTTCCCACTTTCTCTCCCTCCTTCACACACTCTCTCAACTCAATTGCATTTGCTTTGTTGGCATGAGAAAATGAAATTCCTGTATGCATTCCATGCATGTAACACATACATTTATGTGTGTGTATATTTGTTTGTGTGTGTGTGTGCATACATTTGTGTGTGTGTGTGTGTACATGTGTGTGTTTTTGTGCGTGTGTGTGTATGTCCGTGCGTGTGTGTGCAGGCTGTCCCAACGTGCCGAAGCCTACAAGCTGGTGCAGGCGGAGACGGAGCAGTTCCTGGCCCAGAGGGACGTGGTCTCCCGGGAGGTGGATGACCTGATGGAGAAGGGTGACGCGCTGGACAAAGAGGTGGAGATCCTGCGCGCCGCCGCCGTCAAGAAGGACAGGTGTGTAGCCGGCCGTTTGACCCCCCCCCCCCCCCCAACCCAGCCCCAAAGGTACTGCGTTTGACCCCCGATGTCCACAGTAGTCTACCTGCAAGATACCCTATCCCCCCTGCTCCTTAAAGGAGCAGTAGGTAAGATTGATTTGAGTGTCGTGTGTTAGAAATGGCCGAGCCATCTGTCGGCTATTTTAGTGAGTGAAATGTGCTGTGAGAACATCTGTTTTGAGTCGACTGCGCCTGCCTCTGTAGGAGACCATGTAGAATTCAGACCCTCCCAGCTAAGTTTTGACCAATCAGGCCATCTCTTTCTTGATTGGTTTGGAGTATCCGTCGTGCCTGTCAATCACAGGGACATGAAATGCGACACTTCTCAATGGCGGAGAGATTTAGGAAGTCAGGGAGCTTGGATAAAAGTCCCTTTGGATAAAAGCCTCTGCTTTATGACTAAATAGGAATAATATTGAATATTACTACTACATTTGGGGGAAACAACCTCTGTCCACTCCTGTTCTCGTCTTACAATAGCGTGTGTGTATACGTTGTTAACATGAGTTGCCCTCATTGGGAATTGAACTCACCTAACCCTGGCAATGATAGTCTCACACACTGCCAGTGGAGCTAGACAGGACCATACATCTTTCAAGTTTCAGAAACACCTTTCAGAATTGAAGATATGTATAGTAAGTCGATTCTTCTCATCTCTTCAAATGGCAAAATAGACACGCGATTTATTAACAATCGATAAATCTAATAGCAGGGCAAATGGCACGTGACGGGTGGCTGTTGGTGTTTACACTGGGAGCTTGCAGGAGGACGATAGCATTGTAGTGCGATGTCGATCAATCCATGAAAGATATTAGAGTCATAGCGATACGATGGACCGAGGTCCGGACCGAGGTCATTCTTTTAGAGCTCAAATAAAAGTGGAAACTAAATACAGCTGTATAAAAGGAAATCTGCGGTGGAGAACTTCTCAGAGATGAGTGCGTGCTAGACTTGTTACTTTGTGTCCGCCGTGTGTGACATCTGGTGGTGCGTGGGCGAGCCGAGCACCCCCCACACACACACACACACACACCCGCCACCACCCCCACCACCACCCCCCCCCCCCACACACACACACACCACCCCCCCACACACACCCCCCCCCCCCACCACCACCCCCCCCCACACACACACACACACACACACACACACACACACACACACACACACACACACACACACACACACACACACACACACACACACCACCCCCCCCCCCACACACACACACACACACACACCACCCCCCCCCACACACACCCCCACCCCCCCCCACCACCACCCCCCCCCCCCACACACACACACACACACACACACCACCCACCCACCCACCCACCCACCCACCCACCCACCCACCCACCCACCCACCCACACACACACACACACACACACACACACACACACACACACACACACACACACACACACACACACACACACCCTCAGCAAAACTGAACCCCAGCAACTGAACCTCACTATTTTCCAAACCCTGGCTACGGCCCAGTTCAGGAGTATATTCTACCTTCAAGCTGGCGCACCAAGGAGCCAAGGTGAGGTCATGGACGGTGCACATTTCACCAACAGGATTTGTATTCCCGATCGAAGCCAGATCGTTCAGGAGCGGTCGTTTCAGTAGCGCTCGCGGGCGGTTGGCACGTTTATTTGTTCTATCTCGCCGTGTCGTGTGACAGGGTTTTATGTTCTGAGAGACTCCTTGATAGGCGAACAGCGCGCGCCAGAGATCACTCCTGACGTGCCGGAGCTGGGAGAGAGTGCAGCGCGACAGATATAATAACTATAATCCATTGTTTTCTTCTTCCCACTCGTGGTCCTTTCGACGAGACACTGGGGAGACACGCTCGCCAACTTTTCCCCCGAGTTGGATGGTCGTTTGTGATGGAGGGTTTGTGAAATCAGGTCTGTGATACCGTGGTTTGCAGGAGCGAGTTAAAGTGCTGGTTTTGGTTCCGGGGTTGGGCCTCACATCAACATCGGCCTGTTTGTTCACTGGTTTGTTCACTAGAGGCCTTGCATTCCTTAGTTAGTTGGGAGCAATCGATTACTGTTTTCCGCCTTGACAATGACGGCTTACATCTCGGCAATTACGTATTTTGTGCGTGTGTGTGTGTGTTTTTGTGTGTGTGTGTGTGTGTGTGTGTTTGTGTGTTGGGTGTGACCGACTGCCCTCCCCAGAACACTGGCAGAGGCCCGGAAGAGACACTCCCAGAGCCGCAAACAGCAAGAAAGCCTCTGCAAAGACATCTCAAAAGTACATAAATGGAATGCAAACCACATTCACACACAGTATGCGACCTTGGGTATTTGTCGTTTTCAGTTAGAGGTTCGTTTGGCATTACACACGTTTCCTGGGGCCATGCCCACAGCTGTCAACCAATCAGCCGCGGGCTTGTGCTTTTGCGGTCTTCTGTGTGTGTGTGTGTGTGTGTGTGTGTGTGTGTGTGTGTGTGTGTGTGTGTGTGTGTGTGTGTGTGTGTGTGTGTGTGTGTGTGTGTGTGTGTGTGTGTGTGTGTGTGTGTGTGTGTGTGTGTGGGGGGGGAAGGGGTTGACACAGAGCCAGTTCGATTACATTCAGTTTACGTTTTAGTTATCAGACCAAATCATTTGGTATAAAACAGGACGTCTTTGAGTTAACAACAGACGTCCATGGGTGTAACATACAATGTGTACGTACTGCACATACTTGTGTAAGTGCATTTGCGTCATTGACGTACTCCCACCCGAATGCCGTACTATATAACGATGATGAGATGCCGTGGTACTGGAAGCTTAGACAATTACAAAGAAACTAATCAACAAATCCACCGTTGGTGAACAAATGGGTAATAAAGTATTGAGTAAAACCGACACTTGATAAGCGTATATGTTTTATGAAAGCATTAGCAATGGAAAAATACCCAGCTCCCTACTCTTGATTGTAGAACTAATCATCTTCCAAGAGCGAGGCAAAACCACAAGCATTTGATTGCATGAGCACTAATCAAGTGCTCAATCTGATTGGAGCAATTTGATTGGAGGAACACTAATCAACTAATTTATTTGATTGGAGGAATTGGACTAGGGGTGCGCCTATCATCTGCTCGATCTGATTGGAGGAATTTAATTGGAGGATCACTAATCAACTGCATGATCTGATTTGGATCGGAGGAACTCCCCGTGTACAGGGTAGGGGTGCGGGGGTACATTTCCAGTTAGGATGTAGGTCGTAAAGTGGGAGCACAGCAAAAAAGGCATCTTCATTAAAGATACCGACGAGGCACTAACTGAAAGCCTCGTTCTTTAGACTTGGAAGGTGACATCACCATAGATAAGCTACCGCGGAAGCGTCAACAAACGGGGGGGGGGGGGGGGGGGGGGGGGGGGGCAAATGGCGAGCCAGTGCAGTTCATGCAGCACACACGTCACACACACAATCCATACAAGTCCCCCCGCACGACATTATGACAGTTCCTCCACACAAAGGACCGAATGAACATGCAATCCGCCCAAAATGAATGCATCGATGAGTGCCGACTGAATCCTAAACGAGGGCGCTGTGTCCCGCAAGGTGGACTGGAGGCTGCGGGAGATGGGGGAGCAGAGCGAGGACCGCGCGATGGAGGCGCACAAGCTGAAGCTGGCCACCGACGAGCGGGAGCAGACGCTGCTCGCCATGACCAAGAGCCACCACGCCGCCACCAAGAGGCGCAACACCCTGTACGATGTACCGGGTTATTCCGTCCACACCGCATGGGGATTAGCATGTTGGATTGGATGCAATTCGATACGATTGGATGACGTTAGATTCGAATTCGATTTTGAGTCGATATAATTTGAAACCATTCGATTACATTCGATTATGTACAATTTGATTCGATTTGAAACCGTCATTGACCCGTCATTTAACAGGGCCATTGTTGGTGTTTTAAATCATGCAAAACGTTTTTGGGATATTTCCAACTAAATACCCTTGTAACTTATCAAACCGACAATCATAGGCCCGGTAAACCCTTTGCAGGCATCACTGGCAGTCTGTGAAAGTCACCGTTGTTAATGGCTGCGTGCCGCCAATTATTACTTTTTTGACATATTCGAAGTCTCTCGTAAAAGAGGTGATTCGTCTCAACAGGACAAACGGGGCTACATCACGGTTGATTGAATCACATAAGATGAAATCACATGACATGACATTTATATCATTTTAGGACCCAATGCAAAGTTCTTTATTGTGTAACCTTTGGCTGTGTGCGCGTGGGTGTATGTGTGCGAGTGTGTGTGTGTGTGTGTGTGTGTGGGTGTGTGTTTGCATGTATGTGTGTGTTTGTGTGTGTTCGTGCATATGCATGTGAGTGTGTGCATGTGTGTGTGTGTGTGTGTGTGTGTGTGTCCATGTGTGCGTATTTGTGTATGTCCATGTGTGTATGCATGTGTGTGTGTGTGTGTGTGTGTGTGTGTGCACGCGCATACCGCCGTGCGCACCAACAGCAGCCTGCAGCTGCTGGAGAGCGAGGCGGAGAGCTGCTTGCTGCACCAGAAGGTCAACGACCAGGGGGCGGCGCTGGACGCGGGCAACGTGGCGCTGGACGCCCTGGAGGAGGCCGTGAGGACGCTGCGTCTGGACGCGGCCGAGGAGCGCCGCTGCGTCGGCCTGGAGACGGAGCGGGCGTCCCACACCCGCGGTCTGAAGGGGGAGCTCGCCGCGCAGCAGATCGAGGTACGGTGTGCGTGTGTGTGTCGGTGCGTTGGTGTTCAGATATGTGTGTGTGTGTGTGTGTGGGAGGGGGAGGGGGCTTGTGTGTTCATGTGTGTGTCTGTGTTGATCATATATGCGTGTGTATGTGTGTGTGTGTGTCTGTGTGTGTGGGGGGGAGGGGGAGGGGAGGGGTTGTGTGTATGCGGGTGCGTGTGCTGATGTTCATCTATGTGTGTGTGGGGGGGGTTATGTGTGAGTTTGTGTGTGAGGGTGTGTGGGGATGTTCGTATGTGTGTGTGTTTGTGTGTGTGCAAGTGGAGGAGGGGGTCTTTGTGTGTGTGTGTGTGTGTGTGTGTCTGTGTGTGCACAGAAGCCTCGAACACACTCCTGCGTCAGTACAAAATTGCTGACATTAGTTACATAAACAACGTTTACTAAACCATGAGAAGGGACCCCATGGATTTTGTGTACTATTTATTTTTAGGAAAGGGGAGTAAACAAAGGTATTGACCAAAATATACTATTTATATTAGTGTCGAGGGCATAGGGTCGAGGGTTAGGGTTAGTGGATAACATTAGTAAACTAGGCATGTCGCCGCATGTGCATTTTCTGAAGAAAATGCGTGTGGTTGCGTGAGCCAAGTCGTCGTGTGCGCAATATTCTGTGACCATGCTAATGCTAGCAAGGCTGATGAGCGCGCACGGCAAGTTTCAAGTCCCTGGGCCGCTTTGAAGCGGACTTGTGATGGATTGAATAATGGGGCTGATCGTTTTTGCCGGATTGCGAGTTATAGCGCCCCCTGTCGCCAAAGAGGTGCTTCGCTTTTTGGAGACCTGCTTACGCGCCGTTTCTCTACGTGTACCAACTCTGACAACTCTATGTTGTTCACGTTAATGCTAATTACTGCATTAGCTAATGTTCATTAATGGTTCATTAACGCTCCCTTATTGCAAAGTGTAACTGAAATGACTAATGTGAAGAGGGAAAAAGGGCCGTTCAGGGGACAGATGATGGATAACGATGCCTCACTCCCCGCCGTAGTGCTGAGGCAGCTGCGTTATCAACATTCCTCCCCCTCCACCTCCCCCTCACTCAACTAAAAAGCATCCCGAATAGATCATATTTAATGTACTATTCTGTCATCCAAAGCCTCGTGTGATACCACACGCACATTGCTGGGGAATCAAACCCCTAACCCTGGCAGTGTTATGACCATGGAATTATAAAAGAATGGTTTGTTGTGCGTTATCCCACCGGGATGTGGAGAAAATGTGCCAAATGTTGTTGTTTGGTGAAGTCTTGCGTCACGCGTAGACCTGCCGGTGTTCGGGAAACACCTGTCTTCCTCTTACTGTCATGCGCACACACACACACACACACACACACACACACACACACACACACACACACACACACACGTGTCTGGTTCTCTGTCGGATCTTTCCTAGTATGAGTCAGTCTTAACTCCTATCTGCCTCCCCATTTCCTTGTCTAAACACATTTCTACGTTCACATTCCTGCTCCAGACATGTATTACATCCTGTGTTATACCTTATTTGTGCGTCTGAGTGCAACTACATCACTGCACAACGTTTCACTGCGTAACGAGAGAGAGAGAGAGAGAGAGAGAGAGAGAGAGAGAGAGAGAGAGAGAGAGAGAGAGAGAGAGAGAGAGAGAGAGAGAGAGAGAGAGAGAGAGAGAGAGAGAGAGAGAGAGAGAGAGAGAGAGAGAGAGAGAGAGAGAGAGAGAGAGAGAGAGAGAGAGAGAGAGAGACCCACCCACTCTGTGACTAGGGGCCGTGGGACTGGGTGTGTCTCCGTGCTCGATCAGAACCGACACGGTCATATCAACAACTGATTAGTGCACATGTTCCCTCGTCCGCTGGAACACACTCCCCTCACATGCTTCTTCTGGGGGGAAACTCCCTCTGTTGTTCTCCTCTCCTCCATCTGTTGTTTACCATTTCGTCTTTTGGCCCTTTGGGTCATTCTTTGCTTTCTTGCATTTTTTAGATTTGGTTTATTTTTCCTCTTGGCATATTTTGGTGCCTAGTCTTTTTGTAAGTACGTATGTTTTTGAATCAGTATTTTTTTCAGCTTGGCATGTATTAGTACATAGTTTGACATTGTATTTTTGTTTTTGATCGAAGAGCTACATCTTTAATCGAAGCAACAACCAGTGACTACAGCAACAAGTATGAACAACACTCATCGTTACACAGTCCACTAAACACTATTCACCCAGTCCACATGTTAGTCTCTGACACTTCCATTTGCTGCCTTCCTTGTATTGTTTTCCATCTTTGCTTTATCCCTCCCTCCCTCCCTCCCTCCCTCCCTCCCTCCCTCCCTCCCTCCCTCCCTCTCTCCTTCCCTCCCTCCCTCCATCCATTCATCCCTCCATCCATCCATCATGTAACCATCTAGATATGTATCTGCCTGGCATTTTACCTTTCAGAGCCAACTGCTTTTCACACACACACACACATGCACACATGCAGAGATACAGAGACACAAACATCACGTGGACACACACACACACACACACACAGACACATAGTATTACAAATCTCTCCTGGGAAGCAGAGACAGTGATTCTACCAGATACGATGATGACATTTTGCTACGGGCTCCGTTTGTTTCCTCTAAAGACCTTCCCTCCCTCCCTCCCTCCCTCCCTCCCTCCCTCCCTCCCTCCCTCCCACCACCGACCCCACCCCGTCAACCCTTCATCATCACACTCCCAGCATAAGTGTCTTCATTTCAACCTAGATTCCTCCTCCTCCTCCTCCTCCTCCTCCTCCTCTTCTGTCTATCTGCAGGCTTAAACAACCACGTTTTCCCGATGGGATGCTTTTTTTTAGACGGAGATAGATTTCCTGGCCGGCCTGATTGGAGTTCGACGTACCACCAGGAGGTGTTTCATTGGAGCTCGGAGGACTTTTAATTTGTAACAAATCAAGTGTGTGATGAGGCGTCAGCGGTCGGGCGAGCCCGTTTATGAGCTGCTGCTGCCGTAACACACACCGTTCCTCAGGGAGGTGTTGCGCACACACACACACACACACACACACACACACACACACACACACACACACACACACACACACACACACACACACACACACACACACACACACACACACACACACACACACACACACACACACACACACACACAAACACATTCCAGAGAGCAAGTCACTCCAAAAGCATCCTCACCCTTCGCTTCACATCCGAGGTTGTGGTGGGTCGCGTTCGACCATGCACATGGCCGATGGGCGATCAAAGCGTTCACCTGCTTGATCCCGGGGGGCCGGGATCACTACAATTCGCTGCAATTCCCGGACTTCCGATAGAAAAGCCCCAACAACGGGGCAGTGGTGGCCCGTTGGCGGTGGGTGATGGCGGTTGTCGGATTACGTTAATCGAGTAGCAAGTCCGTTCTCTGTTGGTCGGAGACGCATCGGCCAACGTTCAATAGCTTGGTTGTTGGTGTTTGTTGGTCTGGTTTGTTGGGGCAGTGGGGCAAGCACTTTCAAAAGACGATACAAGGATTAAAGACGCACGAAATCGTGGAAGAAGAGTTAGATGTACTTCAATCTCAGACAGGACATTTGGGTTACAAAGTAGAAATAAAGGACGAGCAAAAATCTACCAAAAATGTTCGGACAAATCGATCTGTACTATGCACACAATAGGAGTCGAGCGAAATTCAAACGAATGATGACACAAACGCATAGCTGAGACGACGTCTGAGGATGTCCAAAGAGAATGGCCAAAAACAGAGTTGGAAACGATTGAAGGAAAGATCAAGATGCCAAAAAAGGAAAGAAAACCAGAACAGATAATAGAAGTGGAGACAGGAGGTCTGACCAGGTCTGACCATGATCAGGCTTTACCAAACAACCCCCCCCCCCCCTATCATGGGGTGGGGGGGTCCACATGGCTCGGTGGACACTAAAATAACAAACATTAGCCTGGCGTGGAACAAAGTGAAGATTCCCCGCTCTCTCCCTCTCCCTATTATGGAGACCATTTGATCCTCTTTCCGGTTGCCGGGGACGATGGAGGGGGTCAAGATGGAGGAGGAGGAGGAAGAGGATGCTTTGCCCCCTCGGTCACATGACCGGCTGCATTAAACGTAGCGTGTACAACCAGCGTCTCAGCTCACTTTAGACCCCAACGAAAGTCAGAGAAAATCTAAAGTTCTACCAGACTGCTCGTCTAATAGCACCATTCAAAGACTCTGGTAATATATTCACGTCAACGTAACTGTGATTAATTGGAGAGGAAAATGGGAACAAATTGTGCATGATGACTACCATTAGGTTTGGAGGTGATGAGATCAGTGTTCAGACTGTGAAAAGCCGTCAGCGGTCGTAGGCTACAACTACAATGCGGGTTGCGGACATGCTTGGATGAACACAGCTGCCATGTCCACTCAACGGATGATGTGCAAAGGGCAACATGAAAGGTGAAGGGTAGACAGCGCATTATGGTTGAAGACCATAGTGCCTTGTGGCTGTTGTTTGTAGTGGAAGCCAGCATAGAAATGCCCCAAGATACTTTTATTGGCAACTAGATGGTGAATGAAAAAGGATATACTCTTAAATACAGCATTCTGGGAAAATATGAATTGTACTTCTATTGAGAAATATAAGTAAATTACATTTCTTCAGGTTAGGTGATGTTATCCAAAGCTATTTTCACTTCTTCTAATAATGTAAGGCACAATATAAAAAAATGATATAAATAAATTACTCAGTTCCACATTAAGTTTCTCTCACCCAACCTCAGCCTCCTGAAAAACTCTGCACTGCAATTTAATACTTTTTGTTGTCTAGGTTTCAGTGACCGCAGAGCCAAACTTTCATTTTCAAGTTCAAGTTTGTCCAAAACCGCTTCCAAGAACTTAACAAGAAATGTATTGATTTCCAATGTTCAACGTCTATACAATAAGATGTATTGGATATTATGGTCTGGAAATGTGCCATTGGGATATATATTCATCAATGCATTGCATCTCTTCCCTCGCAGTCGAGTGAGGTCATAGAAAACCACAAGTTGAGACAGACAGACGGACACAGATAGAGAGAGACCAGAGACACAAAGACCAGTAAAGATAGAAATAATGCAGTACATATAGTTCAGTAGGAATGGAATGTGATGGTGTGCGTGTGCGTGTGCGTGTGTGTGCGTGTGCGTGTGTGGGGGGGGGGGGGGGTGGGGGGGGGGGGGGGGGGGGGCGGGGGGGGGGGGGGGGGGGGGGGGGGGGGGGGGGGGGGGGGGGGGGGGGGGGGGGGGGGGGGGGTGGGGGGGGGGGGGGGGGGGGGGGGGGGGGAGGGTTGGGGGGGGGGGGGGGGGGGGGGGGGGGGGGGGGGGGGGGGGGGGGGGGGGGGGGGGGGGGGGGGGGGGGGGGGGGGGGGGGGGGGGGGGGGGGGGGGGGGGGGGGGGGGGGGGGGGGGGGGGGGGGGGGGGGGGGGGGGGGGGGGGGGGTGGGGGGGGGGGGGGGGGGGGGGTTTGACTCCAGAACTGGATTTGCTTGTTCTTGATCTGATCAATGTGAATGTGCTTCCACACTGTCACACCGAGCCATTTAAACAGTGTAGTGATGGATGGACTACAGTGAATCTCGGTTCGCCCACTCCATGTCTCTCTCTTCTCCTCTGACCAATCCATCTTTGGCTTTCACCCTCTGTCCTGTGTGTGTTTCTTTTTCTTTTTCTTCATTTTCTTGTTCATTCATTCATCCGTCTCCACGTCCAGCTCCTCTTTGTGTCAGCTGCCTTTTCTCTCGCTCTCTCTCTCTCGCTGTCTCTCTCCCTTCTCTTTGTCTGTTTATTCTCTATCTCTCTCGCTCTCTCTGTTCGTCTTTGTGTCCGTCTTCTTTGTCCTTTGCTAAACCTGTATCTTCCATCTTCTTTCTCTTCTGTGACTTTTTCTTTTTACATTATAATCAACAATAATTCTCCCCGACCCAACCCCGTCCCTGTCTGTCTCTCTCCCCCAACCCAACCCCGTCCCTGTCTGTCTCTCTCCCCCGACCCAACCCCTTCCCTGTCTGTCTCTCTCCCCCGACACAACCCCTTCCCTGTCTGTCTCTCTCCCCTGACCCCTTCCCTGTCTGTCTCTCTCCCCCGACCCCTTCCCTGTCTGTCTCTCTCCCCTGACCCCTTCCCTGTCTGTCTCTCTCCCCCGACCCCGTCCCTGTCTGTCTCTCTCCCCCGACCCCGTCCCTGTCTGTCTCTCTCCCCCGACCCAACCCCGTCCCTGTCTGTCTCTCTCCCCCAACCCCGTCCCTGTCTGTCTCTCTCCCCCGACACAACCCCGTCCCTGTCTGTCTCTCTCCCCCGACCCAACCCAGTCCCTGTCTGTCTCTCTCCCCCGACCCAACCCCGTCCCTGTCTGTCTCTCTCCCCTGACCCAACCCCGTCCCTGTCTGTCTCTCTCCCCCGACCCAACCCCGTCCCTGTCTGTCTCTCTCCCCCGACCCCGTCCCCTGTCTGTCTCTCTCCCCCAACCCCGTCCCTGTCTGTCTCTCTCCCCCGACACAACCCGTCCCTGTCTGTCTCTCTCCCCCAACCCCGTCCCTGTCTGTCTCTCTCCCCCAACCCCGTCCCTGTCTGTCTCTCTCCCCCGACACAACCCCGTCCCTGTCTGTCTCTCTCCCCCAACCCCGTCCCTGTCTGTCTCTCTCCCCCAACCCCGTCCCTGTCTGTCTCTCTCCCCCGACCCAACCCCTTCCCTGTCTGTCTCTCTCCCCCGACCCAACCCCTTCCCTGTCTGTCTCTCTCCCCCGACCCAACCCCGTCCCTGTCTGTCTCTCTTTCTCTCCCTCTCACTCTGTCTCATCGTCGTCTGCGTCTGCATCTGTTTGAATCTCATAAGTCCGTCGCCGTTTGTCAGTTAGACCGTTTGATCGTCCCAGAGATGGCCGTTTATTGATGCGTCTGTTCTCAAGGGATGCCATCCGTCGTATAACGTGTATGCTAGCGCCACACACACCCATTTTGGACTGACATAACTCAACTTCAGTTCACGTCAATGTGCGCGGGATGTGATACGGAAGGCACCGCATCAAGTGAAGAGAACAACAGCAAAACGTATGTGGCCCAATACAACCGCGCCGACCTTTTCCGACCAACGGGAGCATCTCAAAAAGTACACGGTGGTGGTCAGTTCTGCCGCATCGCTTTAGATCTCTGGTCACGTGCAGCCGAGTAGCACTTTCCGTAATGGCGTGCGCGTCCCAGGCGGTTATCTCTTTGAAGTGACGTCTGATTGGTAGGTTACTCTCCGGTGTTCAGGTGGGAGCCGGTTCGGTTAAGGGGGGGGGGGGGGACATAATGTAAGTGGCGAGGAACCCAAATGACTTTGTGGGGAATTGCTATCCTTTCAGGTTTAGGTCTGTCATTAGTTTTGTCATTCCATCAGGCTGTGTAACTCCTTTCTATCTTTAGCCATCTATTCATCCGTCCATCTTTCCGTCCGTGCCTTGACTGGCAGCTCCCGACTTCCCGCCAAAAAACGTCTAACTTTAGCGTTGTGGGGACCTGCCAAGTCCCCGCTACTCACCAAAACATATGTTCTGTGGCTGTCCCCGTTTCGGTTGGATTCCCAACCATGTTAATGAGTCCCAGAAAAGTTGGGACTCAAGACAGGAGGAGGATGACATGTTAACACAGAGTGACACTTGTGGGGACCGGCTCACGGTCCCGCACTGTCAGTCATCTGCCAGGGAGTGTGTCTGCCTGCACACATTATGGCTCTGTGCATTTTAACTATCCTGGGTCTCATTATTGGGGGGCGATGCATTCATAGGGAGAGCTATACATGACTGACAGTGTGCACAGGCATAATGTGTGTGTGTGTGTGTGTGTGTGTGTGTGTGTGTGCGCTCGCACGCATTACTGTATTGCTTTTGTATTGCATCTGGATTGGATCGACTTGATTTCACTCCAATTGTATTGAAGAAAAGAAACATGTGTGATAAATATGTGTGTATGTGTGTATCTTTGTATGTATCTTTGTATGTATGAGTGTGTGTGTGTGTGTGTGTGTGTGTGTGTGTGTGTGTGTGTGTGTGTGTGTGTGTGTGTGTGTGTGTGTGTGTGTGTGTGTGTGTGTGTGTGTGTGTGTGTGTGTGTGTGTGTCAGTGGTCTTCAAGGTGAACTGGTACTTCAACTGGGAAGTGTGTCGAACTGGATGTCTTCAGTCAGCTTATAACCGTCCAGTCCACTCTTTTTTTCTCTCCTCCTTTCCTCTTCAAGACAGTTTCTGCTCCATCTGGTCAGGGAAGTGGGATTATGACCGGTTTGATCCAAAAATAAGATAGAATATCTGAAGTTTGATCTCGCTCCACCGGCTCATAATTCTCAGCATTGGTCAACTCAATTTCAAGGCTTTTTTTCTTTCCCTTTCCCTTTCCCTTTCTTTCATTTCTTTCATCTTTTTTCCCCCTCGTTTTATCTTTTCATTATCTTCTTCCTTCCTGCTCTTCTTTCTTCTCTTCCTTCCTTCTCTCCTTCATTTCTTCCCCCTTGCTTGCTTTCTTTCTTTCATTCATTCCTCCCTCCCTCCCTCCCTCCCTCCCTCCCTCCCTCCCTCCCTCCCTCCCTCCCTCCCTCCCTCCCTCCCTCCTCTCCTCTTCCGGTGGTCTTAGCAGCCAGTCAGATGGTGGAAGAAAGTGCTGGAGGGTTTTCCACACTGCCCTCTGTGAACATTTTCTTTCTCAGCCCTCCTTCTTATCTCTCTCTCCTCAGCCTCTCTATACACACCCAGAGAGAGGCACTCGCTACCCTAAATGGGCAGCGAGACCCGAGAAATGTCTCTATAAGCGCTTTTTTTTCCCCATTTATTTATTTATTTCCTTTGAATACCCGGTGCCTTTATTATTTTTTTTGCATAGAAAGCTCTGGAAAGAAGGCGACTTGGCTCCCTTCATCCTGCGGATTCTTGTACTTTGTTGTGTAGAGACCTTGAAAATGCGAACTTCAAATGTGATTGCGGGGATTGTACTCACATGCCTGTCCTTTTGGTTTCTTCATGTTCACCTCTGGTGACTGTGTGTATGATTATGGGACTATAACTTACAGAAGCACCGATGGTCGTCTTAAGTCTGGGTGCAGAGAGGGAGAGTGTGTGTGTGTGTGTGTGTGTGTGTATAACCTCTTGCTCTCTCTCTGTTGCTGGATCAGCTGTTGAAGGCCAGGGCCCAGACCTCCGAGCTGGACGGGGGCCTGAGCCTCAGCGGAGACCCCTCCGCCATGTTCAAGGAGCTGCAGGGGCCCCAGCCCCCGGTGCCCCAGCTGATCCTGAAGACCCGACATGTAAATACAACAGATGATCCATCTCGGGGTGGGGGGGGGGGGGGGGGGGGGTGTTACTGTGAGAGAGCAATGAAACGACACAACAACAGGAAGACATTGAAGTTAGTCTCAGAGTCCAATACCTGAATCATAGAGAGCCATTTCAGAGGGCGATTTAATGCTTAGGATTACACACTACTTGATTAAGAAAGCTGAAGCAAGAAAAGGTAGCGGTGAAGATTTTGTTTCAATGAAAACAGTAGTCGTTTTGGATGATAGCACAAAGGCACATTTTGTGTCCGTGTGTGCGTGTGTGCGTGCGTGCGTGTGTGGGTGTGTAGTTGGAGGACCTTCTAGCGAAATGCGAGGATCAGCTGATGGAGAAGGAGCTCCTCCTGGATCAGGTGACCAGGCTCTCTCAGCCAATCAGAGAGCAGGTGGAAAACGGCCAACAGGAAAGGCTGCAAATGGCTAAGAAGGCAAGAGATGTAACACACTGTCACACTTGCATTCATACATTGCTAGAAGATTTACAGATATAAATATACAATACACTATACAAAGCATATAATGGTTTCTACATTGCTGTGTTTCAAATCGTTATACATATTTAAACGGATGAAAATTTATGAACAAGTAAAGTGAAATTTTATTTTTGTAATAAGTAGAAATATGAAGGGGCCGGATTGACGTGTGAGTCCCAAAAGGACTGCTCTATTACCTGTTACCACTCTTTTTTCCTATTACACACACTCTCTCTCTCTCTCTATCTAATGGGGTGTCTTTCCTCGTTCATGCCGACCATCCTGTAGACCAGTGTAGCTTTGAGATGACTCTGTTCCCTCCTGTGAAACTCCTGTTTCCTCCTGTCAAACTCCTGTTTGCTCCTGTCAAACTCCTGTTTCCTCCTGTCAAACTCCTGTTTGCTCCTGTCAAACTCCTGTTTCCTCCTGTCAAACTCCTGTTTCCTCCTGTTTGCTCCTGTCAAACTCCTGTTTTCTCCTGTCAAACTCCTGTTTCCTCCTGTGAAACTCCTGTTTGCTCCTGTCAAACTCCTGTTTCCTCCTGTTTGCTCCTGTCAAACTCCTGTTCCCTCCTGTCAAACTCCTGTTTGCTCCTGTCAAACTCCTGTTTCCTCCTGTTTGCTCCTGTGAAACTCCTGTTTGCTCCTGTCAAACTCCTGTTTCCTCCTGTTTGCTCCTGTCAAACTCCTGTTTCCTCCTGTTTCCTTCTGTCAAACTACTGTTTCCTCCTGTTCCCTCCTGTCAAACTCCTGTTCCCTCCTGTCAAACTCCTGCTTCCTCCTGTCAAACTCGTTTCCTCCTGTGAAACTCCTGTTTGCTCCTGTCAAACTCCTGTTCCCTCCTGTCAAACTCCTGCTTCCTCCTGTCAAACTCGTTTCCTCCTGTCAAACTCCTGTTTCCTCCTGTCAAACTCCTGTTTCAGTGGTATATGAAACTTTGATTTTGTGAGGTCGAGGTCACTGTGCTATCACACGTCTTCACTTTACAGAGTTATGTTTGCTCTCTCTCTCTCTCTCTCTCTCTCTCTCTCTCTCTCTCTCTCTCTCTCTCTCTCTCTCTCTCTCTCTCTCTCTCTCTCTCTCTCTCTCTCTCTCTCTCTCTCTCTTACCTTCTCTCTTTTGCTATCCCTCTCGCTCCTTGAGTCCCCCGTCTGTGAGACACACACACACGCACACACAAGGGGAGAAACAAATCCTCTTATGTACACCTAAATAATCTCACCAGGTGTCATCATTGTGTGTGTGTGTGTGTGTGTGTGCGTGAGCGTGTGTGTCTTTACAAAAAGAAAGCAAAATAGCGAGCACGGTGTTGTTCACTTTCCCTCTTATATAATTAGACGCTGACACATCTGGAGCAGGAGATGTTTTTTTTGGTATCCCTGACGCGGTGTCGCACTGCTGTACCGCTAACACAGCTCTGTGTTTACCCACCACCAGACAACCATGTTCCATCTGACCATCTGTGTGTGTGTGTGTGTGTGTGTGTGTGTGTATGTGCGTGCGTGTGTGTGTGTGTGTGCGTGCGCGTGTGCGTGCGTGTATGTGTGTGTGTGTGTGTGTGTGTGTGTGTGTCACCAGCTGAACGTCCTGCGGTCCCAAAGCAACGCCACCAACCAGCGTCTGATGGCGGTGGCGGCGGAGCTGTCCATGAGGCAGGCCCAGGCCCTGGCCCTGGAGCAGGAGGTCAGGGAGAGACACCAGCAGGTCAGCGCAGCACCTGGTGCAGCACAGCATCAGTGGTTCTCAACGTGGGGTCCGGGTCCCATAAGTGGGTGGCAGGGGACCAAAAAAACGTTTTACTTTTTTCTGTACTTTGTAATATTAATTTTTTTCTAGATGTTTATATATATATATATATATATATATATATATATATATATATGATTGAAAGGGGGACTACTGTATTGATGAACAATGTACATTATGAAATGTTAGTTATCACACTTTTATACTTCTCTCATGAAAAGGTTCCCCTGATTTACACAAAAGCTTGCACCACAGATAACATCATAGTTCGCCCCATTAGATACCATCCATCTTCCATGGCCTATTACAACACAGAATACACCACTGTTGTTACAACACGTGTCGCCGATGCATTGATAGCAGCGGCAGCTAGCATAGCGGCTAGCAGGGTGTTATGAGCGTGTGGTGACGGAGGCTGCACTGCTGCAGGTGGAGGTGTGTGAGCGCCGTCTGGAGCAGGGTCTCCCTCCCTGCCTGGAGGTGGAGGAGGAGTGGATGAGGCTGCTCAGGGACAGAAAGAGGAGGCAGAAGGAGACGCTGGAGAGAGAGGAGGTGAACTGAACTAAGATACACAGGCATACGCACACACATACTTTGTATAGAGAAATACACACCGATTATCATGCATAGACAAACACACATCCTCCTGTACAAAGATACATACATACACACTCACACAAACACAAACTTTAACTTACTCAGAGGCAGAGTAATGGACAGGAGAGCAGGTGAACACAACACAATATACAAACACCCAGGTAGAGACAAAAATACACAAAAACACAGACGCACACACACACACACACACACAAACACACTTTCGCTAACATATAAGCATATACACACACAGGAGACAACATGTACACAAAACACTAAAACAGCCCCATGAACTAAAAACTGAGCAGGAATCTTTTGGGAATCACTACTTTGACTGGAAAGTGGGGAATCACTACTTCCATCAGTGGAGTTATGGTCCACAAGAGAGTAACAACAAACACAAACCCACGCATTACACAAAACACAAAACACAAACAAAGCAGACACACAGGACCCCTACAGGGCCGGACTAGACCGCCATATTAGAGATTGACCTACAGACTAAGATGCACACACACTACATACATCCCCCACACAAACACACACACACGCACGCACGCACGCACGCACGCACGCACGCACGCACGCACGCACGCACGCACGCACGCACGCACGCACGCACGCACGCACGCACGCACGCACGCACGCACACACACACACACACACACACACACACACACACACACACACACACAAGGACATGTGGATTGTTTTTAGGTGGGGCTGATTAATATTCTGCCTGTTAGTCATAACAAAATCCTAGTTCGTTTTGTTTTCTTACGCTTTTTTTTTTTGTTGTCAATCGTTAAAACATAATACCGCCAATCAACCAGAAAACAAACGTTCAATCCGAACCGACATTCAAATGCTATTTCGGGATTACGAAAAAAAAGAAAACGACGTCCAAAAAAAAGAACATGGGGAAACAAAAGTCCTCAACGCCCAACAGCGTTGGGCTCTTTTCCTCCGGCTTGCTCCGAGGTATTTGCCCTCTGTGTGGCTGAACTAGGCTAGGACCGGTCGGCAACAGGAAGGGCCCTACATACCCGCGGGGAACACCCTGGGGTGTTCTGCGGAAACCCGGGCAAAGGTTCATGTGCGTGGTTTAAAGTCTCAGCTGTGGAATTTGGGTCTTGTCTAGGTTTTCGAGCGGGGCAGGAATGTGTGTTGCCGTGTGAGGATGCACACGTCTTTCTGCCCTTAGGGGACGGCTACAGCGTGCAGCTCCTGTGCAGACCGTCCTTTCTTTGAACTTAAATGTGACATTATACGCAGAAATGACTGTTGACCGTGAGGCAACCGAATCCTGGCCAAAACATAGTTGAGTTAATGAACGGCTTGGTCTGAAACCTGGAACTGTGTTTGGGAGAGGTTTGTCTAAACTGGAAATGAAGCTCTATGAAAACCCAGGTCAGACAATAAGGTCATTGAAGCAGACACACAGTGGTGACCTTGTGTGAACTTGCTTTGGATGAAAAACAAAAACTTCACAGAATTTAAGCTAATATTTTGTTTTAATCACTTAAGAACCTCCCAAGGTAACGTAATTAGCCAAACTCTAAACCATGTGTGTGTGTGTGTGTGTGTGTGTGTGTGTGTGTGTGTGTGTGTGTGTGTGTGTGTGTGTGTGTGTACCTGGGAACCTGTGTGTGTGTGTGTGTGTGTGTGTGTATACGTGCATGTGCGCGTCTGGGTGTTGTTTGTGCATCGTATGCATGTGTGTGTGCACGTCTGTCTGTCTGTCTGTGTATTTGTCCGCGTGTGTGCGCACGTGCGCTTGTGTGTGTGTGTGTGCGCACACTCGTGCTCCCAGCGCGAAGAGGAAGAGGAGAGGAGCCAGCTGCCTAACGGCGTGTACACCACCGCCGAGCCGCGGCCCAACGCCTACATCCCTGGCCAGGGGCCCCTGCAACTGCCCAGACCCTACGGGGCCCTGGCCCCTTTCAAACCCGCAGAGCCCGGGGCTAACATCAGGCACATCCGCAAGCCCAGACTCAAGCCCATGGAGAAATAGAGACAGAGAGAGAGACAGAGAGAGAGAGAGACACACAAACACACAGACAGACAGACAGACAGACAGACAGACAGACAGAGACACAGACAGACACAGAGAGAGAGACAGAGAGAGAGAGACACACACACAGACAGACAGAGACACAGACAGACACAGAGAGAGAGAGACACACACACACAGACACACAGACAGAGACACAGACAGACACAGAGAGACCGAGAGAGAGACACACACACAGACAGACAGAGACACAGAGAGAGACAGACAGACAGACAGAGATGGATATCCTGAGCTTTTAAACGAAAGCTCAAAAGTATCAAAGAATGTTCCTTCAGCTGTTGCTCTCCCTTCCACACATGTCCACTACATTTCAAGATGTGTAACACAACATCTGTATCATATTACACATAATAAAATATTAAACTCTTAAACCCTCTGCTCATGCTCTTTTTATTTTCATTTAAACCAGCTCAAGTCTGTCTTCCAGGGCCCAATTTCAAGTAGCTGGATTTCCAGGTTAGCCGGATATGGTGAGTCAGAATTCAAGGAATGACAGAACTTTCGGTTTCAGAATTCAGATACAAACCTTACTACTCTGTTCAGTTACCATGGCGACTCATGCTGTGAGCCTGACTTGGAGCAAACCTGGTACACAATGGTAACAAACAACTTTAAATGGTCAAATCCCAAACTATTGTATTCCAATATCTTTTTTGTACTTTACCGTAACAATCAAATTACAGAATACAAAAAAAGAAGAAGAGAGACAGAGAGGTGGTACGGATTAGGAAGGGGAATTGAAAATAAGGAACAAACGAATGAAGCTATATGTAAGCAGTAGGCTAGTTCCTGGCATCACTGATGTCCCATACTCCCGGCTAGGCGCAAAGGACCACAGTTTTGCAGCCGAAGATGTGTAAGATATGTGTAAGCAGTCACTGTGTGTGACTGTGTGTGTGTGTGTGTGTGTGTGTGAAAAGACATGCATGTTTTATGTAAGAAATGTATCAAGTATCTAGTGGTGTTTTAAGTACACGATTACATTCTGTACTTTACTTAACGTGCATCCACAAAAATGCAATATAACACTCCTGCCCTGCCCATAAGCAAGGCAAGGGCACTACAACTGGAGCTTGTTCTCAGGCGCCAAACTGTGTAGCAGCCCACTGCTCCTAGCATAGGATGGGTTAATGCACCCCCCCCCCCCCCCACACACACACACACACACACTCCCCAAATCAGCATAATGTCAGTGTGTGTGATCGCCTGCTTCACTTCTGTCTTACCTGCTGTGCTGATGAGCCTAATGACTTTCATACGCATCATTATAGCCTTCTATATAAAGCCATTGTTAAATTATAACAGCGACTCCTCACTGCAATGCCGGTTTGCAGGAAAAAACTTCAGACTGTAATTTGCTGAGTTATTCATTCACAGTCCCCAGTTCCCCGGCTCAATCATTTAACATAATACTGTCTATCAAATCTGTGACTTCATATATATTTATTACATAACTCGGTATAGATGCCTAGTCATGGTCTTTCTTGGCTGGGGTCAGACTGTGTGTGTGTGTCTGTGTGTGTGTGTGTGTGTGTGTGTGTGTGTGTGCGTGTGCGTGCGTGCGTGTGTGTGCGTGTCTTGGGAAATCTCTTGCTTCAGTTAAACTCTGGCATCTGTAGATTTCCAGTATAAAAAATAAATACGCTGACAGAGTCTGAGAGAGCAAGTGAGAGACAGACAGAGAGAGAAAGAAAGAGAGCGAGACAGAAAGAGAAAGAGAGGGCACAAATGGACATGACTCGCTCGTTTTCCTTTCACCTTGAGCGAAAGCTGCAGCGAACCATTTCTCTGATCTCTGTTCCGTGTGGAGCTCTCTGTTCCTCCAGCAGAACACCCTGGCTGCCTGAGTTCTTTGGCACGTGGTGGTCCTGCCACGGCACCGTTCTCAAAGCCATTTTATTGGCTGGTTAAAGGGTGAGTTAAAGCACCCGTTTTACCGGGGGAACGTCCGCCTAGGAGATTTAAAAAAAGAGAAATGCTATCTGAAGGGGGAAAAAAGGTTTTGAAAGTTGTTTCGAAAAGACGGGCCCATTGGGTTTCATATGCGACGGAAGGGTGCGAAGCCAATTGAAAACTACCACTCTGGAAAAGCCTTTTAGCCAGAGGGAGCAGACCCCTTGTCCCATGTTTAACAGAAAACAAGAGAACTATATGCAGTTTTTGTCAAACATAACACAGAAATGCTCACCCACACTTCTTGAGACCTAAATCAGACTTTAGATGAATACTCTAGAGTCTGATAGCACTCAAGCTCAATGAAATATTAACAGCGAACCATAGTGAACTTAATATTGTCTGTAAAGGTTTCAAATCAACTCCATGTAGACTGGCCACTGTAGAAAATCCCCTTCAAATGAAAACCCCCCTTCTGAAAGCCTCTTCCTCTCGAGCAAATGAGGTTCTCTTTGGTAGAATATCTCCGTAGCAAAACAGGAAACAATGTGTAACTCTGCAGTTTGCAGTTTTTGGTTTCTGGCTCAGACTCTGTGCCATCTACCCCCAGGAGCTCTGCTACAACACAGTAGGACTGCAGAATCCCAGATTACACGAGAACAAACAGAACGGTTTTCATCTGGTTGACTCGTCGTTTAAACATTGGTACATTTGGACGTTGTGCGTCGTAGCCCATTGTTTGACATCCATCAGGCCTAAAAATATACAGGAGTATAATTATACTTGAGTGTCGTTTGAAGACATTGATGTGGGAGTGTGTGTGGATGATGGCTGGTTTAAGCAGCCTCACCTGGCCCGAGTCAGACTGATTGGAGTCTGGGGCTGGGTGAGGCTGCACACCTGTTGCACATTGAGCAATCAGTGTGCAACAGGTTAAACCAGCCATCACCGCACACACTCAGAGAGAGATCTCCGGCATGGCAGCATGGAGCACCATCTGCATGCCTCATTCTACGCAACATTTACAATAAGCCGGTTTAACATCACCACGCTGTGTCCGTTGGTCTGGAGGAGCCTGAGGAAAGTCACCTAGGTGGAGTGGGAAAAGCCACCTAGGTGGCGTGTAGTAATGGTCAATGCTACAATTGATTTTACAGACACTTCCATGCCAGAGATGGGAGAGGGTATGCAGTGATTTTGGGTGTGTGTCAAAACTCTGAAGAACCAAAGTGTCAGTGATTATATGTCTCAGTTGCACAAATCAAAGGCTGTTTCAAATTATGTAAATGAGAAAACAGTAGAGTTCAAATTTTACAATTTATTTATTTACAAGTCATAGAAATGCTTTTACATAAAGTCATAGAATCCCTTATTTTTTTTACAAAATGCATACTGATTAGCTCTTTACAAAATCAATGAATTTTCAAATCAACTGTTTGACATGTTCATGTTTTTTCTATATTAAAAGCATTTGTGTGCATCAGTTAGCATTCTTAACCATTTACATCTTTGCTTTAGCAGATTCCCCCATTACAATACTGGAGAATCACACATTCTCAAATTTCTCTACTGCCCTGCAGTCAGTCAGTCACTGCCTCTCTCTCTCTGTCGGTCTCTCCATCTCTCTCTATCCATCATCCCACCATCCTCCATCTATAACCCCATCTCCCTCCATTCACCCATCCCTCCATCCACATCCATCAGTGGCTGCTCCATCCTTCTCCCCTAAACCAGGATATCCACATCTTAAGTGTGTCCAGGCCAACTCTGTTGCACTCTTTCTATAAATAACCAGGTTCCAGTGCGATGGTTCCCGGAATCATTGTTGTCACGGCGACGCTTGGCCTAACAGACCCTCTAATTAGTGACATGCTCCCAGCTGAGGTTCCCTGGAAGCTTGTTGTTGTGAAAACAAAACCCATGTCGGGACACCGTGGCACCTTACGATCTCCAATGAGTCCCCGTCAACACTTACAGGAAGGATGTTCTGACTGGGTGTGTGTGTGTGTGTGTGTGTGTGTGTGTGCGCATGCGTGTGTGTCTAAGTATGTATGTGTGTGTGTGTCTTGAGTATGTTTGTGTCTGAGTGTTTTCTGTGTGTTTGTAGATCTGTTTGTACATCTGTCCATGCACAGAGGTGCACACATGTGTGTGGGTTTTTGTGTGTGTGCATGCGTGTGTGTGTCTAAGTGTGTATGTGTGTTTCTGAGTATGTCTGTGTATTAGATCTGTTTGTACGTTTGTCCGTGCATGCGTTCCTGTGTTTGTGTGGGTGTGTGTGTCCTCAACATCACGTCAACAACATCACAACAGTTGAGTTGGTGGGGGTTGTTGTTTGTGTTCAAGCCACTATGACACAGCTGCCATCATTTTCACAAAAGTACCCTCCAGCGGTCCGATCAGTCCAATGGGAATGGAGAGGCGGGCACAGAGACCTCGAGTCATTGGCTGAACATCAACCAAGTCAACCAATCATCGTCAGACCCACGTCACTCCACTCGACCTAGTGTGCTCACACCTTCAGGCTCACAGAGCCAGTAAACGCAGTCATTAAAAAAAGCATTGTAGTTCCCGATGAGTCCCCCCCCCCCCCCCCCCCCCCCCCCCCTGCTAGGAACCAGAGTTTCAAGCAAATGACGACGGCGTTACAAGCAGGGTATCTGAATACCCTGCTTCTGAATCGCAGGGTAATTCATTACTGTAATTTGCCCCCCACCCGCACCACATTTTTCACCACACACACATCTTTACTCGAAGCCAGTCCGCGTTCCCCAGCATATTCCCGTCATTACCGGCCGTTAATCCAATCCTGATTCAATTAAAGTGGATTCTCTGCGTCTTCCCCCGTCCCCCCCCCCACACACACCCCCACCCGTCATAACTCATACTCCTCTCGAGAAGACGCCAGTCGCCAGCACGCGGCCCGCTTTTGATTTACAGATATTGTTTTGCTGTGCGAACAATCGATGCCTCGGCACGTCCACATGCTGAGAGAATAATTACATCTGCAACCCCCCCCCCCCCCCCCCCCCCCCCCCCCCACACCAAAGTAACAGACAGACACAAGAGTGGGGGTGAAAGAAATGGGCAACTTTCAGAGAAAAGAAAAGAACTGAAAGCAATAATAGCTAATTAGACATGTTGAGCGTGGATAGCGTGTTAGCTCAGCCCCAGCAGGGGAGAAGAGAAATGGTGGAGGGTTTTTTAAGCCATTAGTCAGCGTTTGGCTGCCGGCGTTGTGTCGAACAAGAGATATCAGCTTTCACATCCCACCCAGAGGTGCCAAGTGGTGGTCCGGTTGGCCACTGACTTTGCATTTTTCTGCTTTCCCTGAAGCTTTTGTCCTCTGTCCATCTCCTCTCTCTCTCTTCATCCCTCCATCCCTACCACTGTTGTCCCCCTGCTATCGATCCCCCTCTCCATGAACCTCCTATCATGCCTCCATCTGTCCTTCCAGCCATCAGTAGAGCCAACCAAGCCCTTCTCTCCTCCATGTCTTTCCCATTCATCCTCCTTCCCTCATCCACCCCTCCTCTCTATACCTCTATCTATGTCGTATTAGTCATAAGAAAAGTCATTATTTTGGTTCAAACTGGGCTTGTTCTGATTTCCCCCCAAAAAAAGCTTTTTCACAGACCTCCACATAGTGGTGGTACACCTCCCAGCCCTTCATCTCTCCTCTCTCCATCACTGTCCCTCTTCCCCTCCATCACTGTCCCTCCTCCCTCCCTCCCTCTCTCCTCCCCTCCATTGCTCCTCCTCCTCCATATCTCCATCCCTCCCTTCCTCCCTCCCTCTCTCCTCCCTTCCCTCCCTCCTCCATCCCTTCCCTCCTCCTCCATCACTCCCCTCCTCCCTCCCTCCCCTTCTCCCTCCCTCCTTCTCCATCACTCCCCTCCTCCCTCCCTCCTCTTCCATCACTTTATCTGGAAGCCCAGGTGGATGAGCGTCTGCTTCAGAGCCGTCTCCTCCACGAAGCGCGCGTCCACCGTCCCCTGCTCCGCGAAGGGGTTCAGGGCTGGAACACACACACACACACACACACACACGCACAGATGCAGGCAGACACACACACACACACACACACACGTACACACACATGCGCACGCACATGCACAGATGCAGGCAGACACACACACACACACACACAGGTACACACACACACGCAGGCAGACACACACACACGCACGCAAGCACACACAAGCACACACACACAGTCAGACAGAGCCTCAAGAAATATGAAACATTAATTCTACATAAACGTTGGATTGCTATGTAGACCATAGCAACAAATAAACATTAACTCTACGCAAACATTTGATTACTACATTGACCATGAAAACCATTCACATAGAAAACACAAACCCATTCGTAATGTAAGTGCCTATCTATTATTCAATGTGACATGCTTCGATAGTCTGGGCACACGCACACACACACATTAAAAACACACAAAGCACAAATGTAGTCCATCACTTTCCAGACACTCCAGACAACAGAGAAATGTAAGACCTTCCAGACAACACAGCAGTGTAATATCAACACGAGGGAAACGCGCACGCACGCACACAGACACACACACACACACTCAGTACCTCGTTGCTCGACATCAGACAGTATTTGCGTCAGATGGGTAAGAGGTAGAAACTCGGGTTTGAAGCCCATATTTTCTTTCCCTGTGAATTCAAATCCCTTGAGACGAACAGAGAGAAAGTCAGAAATAAAGAGAAAAGTTTCACTCAAAACTCTCTCTTTATGTCTATAAAAAAAAGTATATATATATGGTCAAATAATATCTCCCCGCTTGGAGAAGAGTGTACTTCATACTTCAACGACTAGATTCATTCTCCTCTGTGTTCATAACGGTCACTGGGCTTCATCTCATCGTCATAGAAACGGTTGTTTTATAAAAGAAACGCTGACCAGGCAATAGTGGGAAAATCCCGTCCGTCCGTGTGTGTGTGTGTGTGTGTGTGTGTGTGTGTGTGTGTGTGTGTGTGTGTGTGTGTGTGTGTGTGTGTGTGTGTGTGTGTCTACCTTGTGTTTCTGTAGTTTCTTCAGCACGGTTCTCACGTAGTCTCTTGAGATGATGGCTGACGTGACGGGGTGATCCCACATATGGTGCACCCTCTGGTCTATAGGCTGACACACACACACACACCATAAGTAAGCACATCACACAACGCGAGCACACAGTTTCACACACACACACACAAACAATAAGTAAGAACCTCACACAAGCACTTACACATACACACACACACATCATGCCCATGCATACACAGGAGACAGAAAATACATTGAAATTGTCTGCATTCTCATAGTCATTCAGACTCCACTTAAGAGTCGAGATCATCCCCGGGGAATCCGCCAACATCTGTTGGAATCTATTTAACGCCAACTGGATTAAAAAACAATCTGTACACACTTGGCTGACGCAGTGTGAGTGAGTGAGTGAGTGAGTGAGTGAGTGTGTGCGCGTGTGTGTGTGTGTGTGTGTGGGGGGGGGTATTATCCTCCTCTCCCACTTCTTTTGGCCGTCTGCCTGAGGTGCAGTACGGTGTTTGTTTGAATATATTTATTAATTTTTTCCGTCTTATTAAATTCCACCGTGATGAGCCGGGTTGGGCCAGGGAACAGGACAGGATGGGGGGAGGCGGGGCTTGGATCACAGCAGGTGTCACTCAAGCTCGCGGAGACGCATTAGCATTGCTGTTCCGTTGAAGTGTCTCCCAAATCAGACTTTAGATGAATAATCTAAAATCTGGGTGAACGGGGGCGCTGCAGTTTCTTTAGCTTGATATTGGTTTCAACCAATCAAATAGCTGGAGACGGGGATCTGCCGGCGCGCCATTGGCTAACAGCAAACACAAACTCGGCCAGCACTAGACCGGTCTCAAAAGGTTTCAAATCAACATGGTGCAGAAAAATCCCCTTCTGGCGGCTTCCTCAACTCGTGCGAATTAGTTCTACCTCTTCGGGTAGAATACCTCCGTTACCAAACAGGAAGCAGGGCGTAACTCCGCCCCTTGCCGTCTTTGGTTTCCGGGCCAGGCTCTGTACCTTCTTCCCCCGGATGTCCTGTTACAGCATAGTCATGGTAACCGGTGATCTGGGCACAATGCTGGATCCCAGATCGCCAGTTTATAGGCTTAGCTCCGCCCCCCCCCATCCCCCCCACGTACCCACTGAGTCACACACACCGCCGTCGACTCCGCCCCCACATCACCCCTTCACCGCTGCCGTCGCCAAATCAAAAGAGACTTCCCAAATGAGTTTCGCTGAGTAGGGCGGTGGGGGGGGGGGGGGGGGGGGGGGGGGGGGGGGGAGAAAGGGGAGTTTAATCAACTTTCCATTTCGTGGTTTAATACAAGATGGGTGCCTGGGGGCTGACCGGCATGAGAAGACAACATTAGCTCGCTGTTCACACGTTTCAACTCTCCCATTCATTACCTACGGTTTGGGGCCCCATAAACCCAGGCCCCTGCCTGATTAAAAAACACAAGGCGTTAACGTTTACAAACGAGCGTGAGGAAGTGTACAGCGCGTGATCGGGATTATCGATGGCGCAGCTCAAATCACTGGCCGAGGGAGGAGTGAAGGGAGGGGAAGATATTGTATTGATTCTTGTGTTTTTTTTCTCTTCCCACACATCACTTGGCACAGCAGGTGGCGATGAACGAAAACAACATTTAATTCGAAAAAGCGCTCGGCTATTGGTTTGTAATCCGATGCGATTCTGACACAACATAAATCATTTGATTATTTCTTTAATATTATTATTATCCACCGAATGAAACCTCACTCACACCAACACCATTGTATTGAGTTTCCATTTTTCATATCCAACACAATCTACGGCTGGATAACGGCTTGTGGTAATAACGGCAGGCTCAGTAGGTCAGCCAACTCAAGAGCCTGCTGCACACATGCAGAGTTAAAGAGCTAGGTAAGAATGTGCTGTATTAGAGCCCCCCGCCACACGCAAGCACACACACACACACACACACGCACACACGCACACACAGGCACGCACCCACGCTACCCTAGCTCCATCCTCATTAGTGTCAGGAAGCAGCCCCAGACTTCCAGGTTAAACAGACACTTATTTCACGTTATTCATTTCACATTTAGCCTGTACTGTATCCGACAGCTGGCAGTCCGATTTTTCATAGAGTTCCTCAGAAAAATGTGTGTGTAAGGGAGTTTCGATGTGGATGTGTCTGTATCTGTGTGTGTGTCTGTGTCTGGGTGTGTGTCTGTGTGTGTGTGTGTGTGTGCATGCCGTTGTAACTGCCAAACATCTCTTCTGACAAACAAACCCATCAAACATGTGTGTGTGTGTGTATGGTTGTGTGTGTATGCATATATGTGTGTGTATAGTTGTGTGTGTGTGTGTGTGTGTGTGTGTGTGTGTGTGTGTGTGTGTGTGTGTGTGTGTGTGTGTGTGTGTGTGTGTGTGTTAGACCTGACAAACCGACCCAACTCTCCGCATTCCTCATTCATTCCAACCGATACACACACGTGCGCTGCGCTCGCACTCTCGTGCGCACGCACACTCAACGTTACACAAGACACCCAGATGTGTGTGTTTGTGTGTGTGCAAACATCCTTTGCACACACACGCGGGCGAGTTATACAAGAGTTTCCGTTCAGACACACACACACACACACACACACAATTCACACACAATTCCGGTCTAGTAAGGAGCGGAAAGGGACAAATAACAGCAGCCAGACAGAGGAAATATATCTGCCAACATGACGCCACATGCTGTCACCTCAGTCACATGCCCGGGCAGGCTACAACTCACAGGTAACAAGGTGGCTACGGGCCGGCGGGACCCGGGAATGGACCTAGCACCCTAGTCGACCTCTCTTTCTCTTTCGGTCTGTCTACATCTCTCTCTCCGAGTTGCTGCCTCATGGCCTCTCCCTCTCTCTTTCTCTCTACATCTCTCAATCTCTCTCGCACTCTCTCTACTGCTTCATAGTCTCTCTCTCTCTCTCTCTCTCTCTCTCTCTCTCTCTCTCTCTCTCTCTCTCTCTCTCTCTCTCTCTCTCTCTCTCTCTCTCTCTCTCTCTCTCTCTCTCTCTCTCTCTCTCTCTCTCTCTCTCTCTCTCTCTCTCTCTCTCTCTCTCTCTCTCTCTCTCTCTCTCTCTCTGATTGTACCCCTTATTACTTTGTCATACACCTGCATTCTCCCATTCCGTCTCCATCTACCCACATCCCCCTCTCTCCCTCTCTACCCGTCTCTCTTTCTCTCCCCTTCTTTACCTCCCTCTCACTCTCTCCATCACTTCCTCCCTCTCTCTCTCTCCCCCTCTCTACCCCTGTCTCTCTCTCTCCCCTTCTCCACCTCCCTCTCTCCATCACCCCCTTTCTCTACCTTCCTCTCTCAATCACCCCCTCTCTCTACCTTCCTCTCTCTCTCTCTCTCCCCCTCTACCTCCCTCTCTCTCTCTCTCCCCCTCTCTACCTTCCACTCTCTCTCCATCACTCCCTCTCTCTCTCTCTCACCTCAGGCAACCTCTTTAGGATGCTGAACTTCAGTTTCTCGTTGGCGTCACTGTTGTCCAAATCTACAACAAAAAAACACAAAAAAGAAGGAAAGAAAGAAATGTAATGAATCCATTTGTTCTATGACCCACAAAAGATAAACGGCAACCCTAGCCTCCACCAATCACCGCACAATACTATACTACAGCATTAAAACTCATTTGTTTTAATGCTACTTAATTACCAATCACACTTTGAAGGTACATTTATAACGTCGGTTAAGGAGTGTCTTAAGGCTTTTAGTTGCATTAATCAGGGTTTAAAGATTTTCAGCAAAGTGTTAATAATACAAAATCAATCAATCAAATAGAAATTAAGTACATAAAAAAGGTATATAATTAAGGATTACCAGCACTATTCACTATTACCCCATTCAGGATCAAGTATGCATTAATGAACCGCCAAGTGTGACACGCTTACGTATGACCGTGTGTACGCCAAGTCAAAGGTGAAAGAAAGTACAAATGGGGATAGGGTCAAATCAAGGTCTAGATCAAATGTGTATTATATTTAGTATTTCTTTGTTTTGATCAAATCCCCCCCGGCTATGATGACGCACTACTCTTCATGACTTCAAAGTGTTTAAAAGACACTCCACATGCACACTTTGAAGTTATGAGTCCTTTGATGCAAAGATCACCCAGAAAATTAATCTGTAATGTCCAAAATATGTGTTTGTGTATTTTGTAAGGGAACAGAGAGAGGATCATATTTTTAGAATATTTGAGCCTTTGTACGATTCCATCTCATGACAAAATTGACAAATTGTTTTGATTCTCATTCCCAAGTTAGGATATTAGCATAAAACAAAGCAATGTTATATGTAGACCCTGTTTTTAATCATGCTGAAATATTTATTTATTATACTTGAATGTTGACAATATTATTCTGTACATCGTTATGAACAGTATTCTGAATATTATGACAAATACAATTATTCATATTTCTATTAGTATTTCTTTGTTATTACTGTATACTACAAATAAAGTAAAATATTTGTTTACTAAATATTTAGTGGTTCAGCATTAGTGTCCTGCATTAAATGTAGTGTGTGTGTGTGTGTTATTAATTAAAAGTTTCCGGGGGATCTCCTAGCAACCTGCCCCTGTTCCCATTCGCGATGATGATGATGATGATGATGATGATGATGATGATGATGAAGGGTTCCTTGCAAAGTTGACCCAAAACGTGTTTACATTAACCCTAAAGTCAGGTCAAATGACGCTGCTGGGTTTAATGACTTCATTAAACTAAAATCACCACTCCACCAGCTACTACAGAGTTCCCCCTGCGCTGCCTATTTCCGCTGGGCCTTCCCAGGAGAGACACGTTTTTAAACTCTCTGGAATGGAGATGTTACTTTACAGGAAAATATGTGAAACCCTGGTGTGTGTGTGTGTGTGTACCAGTCATGAGGCGAGTGACCAGGGTCTCAGTGAGCTGCAGCAGGCCGTGGTCCACGTACTGCAGGAAGCTGTGGTGAGGCAGACACCGCACACCCAACACCGATAACACAGTGTTATAGCCTAGAGAGAGAGAGAGAGAGAGAGAGAGAGAGAGAGAGAGAGAGAGAGAGAGAGAGAGAGAGAGAGAGAGAGAGAGAGAGGCAGACAGACAGACAGACAGACAGACAGACAGACAGACAGACAGACAGACAGACAGACAGACAGAGAGAGAGAGAGAGAGAGAGACGGAGAGAGAGGGAGAGAGAGAGAGAGAGAGAGCGAGAGAGAGAACGAGAGAGGCAGACAGCCAGACAGACAGTGAGAGCAGTAGACTGGATCTGGTTATCTTGAGGAGGAGCAGAGAGTGAATGGGTGAGTGTATGAGTGTGGATGTGAGTGATGGAGCACTGTGCATGATTGGATTGTCGTCATACATTGAAAAATAAAAAGTATCGCATGCAAACACAAACACACACACCTAAATGCACATTTGATGAGGTTACTATCCAGTTGGATCGAGCGAGTGAGTGATGTGCGTGACTCAGTGTGTGCGTGTGTACCTGGTGGGAGGGGCAGGCAGAGGCCCCTCGTGGCTTCCAGGACCCGACACATGAAGTAGAAGACGGACCACTCTGATGAGCTGCCCTGCTGAGTACTAACACACACACATAATCAATTCTAATCTGATTTAACATATTGCATAGGTTTCACAAAAGGTACATGTAGTGAACACACACACACACACACACACACACACACACACACAGAGTGAGAGATAAGCTTTGTAACTCACAGGCAGAGAACTCGTGGGCCCAGTCTGTACTTCAACCACACGTAATCCATCATGTGTCTGATGAGTTCCAGCTAAACACACACAATAAGACACATTAATTAACATGCACACTAACCATACATTAACACACACACACACAAATACAGAGTGAGAGAGTTTATATATCAACGTCAAATGCTAGTCCCCCGGTACATCTTCCTTGTGAACGTTTTTTTTTGTTTTCCCCTCCCTTATGTGGAATAACTAACTAGTTTTCTCTTCCAAACCAACTGCATACCTTGACTGAAAAATAAACAATTTGCTTAAGTCTGTGGAAGTGTCAAGGGAACTGTATTCTTTTATTTAGATGTAAACTACAGCATTTCTCAGGACTTGTAGGGACTTCCAGCTGTTCTCTAGAGGATTCGATTATACAAAAAAACATTGTTTTTAAGTGCTCTTCTCCTCCCTCTCTAAAATTCCTATTCCCACCAGATGACGCAGTTACATGTGCAGTTCACACACGAGCACACAAAACACACACACACACCACACATGAGCGCGAGCGCACACACACACACACAAGGAAGTCACATAACTACCATTGACAGATTGGTAATGATATTGTCCACTCCAGTGAAGCACCATGCTGTGCAGTATTACATATACACACACACACACACACACACACACACACACACACACACACACACACACACACACACACACACACACACACACACTATAACTCTCTCATTTCCTCTGAGCATCGGAAACAACAGGATGAACACCTACCCAAGGATATCCTCTATTAGTAACACACTCTCTCCCTTTCCCTTTCCCTCCCCCTCTCTCCCTTCCCCCTCCCTCCATCTCGTCCTCTGTTTACCCTAAGGGCGGGAATCTTAATTAGCTTAGGTTATGCAACATGTCACCTTAAAAAAATTATGATTCCCTCTCACCCCCCTTCACCTCCCCTGGCTTAAAATATACGGCTTTAAAAATACGTGCATGTTATTCGTTTTTGTGGTTTTACTTGCTTCGCTTCGTTTATTCGTCTTCAAGCGACATGTTTGAGTTGCACAAATGTTGTTGTGTTATCCCAACACAATAAGAGTTCCTATTCAGTCTGGGACATCTTATTAACTTGCAGTATTGCTTCTGGGAATTCTGCTAATCGTGTACTAATCGACCGGGAACGCGGCATGTCCTCTGGGGTGGGGGGTGGGGGGTGGATGGGGGTGAACCATGTGCATGATGATCACAAACTCATTATGAGAAAAAAGTGTTCTCTGCTAACAACGACAAACGGCTTGGTATTCCACACACACACAAACATCACTTACCCGTACACCCACACCCTTACACACATGCACTGCGCACCCCCACCAACATGGGTCATGCACCCCTACACACCTACATCACACACACATACACGACAGTGTTTTGTTCCGAAATAATAACTGTGCCGCTGGGCGATGGTTGATGTGTATTCCAGGTGAGTACATCAGGAGTGCATCAGAAGCCACTTAGCGGCTAAACCATCGTTTAGGAATAAATATTCCACCCTGTGGTAGAGAGTAGTTGGGGTTTTTCAATTAGGTGGTAGGGATTGCGTCCGCTTCAATGTACATCACTTTGAACTCAATCGTGGGATCGAGACGTTCTGCGAGGCCGGACGCCTTCGCTTCAAAGCGATGACTATCCAATTGGTTGCAAAGTTTGGAAAACAAGTTGGCTCCAGCCAAACTTCTGCAAAATAATGAAATGGAAAAACCACTGGACATTGAACACTGAACATTTCAGGCTCTCGTTCATTTTACAAACATCGTTTCCGTTATGTTTGGGGAAATATGAATAACGTGTAAATAATAACTCTGCATGTTTCCCTCAGTTTAGGTTGTTTTATTGTTTGAAAACTGTCCCGGTTTTCACCCGTAACCTTCCCCCTGTATCACCCCAGCCATGAGTCTTTCAAGTGAAAGAGAAAGTTCAAAGAAAACGTGTGGTATTTTCAGGAAGCCATTTGCAGTCCTAGAACAGCCAGACACAGAGGGGACTTCCGGATCCTTCTATTCCCCCGCTACGGTCCACCCCTTAACCTTGAGCTGACTGGGAGCCATCGCGTTGATGTACAACGTCTGTGTGCCTGAAGCTACGCTCTGCAGTGTAAAGAGCAGGAATATTAAACACCTACTTAGCGCTATGCCCACTGTAGCTGTCTGACATAAAGATGCAGAGAGGTGCCAGTTCTGGTGATGCAGAGAGAAAATAGGGTAAAACATTTTTTAATGAATCGTTTCTTTCTCCCTCTGCTTATGCAATGCAGTCGTGTTGGAGCTGGTTGCATTTTGAAGATCTATTTTTGAAGACAACATGAGCCCTGCTCATAATTTCCGTGTCAGCCCTAAACTGATACAGTCCTGTTTTCTTCTGGTATATTCTTTTACGTAGAGCTTTTCTGCTCAATATATATGTACTAGATGCCTAACCACAGTGGCTTACAAATACTATTTGTTTTATCAACACAGGTCATTAAGGATTAGGTAGGGGTTAGGGCATTGTGGGAGTGTGTGTGGATGATGGTTGGTTTAAGCAGCCTCACCTGGCCCGAGTCAGACTGATTGGAGTCTGGAGCTGGGTGAGGCTGCACACCTGTTGCACATTGAGCAATCAGTGTGCACAGGTTAAACCAGCCATCACCGCAGAAACTCAGGGAGAGAGCTCCCACATGGCAGCACTAGTTGTCTGTGTCATCGCTAACAAACCTTTACAATAAACCAGTCTTCCAACATCACCACCCTGTGTCCATTGGTTTGGAGGAGCCTGAGGAAAGTCACCTAGGTGGAGTATGGTAGCCACCTAGGTGGCATGTAGTAGTGGACATTGCTACAGGTATCTTCCTCAACGATGCCTACTTGTACACTGCGGATACTGGGGTTCAGAGCCAGAACCTTTTGGACACACACACACACACACACACACACACACACACACACACACACACACACACACACACACACACACACACACACACACACACACACACACACACACACACACACACACACACACACACACACACACACACACTGACCAGTTTGGCTACATAGTTGACCACCAACGAGTCGATCCTCTTCTTCCCCAGGCCAGGTAGGTGTCTGGTCAGATGCTCTCGAAGTTTGTCCACCATCTCAAAAACACAACATAGCGTGTGTGTGTTTTAAGAACTTGGGCATGTCCTCTCTACCTATGAGGTCAAATTAGGTGCAGCTCGACTGTTCCCTCGACGACCACGTCCCGATTTAGATAACGTGTGTGTAGACTACAGCGCAGGGAGGGAGAGGAGGGGAGAGGAGCGAGAAGGGGAGGGGAGAGAAGGGGAGAGAAGGGAGAGGAGGGGGGAGGAGCGATGAGGGGAAGAGAGAGAAGAGAAAATAAGAAAATAGAGAGACAAGAAAGACGAGAGGAGAACAGGATGAGAGGAGGGAGGAGGATAGGAGAATAATGAGGGGAAAGTAGAGGACAGAAGAAAAGAGGAAAGGAGAGAATAGGGGAGACAAGGAGGAGGAGGAGAGTAGAAAGGATCGACACGAGCGGATCAGTGAGGTGGCGTAGTAGGAGTAGTGAGGAGAAGAGGGGGATGAAAAGGGGGAATATTATTAGGGAAAACCAATGAAAAGGTAGAGGGGAGAAGAAAAGGAGGATGGAATGGAAGAGGAGGAGAGGAAGGCGATGGGAGCAGAGGATGGGGAAGAGGTGGTGGTGGGGGGGGAACGGCAGATGGGAGGAGAGGAGAGAGGGAAACAGAGGAGACGAGAGGAGGTGAAGAGAGAAGAGGAGGAAAAGAGACACAGCTAAATATATAAATGAATCAACTAAACTCTGTTGCCGGAGGGTCGCTGGGCTGAGGCTCCCTGCTGGGGAAAGACAGAGCGAACAAAGAAAAACGGAAAAAGGAGGAAGAGAGAGCGATAATAGGATGAAGGAGGAAGGGGTGGGGAGAGGGGAGAGGGGTGGGGAGAGGGGAGAGGGGGGGGAGAACGGTTAAACGACATGACATAAGAGAGAATAAAAGAGAGAGGAACAGACAGGGAGGTGGAGGAAATGAGTGAAGGAGGGCTGGAAATGGGAAAGAGGTTACGAAGAGGTGGGTGAGCAGTGGGGGGGGTGTGAGGTAAGGGGAAGAAGAAGAAACACATAACTATAAAAGAAGAAGAATAGGAGGTATAGACAAGGTGGGGTGTTAAAAGAGCGATTGAGAGAGCGGGAGGGGGAGAGAGAGATGAAGGGAGAGAGATCAACAGAACGAGAGAGAGAGATGGATAGAGAATACAAACAGGAGACCATGGAGACGGAACGAAAGAGGGGGGAAAAAAGGGAGAACGAGACCTATGCGGAGAAAATGAGAAAGAGAAGCAGGAGGACGAAGAGGAGGAAGAAGAGGGACTCTCTAACAATAGCAGGAATGATTTTTCGCTCACATCTGAGTGAGTTCCATTATAGAGTTCGGCCCCCACTACAGCCCTGCAGAGGAACCAGAGAATCACCAGCGAGCACTGCAGGAAATAACCTCACTCTGCCCCTTTCATCTCGCATGGAAGGGACCATTATGCGCGCGTGTGCTGTGGAGCTGAAAACTAAAATAATAACAATAATAAAGAAAAGCTACGGTTGAGTTAGCATTGGTCAGCGGCTCTGTGGTTGGTAAGTGTGACGCACTCTGCGAGCAGCAGGGTCCGAAACACAGACACATGCCCTGCAGCTCTGCATTTGCACATGCGTACGTGTGTCTGTATTTACTTTGTTTGAGTGTGTGTGTGTTGGCGTGTCTGTATATATTTATGCGTGCATGATATGTGTGTGTAACTCACCAGTCCTATGAGGGCTCTCTGCTGCGGATCTTCCTCCTGGAACAGAGGCACCGTCTTCCTATCTAGATGCGCGCACACACACACACACACACACACACACACACACACACACACACACACACACACACACACACACACACACACACACACACACACACACACACACACACACACACACACACACACACACACACACACGTTCAAGGATGCCTGCTGCTCGACTGTGGACATTGGGAACTGATAAACATTTAATCTGATTAACATTTAATCTAAACACCCTGAGACCGCTGCCTAGTCCCGGCCATGTCCACTGCATTCAGTCCCAGCACAAAACACAAACAACCACTCACAACAACGATATCCGACTTGGAAAAAGTAAGAGGACAAAAAGTTTGGGGTAATGAAACAAAACCAAAAGAAAAGAAAAGAAAAAAAGGAAAAGAGATTAAATTCCTTCCTCATCAGTTCGGTTTTATAGTGAGTCGTCTTGTAGCTTTATAAGCCATAAAATTGAACTCCACTTTACTTTGTCTTTTACAATGGAAATAAGCCAATGACATTAGCATATGCATGCTAATGATCTCAATTTAGCATGTGTCTCCAGCTTGCTAGCTAATGCGATATCTTTTTCCTCAACTACATTTTGTACCAAGGCCCTGGGCAGAACCCAACGTCAAAACATCCTTTGATGAAAAGAACCACTTTGAGACATCTAGATGTATTTTCTTTCGTCTCATTCTTCATATGCTAATAATTTTCACAGAAGTGTTCAAACTGATCGGGAACACAAATGCGGGGGGGTCGTCTTGCTGAAAGGCACTTCAGCGGTATACCACCTACGGTGAAAAACTGACTTTTTGGGGAACAGTCGAATGTACTCTTAGCACCAAACACGGAGTGCACTCGAGTGTTACCGAACAGACAGAAATATATCGTTCACACACACACACAGTAAATGTGGAGGACAAACTGATTACGCGATCATTCCGAGGTTGGTGTAGGGTTTTAAATGGGAGCGAGGGAACAAGGCAGCGACTGGGTTTGTGTGTGTCTGGGAGCGTACTGCATGTGTGTGTGTATATGCAGAGGTAAGTGAGGTGAGGGAAGGTCCAAACAATCACCAGCTGAACTTCAGTCAGGCAGAAGAGAGCGAGCGAGCGAGCGAGCGAGAGATAGTTAAAAAGGAAATGTGAGAAAGAGGCATGTTTTTTTCCCACTGTTCTCTCTCTCTCTCGTGATGAATTACCGGTCTGGTTCTGTTCTGCAGGAATTATTCAGTGAGTTAGAGGAATGTGACCCTGGGGGGAAGAAACACATGCACACTCTTGTGCAATCCTCTATGTGTGTGTGTGCATGCATGTGTACCTGTGTGTGTATCTACAGTATATGTGTGTGTGTCTACAGTATATGTGTGTGTGTGTGTGTGTTTGTGTACTCCCATGTGTAATAATGTGCACCTGTGTGTGTATCTACAGTATGTGTGTGTGTGTGTGTATCTACAGTATATTTGTATGTGTGTGTGCGTGTGCGTGCGTCCACGCATGTGTAATGCTATAGCATCTCACCGAGACTCCAAGTGTCCACCATTGATAGGACTCTAAGAAAAAAGAACACAACAGACATTTGTCTCAGAAAACAGCTTGAAAACAGCCAGTGTTCTAGTTCCAAGTTCTACAACAAAGTCCATTCCAAAAAAGATTTTATCAAAAGAGACAGCAGGCTTGTAAGTGGATGTACTAAAAGAAAAGGCATGAATATGATCACAGAATAGGCTAGCCAAGTTAGCTTGAGGCTAAGCCAAGCTGCTTCATCCTACTGAGATACAGGAGGACAGAGGAAGAGAGAGAGAGACAGAGACAGAAAGAGAAAGAGGGAGAGAGAGAGCAAAAAAGGGAACATCAGCAGGTGTTAAGACCTACTTCTTTGCGTTTTCCTCCAGATGTTTGGAGTGACTGGACGTTTCTCCCCCTTCTGCCCTCTGAAATGCAAAAAAAACATAAATACAACAGCAACGGAGCGAAAATGTGCTAAAAGTTTAAGTGGAAAAACCCCAGCTGCATGACTTAAGAAGACAGTGAGAATACACCTGTAAGAGGAAACTTGACAAAACAATAACAACCACCTGCTGCTAGATGCTATTAAAGTAAAGCTATACTATCAAGCCACCAAAGTATAGCTATGCTAATTGCAAACATATGTTTAACTACAGATAATACTACTCGACAGGCTATTATCAAACCACGCTATCAAAGTAAAACTATGCAATCAAATGCTATCAAAGTAAAGCTATGGGATATCATTGTTCAACTACCCTAAGAAATGCTATCAAAGAAAGCTATTCTATCGAATGCTAACTAAGTGAGATGCTAACCAACTCAAGCTACTTATGGTCACCATGAACTCAAATAATAGCAATTATGGCTCATATTATTCAAAGGAAATGCTGTTTACTCCTTAGTTCCAAATCTAAATCAGCATAACTTCCTGCACAACAGATTTTCTTGCGTCACATGTAATCCATATGAATGTGCTTTATGATATCAAGTGTCCACAAATTCCTCGCTAATGCTGTCGGCACGCAGACATATTTAAAGCATGTATGGCTTCAGGCCAAAACATACATCTCAAATAGCCCCTGCAGGCCTCTATGTGTACGTCTGCTGCCTAGCCTACAGAGGTCGCCACCGTAGGTTACACACACCTCTCAAAAGATGTAACGGCACATCAGGGCGACAGACAGCAGCTTTATGCTCTTTATATTGATACTTTATTCATCCCAGACGGGGAATTCGCCTCATTTTCAGCTTCATTTATAATAGACAAGTTGAAGAGGGTTTGCATATACACTGTGTTCATTGCCTTTTATGCAAAACACACACGCACACACACACACACACACACACACCAGCTTGTCCCAGGGGTCCTGCTGCAGCGAGGTGCGGTAGCGAGGGTGGGGCACGGCCTCCAGGTACTTCATATTCTCCGTGTTCCACTGGAGCTCCGACCAGAAGCCCTGTACACCCCTGACCTGACACACACACACACACACACACACACACAGGTCAAACACCAGGTACACACAGAAACACACACACACACACACACAGGTCAAACACCAGGTACACACACACACACACACAGGTCAAACACCAGGTACACACACACACACACACACACACACACACACACACACACAAGTCAAACACCAGGTACACACAGAAACACACACACACACATAAACCAAAACATACACACACACGCACATTCGAACACACACACACACACATATGCATAAACCAAAACATACACACATTCGAACACACACACACACACGCAATGACGCATACATATATGCATAAACCAACACATACACACACATTCGAACACACACACAATGGCACACATACAAGCACGCCCACACGCACATGCACATTCATAGACACACATGCATACACACACACACTTGGGTGAACCAATCAGAGTTATGGAAAACTCCGGCTCACCTTTCCTTTGAACACAGGCTCCGTGTGCAGTTCAGACGTACAGGAAACACCAGGAACCTCCCGCAATGCTGCCGCCACTTCCTGTCTCACACACACACACACACACACACACACACACACACACACACACACACACACACACACATTTACAGTCTGCTAATTTCTACGACTCATAGGGTGTGTATAGACTTGTTTATTTTGTATGCCGATTTTTGCATATTGTTCAAAGTAAGTATCTTTTCAACTCTTATTACTGTCCTGTACTGCTGCTGTGACACCCACATTTCCCCTGTGGGAATGATAAAGTGCATCTCATCTTAATGCACGCACGCACGCACGCACTCACCCACCCACGCACGCACACACGCACGCACACACACACAGAGGCGGCAGTCTAATGGAATTGGACACATTATTGATCCTCTCTGGGAACTGTCCTCTCCTGGTGTCCAGCCAGGTGGAGGTAAGACTGCCCGGGCGGTGACACCAAGGGCAGGAAGTGAAATGGAGAACATCCAGCAGCAGAACCCTGTTTAAGTAAACAGTGCGGACCCAAATGTTCGAGCCAAAAGTCTCCAAAAAATACTCAAATCGATTGGAATCGATCAGTTTTGTTGAAAAAAAATGAAATGCTTTATCACAGGATATTCACAATTTACCCGCGATCGAGTCGGTAAACATAGCCAATGACCTTGTGCTTTAGACCTAGTTCTACACCAGACATCGAAAGGAAAAAGTGCAAAAGCCGGGAGGCATTTCACTTTTTCGTGTGCGGCTGGGTTGGCGTGTGCTTTTAGTCACCCTGCTTAGGATGGGTTGTACCAACGGTAAATAAATCAAAACGTTAGCCTTATTAACCTTGCTAGATAGCATCGTATCATTAAACCGTTAAAACACACCGTCAACCGCCAAAAAACATATCTTAACATGGATATACGTGCACCATGTGTATGTATATCCATGTTAATATACATTCACCATGTGTATGTATATCCATGTTAATATACATACACCATGTGTGTATATACACACTTCCTGCCCTCCATCTCATTTTTCCGCCACAGGTGTGACGTCATCTGCAAACAACCTATTAATGCCAAGTCACACTAAATGTTTCAGTATTAGCATTCTGCTAAATCGCTGATATGTATATGGTTATAGTATCGGTGTGCAAATAAGTATTTTTAGTACCATCTATTCATTTAGCTTTTATCCACTTTTATCCTAAGTTAATTCAGATATGTGTCACTGACTGCGAACATCAGGGATTGAACCCAGTATCTTTGGGCTGGGAGTTGAACACCTTAGCCACTACTCTATATAATAGGTTAGAATTGTTTCAATTGTACTTTATTTGTTTGTCAGAGTATTGTGTCTAGGCTGTCAACATGACATGAGTTATTACTTTGCTGTATTGTGGAGAAAACGAATAAAGGAAATGTATTTACAAATGGAAGGCACTACACCATACAGCGTGTGTGTACACATTGTGTGTGTGTGTTTGTTACCTTCTTGTCGAAAACAGACGAGTAAGGCAAGACTTTGTCGAGACATAGAAGCTTCCCATAGCTTATCCTGTACGAAGAGGCTGGGCGAGAGAGAGAGAGAGAGAGAGAGAGAGAGAGAGAGAGAGAGAGAGAGAGAGAGAGAGAGAGAGAGAGAGAGAGAGAGAGAGAGAGAGAGAGAGAGAGAGAGAGAGAGAGAGAGAGAGAGAGAGAGAGAGAGAGAGAGAGAGAGAGAGAGAGAGCAAAAGAGACAGAACCAAATGTAAAAAAACAAGAATAAACAGAAAAATTATGCAGGGGGAAAATAATCAGTGGCCAAAGTAGGGCTGTTAATCACATTCCTCTAAAAAACAGATCATATGAAATTCACATTTATAATACAATTAATCGACAAGCCGATGGGGGTTCTGCGAGCAATAAATCACTGCTTCGGTTGTTCCGGAACGTTCACGGCCGTGTCTGCAGCTCACCTAGGATAAACTCCTGGATCTGATCGAAGGATTCAAACGCCATCACGTTGTCACACAGCCAATCAATGATCTGAAAGAACACACACACACAAACACACACACACATATAGGAACATGCACACATACACAATAGTTATCGAACAAATTAATAGAAATACCCAAATGTAACAAAGTTGCAGAACGGGCAGAAATGTGCAAACGTTTATTAATACAGGTTGGACTCCCTGCTAAAATGTTCTGGAGACTGCAGTCTGCCTGATCCCTTAACCACTACCTGCTTATTCATGATGTGTATCTGAATTCACTGTAAAATAATCGACTAGACAGTCAATCTTCCAGAGATCTTTGGGGTTGTTGTAGATGAGATTTGATATATATAAGAATTACAAATCCAACCTTAACAATTTTTCAAAAGTAGAACAAAAAGCAATAACTACAGAGCAGACCAGTAACAAAAAAGGCTTTGATTTTCCAAACCCTTGCTGTTGAAATGCTAAGAAAAGAAAATAAGTGATTTTAATAAATAAAAATAACAAATACTGAAGTTGACGAAAACTACTAAACATTTCCAAAAGAAAAAGATGAGCAAAGTGTGTTAGCTTGCTGTTGCTAAGGCCTTGCAGTGGTAATTATAGTGACTCACTCCAACCCCTTAAGAAGGATTTATTATAGTCTCACAGAACATTTTAAATGAGGCTAGGAGAGCGCCTGGCTCACAGTTCACACTACTCCTTCTCCTCCTTTTTTAGTCTTTAGCTCTTTCTTCG
>JACYXH010000828.1:640000-743296 GCA_026745465.1 Lota lota
CATCCGGGACATAAGCCCAATCAAACAAAGTTAAGTGGAGTACTGATTGTGAATGAATAAAATACTAGAGTAAAAGGCTTCTGTTACTTATGGTTTTAATGCTTGTTTTTTTCTCTCTAAGTGCTTTGCAATGAAAGTGCTCTACACAGAAAACACATTCACACAAAACCAACAGCAGTGTTATATGAGGCAGTACGGGTTTTGCTGTAGGTATACAGTAGGGGTAAAGGACAGTGTGTTGGCTAGAGTCGACTCCCAGCCCATAGGTACCGGGTTTGATCCCCAATATCGACAGCCTGACCCGTAGAACATCCTTGAACACAATGCCCTAACCCTAAACCTGTTCCTTAATGCTGCTCCTGAATTCACTGTAGGTTACTTTGGATAAAAGTGTCTAAAAAGGGCTAAGTAGTAAACAGGTACCTTGACTCAAGGACAGACATCAGGATACTTCTGGAGGATCAAACAGGCAACCCCTCGGTTTCAAGTCAACCGTCACTACCTCTTGAGCTACTGTCGCTTGGTTGGTGTCTATGGATATATGATGATTGTTATCGGTGTGTCCTTACCTTAACGTGTTCACAGGGTCTGTAGGCAACTCTAGCACCAGCTCCAACTGGCAGAGAGAGAGCGAGCGAGAGACATTAGGACAAGTACTAAATGTATTTGCAGGGGGACTGTTAAAATCATTTAAAGGTTGAAATTGTATTATTTCAAATAATGTCTTTTATTAAATCTTACAATGTGCCGCAAATGTAAACCGCTTTCGATAAAAGTTGAATTACTAAATATTATTGTTATATAATGTCATGTGCAAGGTGAAAGCTTTTACTTTTACATGTTTCTTTATTAATTATTTTTGAAAACACTTACCACAATCTCGCAGTTGTGATTGGGGTAAAACTGGAAACATCGCAAGGTTTTGTCCTATGAGGAAGACATAACATTAGATTCAAATTATGATGTAAATGGTACATTTGAATGGATGATTCCAACTTCTGTGGTCGGGGTTGAATGACCTTCTAGTTGGAAAGGATATCTTTTTCCTTGTGAACCCTCAACTTTGTGAATTTTGTGAGATGAAAAAGAGTCAACGTAAGGTGATGTAACACCTCTAAGAAGTAATCTTATTTTCCTTCTTCATGCACATGTTTATTGTATCATTTTAAATACACCAAGAAACATGTGCATGAATACAATCAGAGGATGAAGCTCAAATGTATTAGTGGTCCTCTTTTTAGTCTCTTTCTGTAGAAGGAACATGTGAGGACAAGAACTGCTTCTTCTACAAACACTTGGTATGAACCTTGGATCTTGGCCATGAAACAGGGGTATCTTATCTTTAATTATAGGGTGACCTTAAACAAAGTAGATTTTGCATATTATTATAGAAAGAAAAGAGTTGAATTACTGTCCTGCACTTCTGCTGTGTCACCCCCATTTTCAGTCTGGGTTTAATGAAGTACATATTATTTTATCTTAAGTTAAGTAGCCATAAAGTCCCTACACTCTTACATCTTGATCCATCTTTCTCCGCCCATTTCACTGACTGCTGAACTTTAATTTCAGGACTGGGAATTCTTGACTCCCATTGCCTCTCAAGACCAATAGTTGAACCAAATTGTCAGTAAAACCAACATTGTGTATCGCACACACACACACACACCTTTGTGTGTCCACCATAATCCCTTAATTGCCACTACAACACACACATATCACTGAACCAAGACGGCAGGTGTTGAATTTCAAATGTATTCAATCATCAGGTGGGCGTGGCAGGCGCACTTCCCGCCTGGCGCTGTCAAATGGCGCTTCAGCTCGTCCGCGTGCCCGGATCGACTTTTGACCCCATCCCCTCTCCGACCTGGCCTTTCCTCCCCGACCCCTGCTCTGAATCCTTGCAGGTGGAGCGCCCATCGCAATCCTCCCCCGGCGCCACAAGCACCGCAGTCGCCTCCCCCTTCCGGCGAGACAACGGCGGCGGGAGTGCCGAACCTCAGGGACACCGTGGCGTGCGCCCCACAGCTTCTCGCTGTGTATAATAATATTCATATTAATAATAATAATTATTATTATTTAACAGTAATAAAATATATGTATCATTAGTTTATATTTTCTTATGCTACAGCGTTAAAATGTTTATGAATGCAGGGATCATAATGTGACCTTGCGCTTGATTATTTTATTTAAAGGTAATTGGCGCCACCTAGTGTCAGTAGTCAGTAGTAGTCGTTTTTAAATTCCATATTCAAAGGAAACAGATTTTGTGTCGATGCATAAACATTTTCAAAGTTCTACTTTCAAAGTTCAGGATTTCCAGCTCACAAGGGAGGAACTCGTATTTTTTTGCGGCTCACAATTTGAACGGCGATGTTGGTCTCCAGCACACACTTTAAATAAGGTCTCCAGTCTCTTCGAATAGGTCGTGGCCTACGACCCCTTGGCCATGACTCCGCTCAGAACGTAAACATGTATTTTGAGGAGTGGCTCGGCCATGGTTACGATCAGGATTATGCCAAATGAGTTATTCACTGGAAGCGATCATCAACGTCTCCCCCCTGCATCTAAACTGCAACAGCCAGAACATGGGATGACAGAACTTTGTGTGGGGAAAAATCCATTAGGTTTCACCCAGGTTTGAGATGAACCAAGAACATGTTGAAAGATTTCCATGCAATTGCTGTGATTTAGCCTGTCCGTTATAAAGGATCACACAGTCAAGTTGGGCAGTGTGTGTGTGTGTGTGTGTGTGTGTGTGTGTGTGTGTGTGTGTGTGTGTGTGTGTGTGTGTGTGTGTGTGTGTGTGTGTGTGTGTGTGTGTGTGTGTGTAACAATGTAGGTTTGAGTCACAATTTCATTGAAGTATTGGTCTAGGAGGGAAGAGGAGAGTCAAGCATTGCCACTCCCATATAAAGTTGAGCTGTCAATGAATTAGGATGTGTGTGGGTCTGTGTGTGTTACCTTGTGTGTGAGGTAGTACAGTCTCTGGGAGTGTCTGTCCCACTGGACCCAACTGACGTCCTCGGCTATCCTCTCTGTCAATTTGGACAGCCGCTCTGGGTTCAACATTACCTGGTCCAGACACACACACACACACACACACACAGTAATGAACATCACTACAGTGTGACCACAGGTTTGAAATAAGCATCCTGTTATTGTCTGTGTAAAGCTATATAGATGGTTCTCGTTTGTCATATTTACTCAAAACTAATTTCAGATTTTGCAATAAAACAAATACATATTTAATACAATTCATTAAATCAAATCCCTTTTTTATGTAAAACTTTAATAACAGTAAATTGTATTCCATAAAAAGATCTGAAGAAATCAAACCAGGATCATAAAGCTGACGTACCACTCTATATCCTTCATATTTGCTCAGCAGAATGTGGTACTGTTCTATATCTGTTGAAAACAAAATGAAAATATCAAATTAGAGTCAGAGGAATTTACTTTGCATTAGAATCTATACGCGTTTTACTTTTTGGTCAGCATTATTTGATGCCTTTATATTGTACATTCTATATTTTCAAAAGGTTTATTAGATGGGTAGACAGACAGACAAACAGACAAATGCGTGTCTCACAGCCATCTTCAGCTACCAGCAAGAGGTGGCTCTCGAGCACAGAATTGCTGTCCGTTTCTGGGTGGAGGAACTAAAATAAAGAAAAAAAAGATGAAAAACAAACGACATGTCTGCGTCACTGACCAATCAGCTCCCAGGGACCTGTTCTCTGCCTATACCTCAGGCCATGTCCCCACTAAAACGTATAAATACAAAGACATGCTTTTCATGTCGAAGGTTTTCCAGCCGTACTAGCTTCACAAAAGGCTTTCCCCGTTTCTGATCTCTCTCTCTCTCTTTAAATCAGTCTATGGAGCGGACACGGTTTAGCTGCTCAGGTTCTGTAAAGAACCAAACCCCAAGGCAGCTTGTAAACTCCGGAGAATTCAGATGAAGCAGAGATTTAACGACGATGCAAACCCTTTTATGATTGTGCATGTGATTGCGAAAACAGTGTTTCAGGAGTAGTTAAACCTACACACGCACACATATGGATGCAAAACCACACACATGCGAGAATAAAACACACACACACACACACACACACACACACATACACACACCTGAACTCTGACCGTGCAGTCTACAGCCTTGAGAACCTTGGTGTTGTTGATGGGGTGGATCTCAATGAGCAGAGCCAAACACTTGGACACTGTGAAGAAAGAGACAGGAAAACTAGGATATATATTTCTATATTATAAATATCCATCGCTCACACTTGTTTTAATAACATGATCATGACTAACATGTGCTGTCTATTACCCCCCCCCCCCCCCCCCCCCCCTCACGTTTTACTTTATGCATTCAAAGATGTTTGCCATTTAGAAGACACTTTTATCTAAAGCGACTAACAGTGAATTAAGAAACATGTCATTAAAGAGCAGTTGTTAGGCATCTTGCTCTAGGATGCCTATAGGCAAGCCTGCTCTCATCCTGGACATTGGGAACAGAACCCTGAATATTTTGGGAGATGAACACCAAGTCACTACATCCTAGCCTGCTCTCCTAAGGCTATTGTATAGGAAAATAGGGAGATAGAAAAAGGTGAGAGAAAGAGAAAGTGTGTGTTACTTGGTTTGGGGCGATCATGTCCTCCACTCCTTTGAGTTAGGCTGACAGCTGAGTGGAAGTAACAAAGCATACACAAAGTCAACATCATATATGTAAATGTACTTTCTACACACACAGCGGTCTCGGGATATATTGTATAACCAAATACAAAAAAGCTAACTAGCTAGCTAGCAAACCCATTGTAACTCTGTAGCCCAAGTTTAGCTACCCAATATAAATTTGTGCAAAATAACCAAGGGCATTGTAGCCAGGACCCTAAACTTGATCAAGGACCTTAAAAGGCCCAGACTACCTGCCTAGCAAACATGCATCTTCCAAGGATTTGGGCCTGGTGAGGCGTTCACAAATAATGTTTATTATGTTGTTTTATTTGGGGATTTTCTTTTTTTTTTGTAGATTTATGTCTCACCCAGGAGTGTCTCCTCCTTGTTCAGAGAACAGCTGCTCACACACACCTGCTGGTCAAATGTATACAGGAGCTACACGCACACACAGACATACACACAAATACACACACACACACACACACACACACACAATATTATTAAACAAGATGGGAGAATGTGCATCAACAAACACACACACACACACAATATTATTAAACAAGATGGGAGAATGTGCATGAACAAACACACACACACAGACTTACAACTTAGTCACATGCACACAAATATGCAAGAATATAAATACACATATAGTCTTATTAGCAGGCAGATACAAACACATGCTCCACTCAAACACACAAAGCACATGATCAGGAGTCAGTTTGACACACAAGAAACACGTGCTTGCATTCAGGCTACCTTGTTGTCCTTTGTGGTAGGGTCATATTTCCCAATCCTAGTGGTCCCAGATAATCCCTAAATAGAAATTAATAGAATAATGAATCCTTAATAATAATAATAATAACCATGATAATAATAACTTGTGGTTAGAAACTGTACAATTATGTTGGAGTATCAGAAAGCAAAACCAGAGCGTAACCTGTCTGTCCTTTATCAACTCCTGCCCTAACTGGAGTATCCTTTTTGACCCCATCAGTGACCCATACTTTAAGTGTCAGACTAGATTGTGAAATTGTTTTATACAGTCTATGTATGAAGCACTGCACATGATTATTCTTTATAAATAATGGTACTATTGTTCGCTATGCTTATCTGCATGTACAGCTACATAGTTGTATTTCGCAGCGTGTTCATTGGAGTCTTGCTTAGTATGGATCCTTAAAGAGTCACTATTATCATCATGTGCATATCATTATCAATGTGAAAACATTTACAACTTTTATTGAACAGGCCTTTGTGGTGTGGCCTGCCCTCCTCAACCACAGTTATTGCATTACATGGTTACCTTCCAGGAGTAGAGAATCCCCCCATCTCTCTCAACGTTCACGATGCGAGTGTCCACAGCCCTGCAATCATCTGACGAGGACATTTCTAGTAAAGAACCATGCATGCACGACACTTTCAACGTGGCGATGGCGTCGGGCTTCATTTGGTCACGACAAGTAGCTTACCTTCGAGGAAAAATCACTTAGGCCTACCTGTCTCGACTTCACCCACAGACGTTTCTTTTCTAAGAATATCAGCCACCACATCCCTCCGGAGATCGAACTTCGTCTTCAGTTTCAGCATAGTGGCCGGTGGTTCCCTTCTTGTCTCCAAATAATACTTCCTCTTTCAAGATGTGCGACGTATTTTGGACCAAAGTGCTCATCTAGAACTACCATGCACAAAGCGCCATCGAGGAGTCAGGCAGACACCTTGCGATCAACCGCTGTCAGTTGAAGCATTGCGGTCACGTGACCTCAACAGAAACAGGGTTAAGAGGACAACCACGATCTGTGTTTCCTTGGTTGGACGCCAGCTTCGCACGCAGCACACATGCGGAAATGTCACTTAGTTTCCTGGAGTGGAGTCCTCCTCCTTCCCACAAGTTGCAACAGTGCTAGGGTTAGGGCTTAGTGGAGAGAGTCGAGGCGATCGGCGAACGAAAGCATCGCTCCCGTCGTGGACGGAATGTCTCACCGCCCCGCTTGAATGATCGGTCAGCTGACTTGGCGAGGGTCATGGGCTAGGCCGAAATATGTGTGCCACGCATCCTCGTCCATGGAGAGAGAGGCAACTTATATATATGTATTATAACGTTTTAATCAGACAGCAAAAGAAGATAGCACAAGCTCATGACATTATAGATCCAGATGAATCACGCCATAAGACGACTTTTACAAAAAAATATATGTTTTAACCAATTTACCATTTTTTCTAAATATTTTTTTTGTATAGGCCCACTGCAGTGTCCCTGACATATAATTGTCCCTGCAATATTTAATGTCTACTGTTATACATGTATGGATCCAAATTTATACTGTCTGTGTTTGTGGACATTAATATGAATTCTAGTTCAAAATGGAATCTTCTCTTATTGTCAGTGTTCCACATTATGACCAAATAGGTATGCAATATAGTGTGTTGGAAGACTTACTTATATTGCCAGACAGAAATGAAGGATCTAATATTGTAAAAATGAATAAACCTGACCTGTTCCTTGCCCCTCAAAGTCAAAAAGGTGTAATAGGGACAAATGTAAGTACAGTGCCTTCATCAGTATTGAATGAATTGCGTCTGGAGGGACAATTCTGCGATGTGGTCATCAGTGTTGACGGGGCAGAATTTAACGCCCACAAGAACATCCTTTGTGGTTGCAGTTCATACTTTCGGTGAGTTGATTGTATAGTTGAAGACAAATCTATATTAGAAAATGTGTATGTGTATTCCTACAACAAGTATTGCTAATTAATGCATATATTGAAATATGAGGGGAATTAAATGTAATGAAAACAAACAAATACATGCTTCTGATTAGGAACAAAACAGTTATTTATTTATTTTTACATGTTATTAATAACAGGTTAAGCCTCTTTCTCAGGGAAGCCTACTGCTAGCCAGTGGACATTGTGGTTCAAACCCACAAGTCAAACACCCTGACCAACAGACCACACTATTCCGCCCTTTGCAATCAATCAAACAATCAATCAATCAATCAATCAATTAATCAACCGAGTTTGGTTAACAAACAAAAAACACGAATGATTTCCCTGATCTTCTCCTCCTCACTCTCTCACCAGAGCTCTTTTCACGGGTGACTGGACCCCTCGGGAGAAGCAGACGTACCACATCCCTGGCGTCTCCGCGGAGATGATGCGTCTCATCGTGGAGTACGCCTACACCGGCTGCGCGGCCCTGACGGAGGACAACGCGGAGGACCTCCTGGCTGCCGCCGACCAGTTCTCCGTCATGGGCCTGGTGGGGGCCTGCTGCGACTTCCTGAAGGCCCGGCTCACCCTGGAGAACTGCGTTGGAATCTGGCGGCTGACGGACACCTACTTCTACCCCGACCTCCGGCAGCAGGCGTACGGCTACATCCTGCGCCACTTTGAGCAGGTGGTGGAGATCTCGGACGAGTTCCTGGCGCTCTCCGCGGCCCAGCTGGCGGAGGTCGTCGAGGTGGACGAGCTGAACGTCAGCCACGAGGAGGTGGTGTTCGAGGCTGTGGCCGACTGGGTCGACCACAGGCCCGAGGAGCGCACGGCCCTTGCCGTCACGCTGCTGTCCAAGGTAATGTTGCGGTGGGTGGAGGGATGGATGTTGCTTGTTAATGGTGGGACGGACGGATGGATAGATGAATGGTTGTTGGTTGAAAGGATGGATAGATGGATGGATGTTGGTTGAAAGGATGGATAGATGGATGGATGGATGGATGGGTGGGTCACTGGATGAATGAGTAGGTGGATGGAGCGCTCGTTTGTCTAAAAGCGCAGTGCATTCTTTCTTTAATAAGGTTCGTTCTTTAACAGACTACCTAGCCACCCCTTTCAACTCTCCCACCAGGTCCGCTTGGCCTTGATGTCCGAAGACTTCCTCACTGACCACGTCGCAAACCACGCGCTGGTCCGAGCCTCCGAGGAATGCCGGGCCATCGTGGCCGAGGCGCTGAAGGCCATGCAAAGCCTCAACGCCGACGACCACTTCGCTTGGGACTTCTCAAATCCCATGACCCGTCCCCGCCTGCCCCACGCAGTCCTCCTGGCCACCGGAGGCTGGAGCGGCAACGCTCCGACCAACGTCATCGAGGCGTACGACGTCCGCGCCGACTGCTGGGTGGTGGTGCCCCAGGAAGGCGAGTCCAGTCCCCGAGCATACCACGGCGCCGTCCACCTCGGCGGCTTTGTGTACTGCGTGGGCGGCTTCGACGGGGTCGACTATTTCAACAGCACGTGGCGGTTTGACCCCATCGCTCGGAACTGGCGGCAGGCGGCGCCCATGCACTCCCGCCGCTGTTACGTGAGCGTGGCCACGCTAGGGGGCTGCGTGTACGCCATGGGGGGCTACGACGGACACCTGCGAGTGTTCACTGCGGAGTGTTACCAGCCTGAGACCAACCAGTGGACCCTTATTGCGCCCATGCAGGTGCAGAGGAGCGATGCCGGTGCCACAACACTGCATGGACAGGTACTCTAATGCGCCTGGTCAGCAGCCTCCTGAAATGACCCAGACATTTACTTTGTCCGGTATAGAGGTTTCACCTATATAAAAAAAGGGAGAGTAAAAGGGACAGCTATGTTACCTTTACTATTTAGTCTTTAGGCAGATGGTTTTATATGAATGAAACGTACAGATACAGCATAATCATTAATGAGCTGGTAGGGGTTAGACATCAGACTTTGGGGGTTGCATCACCTTTTTCGACTAGGAGACAAACCTAGTCTTTTGCCACTATGGTGCTCTGATCCAACAAAACCCTTAATAACATCTTATATTCATACTGATGTGGTTAACATGCAAAGTCACTTTTACTTTTCTCTTAGGTCTATATTTGTGGTGGCTTCAATGGAAGTTTTTGTCTATCAAGTGCCGAGAGCTACAGCCCAGAGACCAACCAGTGGACTATGATTGCGGCCATGGGTGACCGACGTAGCGGGGTTGGGGTCATTACTTACCGAGAACAAGTCTATGTGGTGAGAGAAGGACAAATGAGGACCTTAAAGGTTGAATTATACTTTTGCTGCGACCAGCCAGCATAAGGGTCTCTGGGTCACCAGTGTGGCCTACAGAGGAACCACTGTAGATGACGTGCACCTCTTCAAAAATTTGACTACACTTGAGGGCGAAATATGCACTTTGTCTTTCCTGCTACGTTTTCTGGTTCATTTATGACGGACTGGCTTGGTGGTTCTCATATATCTTCATTTGTATCAGACACATAATCTTCACTTTATAATCAGGGCCGTAGCCAGGGTTTGAAAATAATGAGGTCGGGGGGGGGGGGGGGGGGGGGGGGGGGGGGTGCATTAAGCATGCACTCATCTCGGAGAAGATCTCAACTGATGATTTTTTTATGCAGTTGTATTAAGTTCCCAATTTTATTTTTAGCAAAAAAAATAAAATAAAGAATGACAGAGGTCCGGACCAGCTTTGAGGTGACCTCATAGCTGGCTACGGGCATGTTTATCAATGATCACCACATGTCACCCAATTAGTTACTTTCCATCCTCAAAATCACATACACCGTGGATTTCTACGCCGGCCATTCGACACAGACGTATAATTCAACCCAAGTGCTGAAGACAAGGCAGCCAGCGGCCGGCAAGACAGACACGTGATTCGTTTGTTTTTCGATTCCAGGTGGGTGGCTTTGACGGCACCCGTCGTCTGAACACGGCTGAGGCCTACAACCCCCTGAGCAACACGTGGCGTGCCGTGTGCTCCATGGCCATCCCCCGCAGTAACTTTGGCATCGAGGTGATCGACGACATGCTCTTTGTGGCGGGAGGCTTCAACGGCGTCACCACCGAGTTCAAGGTAGAGTTTTACGACGAGAACACCGACCGGTGGTACTACGCGCAGAACATGGGCACCCACCGCAGCGCCCTCAGCTGCTGCGTGGTGTCCGGGCTACCCAGCGTCTCCGAGTACACCATGTCCCGTGACGCCACGGCCCGTAGCGCCCGGGAGAACACCTTAGAGGAGGTGGAGGAGGAGGAGGAGGAGGAAGAGGTGGAGGCGGAGGCGGAGGAGGAGGAGGAGGAGGAAGAGGACGAGGAGGAGGAGGATGAGGAGGAGGATGAGGATGAGGAGGAGGATGAGGACGAGGAGGAAGAGGAGGCTTCAGAATAATGCCACATTTGAAGATCTGAAAGGGCCAACGTCAGTCATCTGGATTCCCGGATTCACGGTCATAAATTTGTCTTGCAAGAAATTAAAAAAATGAACTCCAAACAGAAAGGCTCCAATGAAGCGCATTAAGGCCAGTGCAATATTCGTATTTATTATTTTAAAAAGTAAGACAATCAGGTCTGTTTACAGTGTAAGCCATTGGGCGTATAATCAATAATTCAATTGACAGTATGTGTATTACACAAATAGGCCTATTTATTACAGAGGGATGACAATAAATGCACAACAATGGAGAAGAAATAGCCACACAAAAAAATTAAGAATAAAAAAGCTTTACAGTAGTGTATGTACTTCTGTTGTCTACATTTTCCCTGTTTGAAGTGTGGAAAGCCTTTTTGTTGCCAGTGCAATGGGTAACAAGTCATCCACGGCTACTGCCGAACACAGCCGAGTGAAGGCGGGACTGTTGTGACGACAGTACCACATGGCACCACCCCCTCTCTGCTCACTCCACTGTCCTTTCCCAAGCTACGCTGTTACTTGGTTGCTTGAGTTCCCAGCTTGCACACACACAATACTGACAGCTACGACTGACTCACAACCGAGGGGAAAGATGGAGCACAGAGACAACGATTTCAACATATTGCTAGCGACTGACTCTTACAAGGTAACGTATCTGTGTGATTATACATTTGAGGGGTTCCGTTTAGATAAAAAAAAAAAAACCCGCAGAGGAGTAAATTCCTGGCTATAATAGACACGTCAAGATGGTTTAATCAGTACCAAGGCCATCCCACGGCTCTCTGACATGCCCGATGGTTATCGCAAGGCCAAATGGGGAGGAGGAGGAGGAGGATAGGGCAGGTCGAAACGGGTACCAAATTCACCAAGAAAGCATCCTCTACATTCATTCTAAAGCAACCCAAAGCCGTGCCAAATACAAAGACGAATCAATAAAACCCGCTTCGTAAAGGTAAACGTTTACGTTGTCCTTCTGCCGAACCTTGTTCGTTGAAGCGCGTTAATGTGCTAGCGTTGATGTGCTAGGTACTAGCTAGCTTGCTAGCAGAGACAGAAATAGGAGATTATATGAAAGGCGGCTGGAAGCTAATGTTAGCCTATAGCTACCGAGTCGAGTCTCTTCTGGATTGTGTGACGAGCTGCACGTGAGCCTTCTAGCCTGGTTGCGCGAGGAAGTCGCACACACACAACCGGCCGTTGCAGCATACACGCCCGTTGCAATGAGTGCGCGAGCTTGCGCTCAACGTGCAGTGAGCTCAGTCAAAAGCGAAATTAAGAAGCCGTCAGTAAGTTAAGTTTCGTCTTCTTGTATTCTCCCCCCCCATCCTACAATTTATTAGTTGGTCTTAAAGCGAATCGAAACTACACTGTGCGGTAAAATGAAATAATTTGATATTTTTCACTGTCAATGTTTTGAAGATGTATGCTAATTGCATAGCTTTTTTTTTTTTATCGACGGTGATAGAGGTTCCAGTTGACCTTATCGTTAACCTTGCTTTTGGTTTCGTTTTACAGAAATGATAATTTCGCTATTTTACTACGAATATGTAGTAGTGCGGATGGAATCACAACATCTGGTTGCTTGGTCAGGTGCGCACAGCTGTGGTGGTGGGAGACGGTGATGGGTGATAACGAACAAATGAGTACAACGCGTGAATGAACATCCATATTGTGGGGAAAAAAACCAGAAGGATTTTCTGTTAAAGAGACTGTAGAAAAGTGTTCCTTTTAAGGAAGCGCACTCAACGTTTAAAACCGAGCTTTACTTGATTTCAGAAGTAAAATTGTTTTCTTACTTAGCTCTTTATACTATTAAACATTTAAATATTTCTCTACGGGTATATGTGAATGAACCTAGTCTCTTATATGGTCCAGACTCGTTTAGTCCAGTCTATTCTGCACATAACTGAGAGTATATCCTCTAGCCTGCAAAATTGTTCCATAAATCACAAGATCAGGTTTGAATGTATTATGGTTAAAATGGAGCAACATAATCGCGAAATTAACTTCCACATTTCAACGTTTCTCACATGGAATGTTAAATACTTTTTTCTGATTTTAAAACATCCCATTCCTCAAATTTAGGCTACAACATCTTATGTCAGCCTGGCCTTTCCTGTTTCATAGATGTAGGGCGTCTTGGACTGTTGCATTTTAATTGAACATGATAGGGCTTCAAACTATTACATTATTCCAAGTACCATCCATCCCATTACCAAGCCGTCATCCCGACAAGAGGCGCGCCACAAATACATTTCTAGAAAAACTTATATTATTTAGTGTGTAAATAGAATAAGTAGCATTACGGCTCGTCCATATCCTGTGGTCCATATATAAGAGCCCTAACTCCGAATACATCATCCATGATGGGCATACAAATGAATGAATTAGGCTGCTTGTTAAGATCATGACCCTGTTTATAATCCATAACAAATGAAATGCGTGTGTGTGGTGTGAAATGAACGCACCTTTTACAGTGTTAATTACAGCATTCAGGACAAGTCAAACAAAACGGATACATTAAGGTACAGCGTCAAAACCTTTTGCTTTGATGTGGATCCCATTTCATGCCATTACGTCTTTCCTGGACCTGCCCTCTTCTAATGGCTTATTATTTCCGTTGTGGTAATCATTTATTATTCCTTCCTTGTTATCGGATATGTCTTCTGTTGTGATTTAAGAAAATGGGATTGATATCCAGATAGTCACACGCAGACCTAAGTGACCAACAAGCCGGTAAAAATACAAAACAAAACCTGACTGTTCTCCTAAGCCGCACCAGGGGTCATGTTACTGTCAGTCAATGTGCCTTGTATCCATACAATGTGGGCGTGTGTGCGTCTCAGTTCTTCTCTCTTTATATTCGGTTAGCCATTATGGGCCCTTATTGTTTGTTTGGGGTTTTGTTGTTGTTGTTGTTTACACAACTGCGTCAATTGGCTAATTTTGGAATGTACATTGGAATTACAGAACGCATTCGTTGTTGGGATAGAGTCGACAATCAAAACAATTCTTTGAAGTTGAACCTTGAACCGACGTTTGCCATCTGGGCGAACAGTGATATTTACACACAAATATCTTGCGTACTGTTTGGAATAGATTGCAGTATTCTGAAGTCGTTTGAAGTAGTAACACTTGACAAAACTTACATTTGTGTGTGTGAGTTTGCGTGGTGTCAGGCCTACGTGTCGTGTTGTTTATCTCTACACTATTTTGGGTCCTCTGAAGTCTTGGGGGGAAGAACAGAGATGGGGTCACAGAAACACAATTACACTGACATTTACTCTGCTATGCTAGCTCCTTCTCCTGCAGTTAGCCTCTCCAGTGGCCCACATAAATATTCAGTCCCAGACGTATCCCCAGGTTTACGGGTGACTCAGACATTGGTTGTCTAGCTTAACGATTAGCATGCATTGTAAGCATTATGCGCAAGTCAAACATCACAACGTGTTAATATGACAACTACAGTGAACTACAGGTAATAAAGCGATTTGATTAGAATTCCAGAGTTCCCAGGTTATTACTGGTAGCACTTGGATATCGTGACGTTTAAAATATTTACTTTCCCACCAGCAACAGTTGTTTTTTTTTGTTATGCTCTGGTTAACGGCTTTCTCTTTTGCTTTATATATTTACAAATGTCTGTTTAAGCAAAACTAAAGAACAAACTCAAAATACACACACTCCCTGGAGCTAGGAGTTAATACAGTAATGTCATTCATCGCGTCGGCCGTGTGTGTATATCAACATGAATGCTCTCGCTCAGACTAGTCTGGATGTGTCTGGGCATGCATCGCTCCTCTGATGACTCAGATATTCAACCCTGATTTGATTGGCTGTAACTTATGACTTTTATGCTACTGTTACGTCTATCCGTTTGGGGCCAATAACACAGTTTCTATGTTCCTCAAAGTTTCTTCCTTCTGGGTTTTGGTGGAATCTTTTTCTTGGCCTTCAAGAGGGCTTTGTGTTACTGTGCGTTCACACCAAAAGCTAAGCAAATATTCTACCCGCTTGTACACAAACTTTACTCGTGGAATCCGCGTGAACCAGGTCGTCCGCGCCGCGCCATTCATGACATCCGCGCCGCCAGCTTGGATTTGCATCTATTGGCGTCTTTGCATTGACTTTGTATGTGTTCGCGCCTCGCCTTTGCTTTTGGTGTGAACGAATCTTTAGAGGATGTTGTTTAATGTCGGCCTGTGAAGCCCTTTGTGGCTAACTGTTATGAATAAAGCCATGCATAAAATTTACTTGGACTTGACAAAGGATCCGCAAGCCATGATCTTTTTGGGTCCCTGGGCCATCGTGTGCGTGCGTGTGCGGCGTGTGCGTGCGCGAGAGAGATTTGGAAACAGATTCTTGGGAACTATTCCAGGAGTGTGGGTTTGAGTCTGTTACAAAATGTTCAATGTCAGGCTAGTGTATCAGTCAAATGCCAACATCCTCTTGATAGGGTTTGGTTGCATTATAGAAAGCCATGACCTTTACGTGACCCAAATTCATAATGTCACATTTTACATTGTCTTCTGACATGAAGACTTTGTATTTACAATCACATTTATTCAATTTGGCCAAAGGAACACAGCCGGATACAAGTGCAGGATAGCTGAGGAAATCGAAAGTGAAAGTGTTTGATTTGCCGTTCCCCTAAAGAGCAAGAGATTTCCGAGGAAAGAGATTTGAAGCAACTGGAAATTGCTCTGCAAAACCAACCGACACCGAATTGAATTACTCCTTTTTTTGTAAAGGACTCAACATGCTTCTGTTTTAATGTAACAGTTTTCAATTTATACTTCTACGCAACCTACACACCGTGCTGATTTGATCTGTGGATGATAGATTGCAAAATATAAAATCACCCCCTTTTAGCCCCCAGCAACTCATAAACATGCCTTCTATGCTTTATCGTTTTTTAGGATAACAAACTTTTCAAAAGTAGAGCAATTACAAGATGTCAGTGTTTGTTAGAATCAAAGCTAAGCTAGGTTAGCTGTAGCCTGCAACTAAGAGGTTGCGCACGCAGTCCCGCTCATAAATTGAGTGGTCAGTCAACACCAAGGTGTATGTTGGGTCGCTCTTGCGCTAGGATGTAATATGGTATATTCAGTGTAGTGTAAAGGTGCAACCTTGTACACCTCTCATCCATGTGGCCAACTCGCTAGCTCTGACGAGGGGTTTGCCTGCATGCTGTTTCCCAGGGCTTACCCTTGTGCGCTTCCTCCCACAGGTCACGCATTACAAGCAGTACCCGCCCAACACCAGCAAAGTGTACTCCTACTTCGAGTGTCGGGAAACGAGGACGGAGCCCAGTAAGAACAGGAAGGTCAAGTACGACAAGACGGTCTTCTACGGCCTCCAGTACATCCTCCACAAGTACCTCAAAGGTAATCTCACTAACTGTCAATTAATACCCCTAAAGCTGTACAGTAAAGTTCTTTACATGCAAAACACTGTTTGTTTTTAAGTTGTATTTGTTCAAGGTAGATGAGCTTAGTACCTTCCCAATTCCGGGACAGTAAACGTAACTCTGCAGATTCCCCACAGCGTCAGAAATTGTACTCCTATTCCAAAGGCACTCTAGGATACGCCCCCACGGGTATTCAAGATAGTAGTGATGAACATTAATTAGCACTTCCCATAGACATGGTGACATTGTGATCCACACAATCATCACCAAAAACAGTAAGACAAGATTAATACAGAGAACAACAGAATGCTTTTTGGGAGTTCGGAGTAGTTTTCCTTTCTTTAAAATGTAATCTTTTTCAAATGTAAGATGGCAAGCAGTCATTTGGTCACCACAGGAGAGGAAAAGGAGGAGAGAAAGAGAATCAATTTGTATTGTGTTACCCAAGAGGATTTCATGGTGAGGTAGGAGAGGGGTGGGGGAGAAGCAGAGTAAGGGATGAGAAGAAAAGGAGCAGAGAGCAAGAGAAACAAAGGAACAGCTGCACTTTAGCCCAAAGCCCAGCTACCAGGGATGAATAAATAAGATATATAAGTAAATGTTTTATTCGACATACCTTTACACATTGTTCTTAGATTCAACTTACACATAGGCAATTCAGAACTTTCTTGGTATATTAAAGTTAATATACATTTGCTAGTTAAACACGATAGTCACGTTTAGCCTACAGAAGTGATTCTAGGACACATTCTAGTACAGAAGCCCATACAAATATGTAAGAGAAAAGAGAAAGCTATTAAGTTATGCTATTAAGTGACATGGTGGATTTAAACAGAAACTTGTTGATAAATTGCTAACTCTAACTGTCACCACATATTGTTTGAGCCGCATTAATTGATCAAAAGTAATTTGTGACCATGTTTCCGCTCTAAAACCGAAAACCCACTGCTTTGTCCTAGTGTGACATGCACATTGCCTTTTGCACAATGCTCCCATTTAATGTAACCTAGAAAATGCATGTGATGCGCTGCTAATTTAATTACAGTAGCGGGAACAGTATAATCACTTTCCAGTGTTGCTTGGCAGACAGTTTTCTGCGGAAGTATGTAAATGAAACAGATAAATCATGCTGCTGTTTGCGATAATGAGCAATTCTTGTTTGTTTTAGTTTAGTTTTTCTGTCCTACACACTGTCTGCCCAGCAAATTTTTCTTTCTCTGTATATTTAACCCTTTCATCTCTCCCTTTTTCTCTCTCTCTCTCTCTCTCTCTCTCTCTCTCTCTCTCTCTCTCTCTCTCTCTCTCTCTCTCTCTCTCTCTCTCTCTCTCCTCTACCTCCTGCCCTTACAATTGCCATGTCACCTTCTTACACTCCCTCCCTCTGTTCACCTTGTTCTTTACTGTCACTCCCTGCTCTCTCTCAATCTTTCTCTCATTTACCTTAATGAATGGTCTCTGTTCTGTTCCCCCCCCTCCCCCCTGCAGGGAAGGTGGTGACCCCTGAGAAGATCCAGGAGGCCAAGGAGGTCTACAGGGAACACTTCCAGGATGACGTCTTCAACGAGAAGGGCTGGACCTACATACTGGAGGTAATCTATTTATCCCTCGCTGATTGGCTTATTGAGCACTGGGTCTCTAGCCCTAATTGGACTAGGAACGATGACTTGTCCAACCATAATTCATATCTCACTAGTCGAAACAGTACCCAGACTCCAACCCTAATTCAAATATTAACAATTGGGCAAGGAACCCTCCCTCCCAGCCCATTCTCTCTAGTCCAACCCTAATTTAAATCACTTAAAGGTACCATGTGCAAGAATTAGCACTGTCTTTTTCAAAAGCCGCAGGAGCGATTAAAATGGGGTTGGATGTTTCAAAATGCCACAAACACGCCGCTCCGTTGTAGAAGGCGCATCTTATTGCACATCTTTGCCCACAACCCAAATACCTGCATGTACCGCCCAACGCTGGCGGGAACCGTAACGTAACTGTACGATGTTCCTTGGGCCCGCGACCACGCCGTGAACCCTCAACTGAGGGTTGAGCAAGCGTCCGTGAGAAATTGGAGATAATGCAGATTCAAGCTTTAGTGGAACCCTCATTTCTTTATGAGGTTATCGTTTACTCGCAAACCCCTACTGTAAATGAGCATATGGACTTTACACCGTGACGGCATTAGGAAAATCATATTTTATCACTCGAACGCAAATCACTGAAAACAGTTAGCAAAATCGACCTCCAAGTCGCTCCGGAAAATAAGCCGGCGCCACAGCTTTGGTTCGTAGCATCGGGATACAGGCCTCGGGTTTATTTTCAAAAAATAGGTAATTCCTTCTCATTACTGGCCCCTTTGGCCGGTAAGTGAACTGCAAGCTGTTTGAGCATGTGCGTTCAGAGCACTGGAGCGCAAGCTCCGGAGGTTGAGACAGTACCAATCATTAAGTAATGTAAGATGTGATCACAAGTAAATCCTTAAAAAGTGTAGAAATAACAAGAAATTGTTTGGCTTAGTCATCCCTTCCTTCCTTTTTCTGGGAAAAAATGGCCAGTTTAAAATATAATATAAATCTCCCCACAGGCTTTTCTACACAATGGAGTGAGTCGGGCAAAGTCACATTTTTTATCAAAAGTCCCTTTTAATAATCCGCTGTTGGTACTCTTTTTATTTTTATTTTATAATTAATCAAGGTGAGTCGTGTGACAAGCCCAAAGCAATTGGAAGCCACATCTGGTTGCCATGACGATATCAACCATCAAATGTTTGTTTTTATTCTACCGAGCAAGGCTCCCAATTCACTTGTTGTCATGAAAATTCAGTTGATGGACGTTGCTACCATGCAGCAAACTTTGACAAAAGTGTGTTTTGAGGAACGAAAGAAAAGAAAAACATTTTGCCATTGTTGTGCTTTGTGTACACACACACACACACACAAACGATTACGTTTATGCAGGCAACTTGTTATTAGCTGGCCCTACTGCAAGCTGGAGGTCAGCCATCTTTACCACACACACATACACACACACACACACCACACACACACCTATTGTCTTGCTTGTCTTGTTTTGTTTTCCATTTCTCGTCTCCCAGTCTTCCTTTCTGATATAGAAATCCAATTGTGATTTGAATACACACACACACACACACACACACACACATATATACACACACTTCTAACCCAAAAGGACTTCCAAAATGGGTGTCTGGTTTAGTTTAGGAAAAAAAATGACAAAATCTGAGCCCAAGCTGGAAAAACTGAGTCTGCAAGTAAGTACAAAAACAACTGCAGTGTAGTAAGCCCAAAAAGAGTGTATACTGAACAAATGTAGGACACTGACGTTTGTGTGTGTGTGTGTGTGTGTGTGTGTGTGTGTGTGTGTGTGTGTGTGTGTGTGTGTGTGTGTGTGTGTGTGTGTGTGTGTGTGTGTGTGTGTGTGTGTGTGTGTAGAAATACGACGGCCACCTGCCCATCGAGATCAAGGCGGTACCAGAGGGCAGCGTGATCCCTCGCGGCAACGTCCTGTTCACCGTGGAGAACACAGACCCCGAGTGCTACTGGCTCACCAACTGGGTGGAGGTAAGACGTCCGCCGCAGCAAAACGGGCACGCTCGAACCGCGACAGAACACCGTCGCTGAGGTCCACAAAACCGTGACCACGGGATTCCCGGGAGCGCGTGATTCCCGGGAGCGCGTGATTCCCGGGAGCGCGTGATTCCCGGGAGCGCGTTCAGACGTGATTTTCACTGTCCGTCTTTAATGTTACTAAGGAATGGAAGAAGTTGACTGAAGAGACTCGGTGGCTCGGTGAAAGTTTGCGACGAGCCGAGACCTTGAGTCAGGGAAGATTTTGAAAAGGTGTTCTGGGATTTAGGGGTTGGAACCAGGCTACAAAACAAGCACTCCTATGTTACAATGCGCTTTTCAGTCTATACCGGAGATTTGCTGTTGGCCTCAGTGACATTGGCTGGCTTATTTGGCAGCCATTTGGCACAACGTTTTATCCAATTCAACTTACTGCAGATATTGGGGTTCAACCCCACAACCTTTGGGTTGGAACCCCCTCACCGACTCTCCTCCCCACTTATCCCCATTGGCTTTGGAAGAATAAGAAGTTGTTTTTTATTGTCTCAGTTGCTTTTAAGATTACCTGTTTAAAAACATGTTCAACAGACTACAAATATCCCTCTGTACAGCAACACTGATCACTATAAATGTTGTTGACATATGTTTTTATTCATGGGAAAGTCATTTTCTAGAGGTGATCTGTTGAACACTTGTTTCCTCACTCTCGAGTTAACTGGATTGTTTGAAATGTGCTCCAGTTTCAGTTTAGGTTTATTGTACATTAAATGAAAAAGGGTTAGAGTGCCATTGGGCCAACTGAGTAGGCAGTTCCTGTTTCTCATTGGTTCTCACTTGACTGCTGAAAACAATTAATTCTTCTGTTACCTCGATAACACATTTTGTGAGTTTCACTTCACTGTATTGCACTGTATTACTGAGTGCTTTATTCAGAGTCTATCTGACAGTAAGCATCTTTCTCCACCTAATGCATTAGGTGGAGAAGCGATTGTGTTTCAGCCTTTTGTTTATTTATTTATTTTACATTGAGAAGTGACTTTCTCGCTGACAAGTGTTACCATATAGATACAATAGAAATAGACAAATACAAAAACAAACGGTATTGGCAAAGTTTACCTTGAAGAAATGCTGTTGAAGAGGAAAAACAGAAGTTTGTGTTTTGTATTGAAACCAAGTTTATTGTCCGCGATACCGGACAATCAGACATATAACCGTCTACGAAACATCCGGGGATATCCAAATGAAAGTTAGTTGTTGGAACGGTGGCGAGAACTGCCGCTAACAGACTTCACCCCTCATGAAGTCTGTTAGACTGAAGTCTGTTCGACTTTATTTCCCTTTAGGAAATGTCGCCTTACCAGCAGTATCTCATGGGCCTGTACAAGGGGGCTCATATCAAGAGTAGCTGTAAGAGACATAAGCCATGGATATATTTACACACACAGCTTTAAAAGACATAGGTCATGGATATATTTACATACACACATCCCTTGTGACGGATTTAAAATTAGACAGCTATGTGTCCTTGGCCTGCACATTCACTGCATCATTAGGTTAAACCTTTTAATCCCTCTCTCATTCACACTCTGAATGTGGCTCTCTTTTTGTCTTTCTTTCAAACTCTGAATTTCGCTCTCTTTTTGTCGATCTCCCGTTTGGTTTCTACTGTTATCTTCCTGTGTGTGTGTGTGTGTGTGTGTGTGTGTGTGTGTGTGTGTGTGTGTGTGTGTGTGTGTGTGTGTGTGTGTGTGTGTGTGTGTGTGTGTGTGTGTGTGTGTGTGTGTGTGTGTGTGTGTGTGTGTGTGTGTGTGTGTGTGTGTGTGTGTGTGTGTGTGTGCGTGCCTCTACTCCCGTCCATTCACGATCCTCGGTCTGACATTGGTCGATTGCGCGCTGCGAATTCCCGGTGACAATGATGTCAAGGCCCTGCAGAGATGACACAAGTGTGAAAGAAAATAACTCCGACGTGGTTTGTCCACAGCCCAGTTCAGATAAAGAAATTTGCAACAAAGATGTTCGCAAAACAATGACCAGATAGCATTCAGAACCTGGATTGTTCACATCGCTGCAACGGGCAGTGGCATGAAGTTGTAAGCTTGTGATGCACCGGCTCATCCCAAAATGAAAACACAAACTTCATGGACTGAGAAATATACTTAGGAACGATAAGGCTGCGCTTCTTTGTTACTGGTGGGAAACAAAATAGAAAAGCAAAGACATTTCCACTTCATTTTTATAGTTCCCCCTTATAAAATAAGTACCCGTAATGTCCAACACATCAGTCATTTTTAAAGTAGGAACGCTTTGGACGTGATGTAAAGCTTGTAAAATACTTTCAATAAACACTCTTACACCTCAACACTACACATGCATTCCTCCCGTTCCCTGTGCTTCCATCCACGTTAAACCCCGGAACTGGAGCACACTTCCAAGCGGAGTGGCTTAGGCGAAAACCCGAAACGGGTTTTATGTTCACAACATTGCCGGACCGCCGCTTCATTTTTGGTATGCCACAAACAAGTCACTGAGTCATCAGTATTGTGATTGCCTTGTTCGAGGAGCGGGGTAGATACGTTAATACCCTCAGTAAGTTCGAGGATCGGGGTAGATACGTTAATACCCTCAGTAAGTTCGAGGATCGGGGTAGATACGTTAATACCCTCAGTAAGTTCTAAAACCGCACTGCGATTTGAAAAGGTAACTAACCAGTTCACACCGATGCATCTTCTCTGTGATGTTCTAAAACCGTTTCGTTGCAAGTCTTTGATCTGAGCTGGAAATAAGAGTGAGAACTTTGATGCGTCATGTCTGACGGTCCTGACAAATATCTTCCTTACTTCATCGTTCACGTCATTGATCCACCCTTTTGCTCCCTTCAGAAATCCAACACATACGAGTTCCTGGGCATTAACCCCCTCTCTCCCTCTCCCTCCAGACCATCCTGGTCCAGATCTGGTACCCCATCACCGTGGCGACCAACTCCAGGGAGCAGAAGAAGATCCTGGCCAAGTTTCTGCTGGAGACCTCCGGGAACCTGCAGGGGCTGGATTTGAAGCTGCACGACTTTGGCTACAGGGGCGTCTCCTCCCAGGAGGTACTGCTGAACTAGTCTGTTTGAGAGCCTCCACAACGCTTGCCCTGGAGCCTAGCTTGTCACTGTCTTCCCCGACTGGGATGAATACACTACATCATAATCTTATCTTCGAGTGAATGTATGGGTTTCTGTCCGTCTGTTCGTCTGTTTTGTCTGCCTCTCTGTCTGTCTGTGTTGGTTTGACTGTCGGTCTCTGTTTCTTCTTTTTCTGCCTGCCCTTTCGTTTCTTTCTTGTCTGTCTGTACATCTGTTAAAAAAAATATATATATCTATCTATGGAAGGAAAACATATTTTTATATGGGTTTTGAGGGAAACCGTAGATAATGGAATAGGAATTGGTGGATCCACAAACCCACACCTCACCCTCCCACTTTCCTATATATATAATACATTTTGCCCCGTTCTCTTTCCATCGCCATCCCCCCAGACGGCCGGGATTGGAGCTTCTGCCCACCTGGTCAATTTCAAGGGCACCGACACGGTCGCCGGCATCGGGGTCATCAAGAAGTTCTACGGTACCAAGGACCCGGTGCCGGGCTTCTCCGTGCCTGCCGCGGAGCACAGGTAAGCAGCAGTCGAACCCGTGCAAAGTGCCCGTGCGCAAATACGTTTTCATTTTCACCTTTCGGTTCGTCTTCGTGATTATCGTGACCTCAAACTGCTGTGTCCGGATTTCTGGGGCACGCATTGCAAAGTATTCCCGCACCCCCATCCAAAACCCCTTTAGCAGTTGGGTTAAAGGGTTAGGTTATGTGTAAAACCTGCAAAAGGAATTAGAGTAAAGTATATGCTATTTTATCCTTCTTGGATAGCAGACGTTTTCTTTTGATCTGGGTTCATTCTACTTTTATTTTACCCCCTCCCCCTTTCTTGCATGCACACGATTTTCCTCTTCGCTCTTGAGTTTCAATGCACACAAATGCCATCAGGCTAAATGCTACATGTTAACAAGCCAACAATCGTATGTTGACGTACTATTGGGCTATGTTAACAGGCTATGTTATCACACTAACAGCCTATGTAATCAGGCTAACAGGCTATGTTAGCATGCTAACAGGCTATGTTAACATGCTTACAGGCTATGTTAACATGCTTACAGGCTATGTTTCCATGTTAAAATGCTATGTTATTACGCTAACAGCCTATGTTAACATGCTCACAGCCTATGTTAACATGCTAACAGGCTATGTTAGCAGGCTAACAGGACAGACGTTACCATGCCTTGGACACATACACAGGCAGGCGGCAGTCAGATACGACGATGCTTGGGTCTCCCCAGGTTTATGACCACAGGGATGGTGGCAGCCATAGCAATCATTACATAAGATCCCCTTGTATTTGGCACGGGGCCTTTGGAGAGGTGGCCGTCAGTGAAATTCCACTTTGTGGGGAGGGGGGGGAGCTAAATTGGGGATTTGTTTGTGTTGGTGGGGGGGGGGGATGCATAGATGCAAATCCATAGCAACACCCAACCAATCTCACCCTCTGAAGATTTTGGAATTCATACATATTTACGTCTCCATGTACATTAATGTTGAAAATATATTTTGGGTTAATTCAAATAAGTCAAACTTCATGTCGTCGGATCCTTCATATCCGTTTAAGAGTTAATATGAAATCAAAAAATTTGCCAGAAGTCAAGTGGAAGTATTTATAAAACCTTCCGGCTTCTCGCTTAGCGAAAAGGGTCAGGCTGTTCCCCAGGAGAGTACGGCCCCTTCTGTTTGGAGGCCCGTAAGGATAATGAGCACTATAAACCCATCCTCACAGGCCACAGGCCTCGTAAACCCATCAGAACATGCCGCCGTCTCCTCCCTGCCAGCCGCAGCACCGTGACGGTGCGAGGCAACCTAAGCATTCCTCTCTGCTGGGTAAACAGGTCAGACGGAGCGCCAAGGAAACATTGTCCACTTATTGAGCATGTGTCACTCGGACGGAAAGAAAAACGTAACAATGGCTCGCGTTTTCACGGGACATGAAGACGCAAGCGATTCCCTTTTGTGTGCACGTGTTAGTTGTTTTTTTTGTGTGCCGGCACATGTACGTACGTGATCGATGTTCAATGAGCTGGTTGTGCGAGGGCCAATTGTAGGTGTCTAGTGCCAGTTTCTGCATGATAGTGGAGTGCTAGGGTGTCCAAGACCCAGGCGAAAGGTACCAGGTTCGATTCCCGATGTCCTCCGCTAAACCTGTAGACGTCCTTTTGAGCAAGACGAAGAGCGCACGCCTGCTCCTTAACGACATGCATCTGAATGGACTCTTAGGGTGAATGTGTCTGCTAAATGGCTAAATTGTAATTGTTTTAATATAATTAAATGTATGTGTCTTGGAAATGACTAGGTACCACACTGGTTTTGGACACACAACCTAGGATTTACCTAGGATTAATGTTGTTTTGTATGCATCCACCTACAGCTCAGCAAATAGTGTAAAGTTTGATGTAAAATACCACCCTGTTTATAATCCTTGTTCTACACACTCGGCTCGCAAAAAAAGTCCCAAATTAAATTGCCTATATGCTAAAGATGAGCCTAATTTTATATATAAAGGAAATTATTTGGCCACACTTCTGGTTTCCCGCTTCTAAAGCATCCCTATGTCCCTAAACACGCTGCACGTTGATGAGCCAATCACAAGTCAGCCAAACCTATCAAGAAATTCTACTTTTTATCGCTAGCCATACAACCAGGAAGTTCAGTGAAATCGGACATTTGCTGAAATCGACACTTCTGTTTATAGCCATGTACGGAAAGTCCTCACTTTTAAAAATGGCACGTTCAGTTTCAACCATGAAATACAGTGCCTTTGCTCTTTAATGGAAAACCTGGACAATATCGCCCTCCTTTGGATGGCCTGTGCGGCCTTTTTCACATCTGTATCGTGGATATTCATTACCTATCCAGTTAATATACCTTCGCTTTTAGTTTTTCATTATTATACGTACATTTTACTTACATATTCAACTTACATATTTTGGACTGTTATGACTGATATATTTTAATAAAACCAGTGGAACTTGTCATAAACAACCGGGTTATGCATTGCCTACTAAAGCATTTATATTTTGAAGGATACTCTCTAATGTCATTCATCAAATGTTAGATATTTTCTAGTATATCCAGAGGCTTTATCAAGGCAGCCCTAGTTTGCAGTGCCTTTCAAAGCCTATTGAAAGATACTCTCCCGTTCCAGTGACGCGGCACACGTTTCAAAATAAAAGCGACACGTTAAACCTTTCACAATAAGAGCGTGTACTATTTGTATTTTCTCTAGCACCATCACAGCGTGGGGGAAGGACCATGAGAAGGACGCCTTCGAGCACATCATCAAGCAGTTCCCCAACGTGCCCGTGTCCATCGTGAGCGACAGCTACGACATCTACAACGCCTGCGAGAAGATCTGGGGCGAGGACCTGCGCAGCCTGATCGTGTCGCGCAGCGCCGATGCCCCGCTTGTGGTCCGGCCTGACTCTGGAAACCCCCTGGACACGGTCCTGAAGGTGCCGCTGATTTTATTTTTATTTTTTTGTCAGGCACTTTTGTTTTGAAAAGCCCACCTTGTGGGCTAAAGTCACTCTTGTGTGTGACTTTATTATCTTGGAGAAAATAATCAGGAATCCATGCTATTACTTTGAAAAGCGGTCCTTGTGGCCAGTCCTCAACTATTCATTCAGTCGCTGTTACACTGAAGTGAAACATCATGCAGGCGCCCTGGAGGAGAAAATGAAACTGAGCTAAAAAGTTCTCCTTTCCTGGAACAGTCGAACACACATTTCTCGAGATCTTGACTCTTGGGTGTGTGTTAAACATCACTTCCTTTGCACCCATGGTCTACTCTAAGGCATCAGTTGGCACCTGGGTGGAATCATGTCCGGCAAGCAGGGAAAACCCCCTCACGCTGCTCAATTATGCGGGTTATGTGGGTTATGTAGACAAACTGTATCTCTTTGTTTATATAAGTATTTATTATCTCATCCTATAACAAACACGCTTTTATTCTGAAAGGACTATCTAATCTAGGAATGTACAAATCCCCACATAGTTTCTTTTGTATACCCTTACTACTTTTACTGCCAATATAAAACAAGGAAATGGCTTATACAGTATCAGTGTTGAAAGTAGCATATTTACTTGCTTTATAAAACCAGATTTTAAAGTAGTATTAAAAGCGAGACGCGCTTTTATTCCTTCAGGTCCTGGAGATCCTCGGTAAGAAGTTCCCTCCGACGGAGAACTCAAAGGGCTACAGGGTCCTTCCCCCCTACATCAGAGTGATCCAGGGAGACGGAGTGGACATCAACACTCTGCAAGAGGTAGAGAGACCAGCACACATGGAGAGACCTGCAGCTCACACACACTCACATCGACACTCTGCAAGAGGTAGAGAGACCAGCACACATGGAGAGACCTGCAGCTCACACACACTCACATCGACACCCTGCAAGAGGTAGAGAGACCAGCACACATGGAGAGACCTGCAGCTCACACACACGCACATCGACACCCTGCAAGAGGTAGAGAGACCAGCAGCTAACACACTCAGTCACTCACACATTCACAAAAGCTTCCTCACTATACTCGATGATAAAATGAATATAAGATAAACTTAAATAACTAAGTTTAAATAACTAAATAAGCCAATGTCGATCTGTCAGCGAGTCGACCGCTACTTCTGCTATATATTCCGCTGCCACATTCTCATGGCGATTGAGAAAATAAGAAAATGGAATAAAAAGAAAAAGAAAATTTTTAATATTGAACATTTGTAATAATGTAACCGTCCATATACATACAGCTCAAACAGTGAGACGGTCACAGTACATCGCTGTGCACTGGGACTCAACACAGTCAACTCTTATCGTCTCCCTTCCACACCTCCTCCCCCCAGATCGTGGAGGGCATGAAGGAGCACCAGTGGTCCATCGAGAACATCGCCTTCGGCTCCGGGGGCGCCCTGCTCCAGAAGCTGACCCGGGACCTGCTCAACTGCTGCTTCAAGTGCAGCTACGTGGTCACCAACGGGCTGGGGGTGAGGAGCGACCTAGCGTCGTAACTGCATTGAGTTGGTGGCATGCGAAACTTAGCATGGGAGTTATAGCCCAGTGGTTAGGGATGTTTGGCTCCCAGTTGAACGGATCCAGGCTCGAAACGCTAATGCCTGCGGTCTAACTGCAGGCCTCCTTGAGCAAGATGAACTGTCCATGCCTTGACCAAACCTGCTTCTAAATGTATCTAACAAATGTTTTTTTAATTTAAGTCGTGTTGATTTTAAAGGCATCTGCTAGATAGTAGTACTGTTTGCTATTTCACTGTAGAATATACTTCTTAAGCGAGTCACATTTGATTTCAAATACATGCCATTAGGGAGCAGGCAGGTAGGGGTTAGGGCATCTTGCTCAAGGATGCCTACAGGTAGACTGGACGCTGGGTATCAAACCCGGGACCTTTCGGCTGGGAGTAAAACACCCTAAGAATACCCTGCCCCCTCATTGATTAGATCCTTAGCTCAGTGTTGAAGAAGTCGACTGAGGAAATACACGCATACGTTCCCATGGGAACCGATCAGAACCATGACGGTTGTGGTCCGTCATGTCGCAGGTGAACGTGTTCAAGGACCCGGTGGCTGACCCCAACAAGAGGTCAAAGAAAGGTCGTCTGTCCCTGCACCGCACCCAAAGCGGACACTTCGTCACGCTGGAGGAAGGGAAGGGAGACCTGGAGGAGTACGGATTGGTGAGTTGGTAGTCACACACGCACGCACACACAGGCACACACATGTATAGACACACACAGGCACACACACACACACACAGATGCACACGCGCACACACACACACGCACACAGATGGGCAGAGACGCACGCACACAGGCACACACACATGTATAGACACACAGGCACGCACACACAGGCACACACGCAAACACACACACACACGCACGCACACAGATAGGCAGAGACGCACGCACACACAGGCACACACACATGTATAGACACACACAGGCACGCACACACAGATGCACACGCACTCACACAGACAGGCAGACACACGCACACACAGATGCATAGGCACACTTTCTGGTTACAGCACACATTGACATTTTCACATTGGCCCTCCGCTTCCTCCATTCCTTACCGTCCTTTCGTAGACCTCTCGTCTCTTTCTGTTGTCCTGACCTCTGACCTCTCTATCCCTCCAGGACCTTCTGCACACGGTGTTCCAAAACGGCAAGATCGTGAAGACGTACACGTTCGACGAAGTCAGAGACAATGCCAAGCTCAAAGAGAGCGAGAAGGAGGAGCTTCTCAAATAAGCCCCACCCACCCGCATTCCCCTTACATAATCACCCCCCCCCCCCCCCCCCGCGAGAAAGGTAGAGGTGAGGATTATGTTGGAGGGAGAGGGGAGGAAGCCACAGATGTTGAACAGGGCGGTCAACTACACCTCTTCCCCCCCACCACCACCACCTCCCCCAAGGTTAGGCCCGACCGATCGGCCCTTGTCATCTTCGGCAGGGGCCGCCCCCCAAAAAAAGAAAAAAAATATGCTACGCTTCCTTCCAGCAATCGGTGTATACTCCTGTCCCGTGTTTGTCTTTTTGTTTATTTGGTTGCTTGGACACTGACGACCGTTGTCGGTGCGGTGCCTGGTTGATCGCGCTGAGAGAGAGAGAGAGAGAGAGAGAGAGAGAGAGAGAGAGAGAGAGAGAGAGAGAGAGAGAGAGAGAGAGAGAGAGAGAGAGAGAGAGAGAGAGAGAGAGAGAGAGAGAGAGAGAGAGAGAGAGAGAGAGAGAGAGAGAGAGAGAGAGAGAGAGAGAGAGAGAGAGAGAGAGAGAGAGAGAGAGAGAGAGAGAGAGAGAGAGAGAGGAATCCACAACCATATCAATATCCGTCCGTTGCCCCCTCCCCCCCTCCCCATGTGTGGTGTACAGAGCTGTGGAAAACTATACTATATATGTTTAAATACGGTCAGTTTTGTCTTTTCATGTGAAGGAGGGAAATTATGAGTGTGGTTTTTGATTGGTTGCACTGATTAGGGGTGTCAGCTCTTATGTCGTGCACTACTGGGTTTTGGGGTCTGGCCCCCATATAAAGAAGATTAGTAAATGTGATGATGTGTTTGTATGTATTTGATTTTATTTGCATTTTTGTAATATTTTAACTTTGTACTACACACTTGATTTCTTTCCCACTGATCTGTTTCCCATTGGATCTTTGCAGCTTAAATTGTGTCTCACCAAAAGAAACGCTTCTTCTATTATTATATAGGTCTAATTAATATACTCTGCGGAGTCTGCATGAGCGAAATACACTATTAATCGTAACTAGCAGCCAACAAGATGTGATTGGTGTTTTCCACAAGCATATATTAGTAATTCTCCTTGCTACTAGAACTAGAACTACTCTTCCCAGAATGCACTGTTTGAACATACACTGACAATGGTGTCCTCCCTCAATTTCAGTCGATATAGTTCGGACTAATGCACTTTGTTTTTGCTGGTTCAATGAGAAAACCTTTTGCAACCAGAAATGTTCAGATATCTTTTTTCAGGAATCAATATCAAAGTTAAATTATTAGTGGATTTGTTCTGAGTTGTCCAAAAATCGTCTGTACCAAAAAAGGTATGTAAAGCTATCAAGAAAGGGTTCCAGAAATTCTAAACTTTCCATAGCAGTTAAAGTCCCTTAGTAACAAATTCCACGTCTATACAACCAACATTTCATAGAAAAACTATGTTTGTCCGATAATCAAGATTTCGAAAGATTTAGACTTAATATTTCTCCTGGATAGAGGTCTGAGATGTTACATGTTAGAACCAGTGTGTGAATGTGGGCGTGCGTATGGACTGCTGTTAGTGCACTGAATCTTTCTTCCTTTTCAAAGTGAGCCGGTTATTTTTATGCAAATGTATTCTTCGGGTTGGGGGGGGGGGGGGGGGGGGGGGGCGTGGCTACGGGATTTAAAAGCACTCTTCCTTTAAGTTGCTTGGCTTTTTGTTCTGATTGGACAACGGGCTTTAGGAATGTTAACACTCTTGCTTTGGGCTCAGTAGAGGCATTGGAACATCTGTTACAGCGGATGTACTTTAAGGTGGAAGTGCACCAGGTCTTTCAGATGTGTCTCTGTTAATTCAACATTGCCCTGTGTATCACTGCTTTAACCTCCCCTCCCCCAGACAAGCAGGAAACACTGTCCCAAGAGATGAGTCTGGAAAGTTAGAACGTACCAATTGGGTGTTGAGGGGTGGCCGTGTACATTGACCCGAACTGCCACTTCCCCACGGCTCCTGAAGCCCGGGTACGAATCCCGACTCAGAGCCCTGTGTGTGGGTAACATCTGTTCTTATCCTCCTGTCTTCTCCATGGTGGTGAAATAGAATATACGTGTCGATGTGAAGGATATGCAACTCCTAACTCTGCTATGGAAAAGCATACAATCAGTCTGCTTCGGTGTGCCCGTGGTACTCTAACCCAGTGGCCCTTGGCACTTTGACCCTTGGAACATTCTTCCCATAGCCCGTAGTTCATAATACGAAATAAAAAAAACATGTCACACGTAGCAACTGTACTACCAAGGTAGCCGTTGTGGTGCTTTGGACACACCTTTTATGGTGATTGGAATCTTGTGATGTCATCGAGTCCAGTTGGAATCTTGTGATGTCATCAAGGGTTCCGTCTCTTCCTGCCTGGTTTTAAGGGCACACAACCCCGTAATGAAATGCCAACCGTACGTCTCAAACATATTGACGCCTGGCCTAGTTGTTTTATTTTGTCTCCCTTATTAAGTCGTGCGGTTCATTTTTAAGTGAAAAAAAAGTTTTTGATTTTACTATTTTGATACTGCCTGGGTTCTTATTGCCTCTAAATAAAATATTATTTTGTATGACAAATGGTCAGGAGGTTGAAAAGAAGCCAGGGAAATATGGCAGTAAATACTGCATTTACAAATGTTTGTGGCCAAACTGCCTTCTTACTTGTACATACCACAGGGTATTTCACTGAAAAAGTAGAGGGCAGGTAAAGGGAGGAAGGAACATTCTAGAAATTATGATTCTTTAATTTTGTTTTTCAAACATTTTCTACCAACAATTATCCAAAACTGCATGCGTAATGTGTGCGCGTGTGTGTGTGTGTCAGAGAGAGAGACACAAGTCAGTCATTGTGTTTCAGTCGGTTAACAAGGATGTGTTTGTGTGAGAGTGTGTGGCCCTGTGTGAATGCTGTTGCGTGATATTACAAAATACAAGTAATGCGATTTTTTTTCTTTGTCGTTTCATTGTATGTATATGCTGGTTTTCCCAAATTCTCTCCCAACACAAGTTCCCTGATATTTTAACTAACATAATTGTTGCTCTAATGTCAACAAGACATTGATTAAAGGTCACACACCCTGTCAATGTGAATTGAGTGATTTATTTTAAAAACGGATAGGATTTACCTGTGGATTATAGAAAATGTGTTTACATGGATATTACAGTCTCTGGTATGCTATCTAATTGAACGGAAACCTTCACCAATGTTAATCCAAAAGGTATTGGGTGTGCACCCCAATCCATCTATATGTAGTCATCCTTCGGCAAGATGCCTAACCTCTACTTGCTCAATTGGTCGTTTCATTGGAAACATTGTGCAAGTAAATGGAGCCAATCTGAATCATTGCCAGTTGTGACGTCACATCTGGATTATTTAAACATGCCAATCTAGAGTGTCTCGATGTTCAGAGACGCTACTTATTTTCACGTAATAACTGTAAAGATTGTCCAATATTCTAAACTAACTGTAGTTTTGGAGCAGCTGTGAATACAGTTGAATCGACAAGTACTTTTGGACTAGACCACATGGGACGCAATAGTAGCCTCCTACTAATTTTCTTAACTCTGCGTGATCTCTCTCCTTGTTTTTCAACTTTGTGTTTATTCAGTAGGCAGGACTACGCGTATCTGTCTCATTGTCTCCGTTTAAAAGCCGAGGCGTCGTGTGTCCCAGAATCATATGACTTGAGTCAGCAGCCCCAACGGGTCATTACAGAAAACCCATCCCCCGTTATATCCTGCAACCTCAGCAAGGGGGGAAACCATGGCTCCACATTAACGCGCGTCGAGCTGTTGGCACCGTTTCTTTTAGACCGTGCTCTGACTTGGTTTTACATTTAAAGGCAACACTTGATTGTTGTACGAAGGGGTTTATCGTCTTACTTAAACACCATCACTCGTCTTATTTTGAAGGGGATTTATTTTCCTTTTTTTTTTTTTTTTTTTTTTTGCGGAGATCCATTGGGTTTAAAACTTTTCTCTGCGGTACCGCCTCCGTTCTTTTGCGTGGCAGCATCTGAACTCCACACCGCGTCATTCCCGTCAAAGCGCTTCGTTTTCTCGTTGCCTTCCTTGATCCGAATAGAAAAGGGTACAGGTTCGATTCGCCCTAAGACAATGATGACTGGATTTCGGTTGAATTTGTCCCCGCTCAAAGAACCGCTTGGCTTCATCAAACTGGTCGAGTGGGTGAGTCCTGCAGATTCTCTTTGCACAAAGTCTGGTATGCTCACCGTTCTCGTACACATGAGGACGGGAGGGGTCTGGTCCGAGGTTTTAGGCAATTCAGCAGCGTTTTATGCATAAAATAAAGAAAATTGACAAGATATTGACATGGGAGTTGAAGACTTGCCCCGCAATCTGTAATAATAATCTATGTGCATACGTTTTCAAGAAAGGAAAGTTTGGGGGATGTCTGTCTGTCTGTCTGTCTGTCTGTCTGTCTGTCTGTCTGTCTGTCTGTCTGTCTGTCTGTCCAAATGTTTAGTTAATGGGAAATGATGTATGATCTATACGTCACACAGTTATAGATTAATGCACGGCACAACAATAATTTACCTTTGGCACAATGGGGGCATTCCTGTGGCCCAGTGTGGCCCTAGTACAGCTGTCATACATCTGTTCTTTCACTGGGCTCCTTAATTCACATGAGTGACCTCAGAGGAGAGAGAGAAAAGATGGGTTCGGCCACAGTCATCTGACTATAGATGACATTTCCATGTGTGTATGACCGACTGGTCTTCTCATGGAGTTTTACATTTATGTTATTATTACCGTTGGCTAAGAGCAGTCATGCATTAATACAATGACACACACACACACACACACACACACACACACACACACACACACACACACACACACACACACACACACACACATATGGACAGACAGACACGCACAACAACATACACACAAATGTAGACAGACTGACTCGCACATACATACACACACTCAAAAAACCAGCTTGTGTGTGTGCGTACTTACAAACCCAAGCCCTTTACTGGCCTCATCCGCCAAACCCATATAAATCGAATGGGGACCCCAAAGGTCCCCATAAGGTGGTCTCAACTGAGTCAGGAATGTGCGTGAGCATTATAGTTCCAAAGTGGTTTCTATCACAAGAAGAAAGTCAAAGAAAACAGGAAGTGGCAGCGACAGTGGCATCTGGATAAACATCTGGAGAGAGGCCTGAAGGGTGCAGTGTGTGAATGTGTGTGTGGTGTCTGGTTACAGAATGTGTGGTGTGTTTATGCTGACTAAACATAGGTGTGTGTGTGTGAGTAGGAGGTGATGCGGAATAGTTGAGATTTGTATTTTTATCATCTGTACTCCGGTCATGTGCTCTGCTACATTGTGGGAGCGGAGTCATGTTCAACAAATGTGTTTGTTGTTCAAAGTCAGTCTTTGTGCCGATATTTGAAGAAGAAGAAAAAAAGAAGTGTTTATTGGATCTATTGTTAGAGAAATTAAAAAAAGCTTTGAAATGGTCACCCAAATGTGATTTAATGAATTGTTGTAAATAATGTCGCTCTGCAAAATATGTAATGTGTACTGTGATATACTCTTGTTAGACATACAACTTTTTGTATGTGATAGTTTTGACACTTCATTTTCATGTGTTCGAATGAAATACGCTTCCCAGGGATTGCTGTACTGTAAATTTAGAATATTTTATGGACAACAAGAGATGCTTAAAACCGAATTCATAGATGCAATTAAAAGATCCACAGCCACCAGCACGCTTAGTAGGTGTGTGTAGTATAGGGTAATAAATAGGGTACATATTTTGAATTAAAACTGTTTTTTTTTTTCAGTTAAGGCCTTGGGGTGGTAACATTTAGTTGTGCGCGTGTGTGTGTGTGTGTGTGTGTGTGTGTGACATAAGCCTTGCAGCATGACTGCCTGTCATGCTGCACCGCTTAGGAATAGCACTAATGAGACACGGCACACGCACACACACACACACACACACACACACACACACACACACACACACACACACACACACACACACACACACACACACACACACACACACACACACACACACACACACACACATACACATAAAAGATATACGTGCATGACCACCACTCACACTTGGTAAATGTGAAGATCTGTATGTTTGACATCCTAATGTTTGTATGTACAAAATGTATGCCTGCATGTCTTTATGTCTTTGACTTTGTTAGTTTTACATGATACTAAATGCTGAGTTGGATACGCGTTTGACCCAGTTGGAATTAATAACACAAAGAAGTATGTACAAACACAGCCAAGAGCTCTCTTCTGGACTGGCTGCTCGGTGTGTTTTTCTCCAAGTTCACTCTTCTTATTTCTGTCCGGACCTCTTCCTTTTTCTTCTCCTCTGTACTCTCTCTCTCTCTCTCTCTCTCTCTCTCTCTCTCTCTCTCTCTCTCTCTCTCTCTCTCTCTCTCTCTCTCTCTCTCTCTCTCTCTCTCTCTGACAGTTGACAGCCATCTTTGCTTTTGGAAGCTGTGGTGGTTATTCCGGAAGAAACATCATCTCTCTCTTCTGTGGCAATGGGACGAACGAGACGCTCACCGCCGCCATTAGCTACCCCTTCAGGTGTGCACCTCTCATTTAACCGCTAACAGCTTAATAAAAAAATATAGTAAAAATGGACACCCACGACCACTGCCTTGCTTTGCATTGAATTACGAATGTTGAAGCGAATAATGTTTTGTGACTGCTACATGATCGAATGCTGGGAGTGCTTCCCTATTTAGAGTTATTTACATTGACATGTATTCATTCAGCAGAAACTTTTATCCAAAACGAAATCAGTTTAAATGCAAATGTACTATTTTCGGATTCTTTTTTCACTTCTGACACTATTATAAGAAAATGTGACTCACAATTGAAACTTAAGTCTGTGTGTGTGTGTGTGTGTGTGTGTGTGTGTGTGTGTATGGGAATGTGTGCGTGGCTTGCGTGTGTGTGTTTATTTTGGTTCCAGGTTGAACCAGGTTTCACTGGTCGAGGGAAACATGACATTCTGCAACCACACGGCTGGCCCCACCCACCTGGTGGGAGACTCCGCCTCTTCTGCAGAGTTCTTTGTGGGCGTGGCCGTGGTCTGCTTCCTGTACTCTATGGTGGCGCTGCTGGTGTATCTGGGCTACATGCACGTGTACAAGGACTCAGACTTTGGGCCCATAATTGTGAGTCATTATAAATACTTCTACTTGAACCTTGAACCTTGTTCAGAGCATAGACATTTGTTGGCAGTCAACCCCCTTTTATTTATTAGTAACAAATCCTTCTAATAAATCTGCTAAATTAATGAAGGTTTTACAATTTGTTAAGAATTTCTACTGGAAACATTGCACTGGAGCAAATCTCATTTGTGATGTCACATCTAGGGTATTTAAACAAGCCAATCAATAGCCTTTTTGGAACCCTAACCTGCTCATTAAAAGTACACTATGCAAGATGTACTATTTCAAGCGAGCCCCAGTCTTAAGTTTTGCTCCTCACCCCTCCCTCTCCCTACTCTCTCAAAACCCTCAAAAACCTCACTAAGAAAACCTAAAACGTAATTCCTCTACGCTGCTGCAGATTCGGCGCAACTAGCCTAGATCCTGCCGCCTTAAAGTGAGACACGGAACAACATGAATGTGTTTCAGTGCACATATCAAAGCAAAACATGTTGCATAGTGTCGCCCAAACCATTCCATTGCTTTGGATAGCGGCGTCCGTCACACTAACGCTAACGGGGCCCCAGCTAACGTCATAACCCTCATCCCTTATCCAGGACTTTTTGGTGACGGCGGCGCTGGCCTTCATCTGGCTGGCGTGTTCGTCGGCGTGGGCCAAGGGTCTGCAGAATGTGAAGGACGCCACCGGCGACGCGGGCATCGCCTCCACGCTGGACGTCTGCGCGCGGAGCGATGTCACCTGTAGGGTCACAGAGTTCGCCGGCCTACGTTCCCTCAACGTCTCTGTGGTGAGGAAACGTGAAAAAATAAAAAGAACGAGGATCATTTACAGGTTGTTGTATGCGTCCATTTGAAGGAAATTACATATTTCTGTTTTGGGGTTGTGCCGGTTGTTTTGTTTTTTGTGTTAGCATGTCTTACACGTTTTACGTCGCTATAATATGAAAGGTCTTCAATTGTACTGTACAATGATTTACTATTTACACACTTCCATTAGTAGTAGTGGTTGTGACATCTGCTATGTCAATGCAGGTCTGTCAAATTGGGCAGGACGATAAAATAGTACTTTTACAATACTGCAATAGTATGTATTTCACATTTTCCTTCTATTTTCCTTCTTCCCAGGTGTTTGGCTTCCTCAACCTGTGTGTGTGGGCAGGTAACGCCTGGTTTGTGTACAAAGAGACCCGCTGGCACTCTCAGAAATACGCTGCCCAGCCGGCCCCCACGAGATCCCAGGTCCCCGCAGCCATATGAAAACACACACACACACACACACACACACACACACATACACATAAAGATATGAGGCCACACGCACACTACAAAGACACCACGATACTGTATATTGAAATATTCACACGCAAACAAACACACACACGCACGCGCACACACATAGGAACAAGGACGCTGTATGTCCACACACATGCATACACATCTGGAAAGCATACACACTGGTGACTAAAAGCATTCGCCCATACACCAGCCCTAATCACAAATATAAACAGAGAACACACACACACACACACACACACACACACACACACACACACACACACAAACAGTGCTTTTTTACAATTTTTATATCAGTGCTATCGTCCACATTGTACAAAATTGAAGTGTGGATGATTCAGCAGAATATTTCAGAAGGAACACATGTTTCCAACACTTTCACTTGCTTTTGTGCCATTCCTGAACCTGTGTCTAAAGCCATAAAGGCAACTTACAAAATGGCCACTTACAAATGATTTAGCATGTCATAGTCCTCTCTCAAGTCTCATTCCTTAATTATTATTATACACTTATCATCATTATTATTACTATTATTAGAAGAAGTTGTATAGTTGTTGTCCATATTCTTTGTTGTCAAACTGAAGTTGGCAACTAAAGTCTATCAGGCTAGTTTCTATACAATTTCGGAGGGGCCCTACTCAAGGTGCCAACTCAATGTCTCATTGGGTCAGGGTCTGCATTTGGTTGTTCGGTATTCCTGAGGCTGAAAGAGATTCAGAACCAAGCCGGTACCAGCAGGTACACGCCTGTTCTATCTGTCAGTGATGTTAAATGCAAATCCAAATGCTTTGGATGATACGTACAGGTGAATTTTTAAGCGGTACGTTAACCATTTCCCTTTGGTTGTAAGACACAGAACATGTTATTCTTCTATAAAAATGAGCACTCTGTTATGCATCGTGTGCCTTAGTGGTTATAAAATCAGTGTGTTTTATAACCTGAATTCACTCTCTACCCCCTATTAATTGTATTTCAATGTTGCTATGATCACTGACCGTACCTTATGTTATATATAGTGAGTTGGTAACATTATTATTACATCAACATGATGTTGATGTTATAATAAATACACATTATTGAACTTTATATCATTGTACAAAAGTCACTTTTTTCACTCATTCATTTCTTACTGTTTGGCTTTATTTGGCTCTGAATGAGCAGCAATCAAATTAAGCCTAACTAGAAGGAAAAGAGGTGATAATGTTATGATGATGTTAAAAAGATATTGAAGTTAACTGAATGTTGTTCACATTTGTCCATTATATTCTCTGTGGGACAAGTCTTTAGTTGCTTTGGGCCAAAGCAGCACTTTTTGTTATTCTAAAAAGATCGGAACGATCATCTTATTCGATTATTGTGTTATTTTACATATACAATGTCAATGAAGGACCATTTTGTTGTTTGTACAATTGTTGGTGGGTTGTTTTACCACTGAGATTATACAGAAACTGTACTTTAAAATTGTTTTGATAATAAGATCGTTTTTTAAAAGTTTTGCACATTGCCTTGGAGCAGGTAATGTATGACTAAGGCCAAAGTGAAAAGAAGAAATGGATGTGTGTGTTGGTGTACTGGTCATGCCACTGCTTTTGTGATGTGTCCTGCTAAATACGTAGCTTCACAATCATTTCACCAGCCAATGTGTGCCACTCGTGAGAATGGTATTCTGCCTCTCTGCCAAAGTTTGAAAGTTCTTCTGTTTTTTTTAATAAAAGTCAATAAATGAATACTTATGAAAAATAATCTCTCCCCCTTTATTTTGTTTGTGTGTGTGTGTGTGTGTGTGTGTATGAGTGTGTGTATTCATGCTTTTCGTTTTTGTTTGTCTGCTTGTGAACTGTTTGACTTTTTCCCACTCAGTTGCTCACTAAATTAACCCACTCCTACTCACTATTTCTCAGCCTGTGTGACTGACCTGAGAACGTCACGTCATGATGTGTCATGTGGTCTCTGGTATGTTAGTTATGTCACACAAAACACAGAGCATACATACACACCCACCCACCCACCCACCCACCCACCCACCCACCCACCCACCCACCCACCCACACACACACACACACACACACACACACACACACACACACACACACACCCACACACACACACACACACACACACACACACACACACACACACACACACATACACATACACATACACAATAAAGGGGAGAGACCACAGTCAGTTAAGTCCTTAAATGTATATGCTGTCTAAGTTGCCAGTCTGACTGGTCATGCCAGTATTTCATTTTGTATGTATTAGTGTGTAGTGATCGGTATTTGGGAACTTGCCCGCACTTTTAGTGCAGTTAATCAAAGCGTTTTTCCATTCCGCCACAAGAGGTCGCTACATGTGTGTGAGAATGGCGCAACAGTGCCATTACAGCTCCTACCAAAATTGACGTTACAATGTTGCAGTTGCAACATAATATATGTATAAACTGTGATGTTAATCTTCGTGTGTATTATGTGTATCATGCAATTCATAAGCTTGAATCTAGACCATACTTTCCAAATTTCAAACATATTATATTATATATTGTTTGAGATTGGCTTCTTGATTGCTTGTTCGTGTTTCTTTGTCGGCGTGTATTGTAGGCTATTTGACTTATATCATTTCTTTCCTTTCCTTTATTATTATATTACACTATATTCATCACACATACATACATACAGATTTATGCTTTTAAAATAATTTTAGGTTTAAAATAATTGCTGTTCAAACATGGTAGATACTGGTCCAATATACTGTATAGGATATGTGTATAGGCCTATCCTATAATATGGCCTAATATAATCGCATATATTATAATAAGGGATAATATGATATACTAATATACAGCTAGAGCTATACACTAATATACTCCTACTTTTTACTTTAGCTTTTTTTACTTTGAGCTCCCGTTTGTAGTTCATGGAGCTGGACTGTTATTATCGCGACATCAAGGCTCATTGACGACGAGACTACAGAAATGGTAAAAAAAAAAAAAAAAAAGTCTCAGCATCATATTATGACTACCGGTGATAGAAGCAGGACGCGGTGGTGGTGCCATCTCATGGATGGATGTGCCGTCTCCCGTATGCGCACTTTAATCCAGTGCGTTGAGCCGCCGGGTGAACTTCTCAACTGGCCGTTGCACATTCCCTGCAGCGCACGCCTTTCAACCCACCTGCATGTCATTTTGTCTCTTAGTTGTTTGTTGTTGCATTTTCAGCGTTTGTTTCTATTTGTACTTATTATTGAGTTCCTTTAGTTGTTTTGTGTTTGTTTTTAGTCGTTTTGTCCTTTTGTTATTAGGTATTCACAGTGTTAACTGTGGATACTTATTGTTATTATTATTTAGTTATTGTAGTTTACTTTTTTATGCTGGTTTTTTTATGTTTGTATTCATTTTCCCCCTCATTATTAGTGACTTTTTTTAGTTTATGGTGCGCTTTTATTATTATTTATGGCTGGCCTCAAAACGAAAGCTACCGGAAAGTCCCGAAGATGACGTCAACTGTTCTCGCTGTTTTGTTTTTTTTCGCTTGCTGCGTGTGAAGGAGAGAGAGAGGGAAGAACACAGCTCGTCCACAGCCAGCAACACGAAGAAGGGAAGAGAGAGAGAGAGAGAGCAACAGAGAGAGACAAAGAGAGAGAGAGAGAGAGAGAGACAGAGAGAGAGAGAGAGAGAGAGAGAGAGCGAGCAATGGCGACATTGGATCGCCAAACACCAAGTCCGGATACGTTCCTGTGCAAACCCTGGTCTTCCTTCGTCAGTGCGGCTGAATTACATTGTGTTGACTGTAAGTTCTGTCGTCGGTAGCGGTCGTTGTTTTCACTGGCAAAGTGTCGGGAAGTGCGTGGAACAACTGTCTGTGATTGAGTTGAGTAAAGCTCCCTGTCTCCCCTCCCCACCATGCACTGTCTGTCAACGCTTGGGCAAACGGTCACAGTATGGATGAACCAAATGCAGTTACAGGTTGTTTTGACGCACCAGTTAAGACGTATATCTACGGGCGGTCCCGCCCCCTTTTTTTCTTTTTTTTTTTCTTCCAGCGCAGCGCGTAAATGTCAAGGCATTGACTCAACTGGTCTGCCCCTAAGTTTGTTGTTTCGGCTCTTGACAGCTCCACTTGAGTTAGGGAGCCATGTCCAGCATGGCTCCGTGCATGGCTCCAGCTGGGCCCGGTCAATACTTGTTGCAAAGTTTGGTGTACGTGTGAATGTTTATGTTGTTTATATATATATCGGTTCCATCGTTTCGATTTCTCTTTTTTTTTTATTGGTGGAGTTCTTTTTGTGTGTGTTTCTAGTGGATGTATTTCTGTGTTTTAATTGTTATTAAGTTAGTTTATTAGATATTTATGGTGTTTTTACTCGTTTGTTTACTTCTTTTTTTTTTGGAGTGCAGCGCGTAAATGTCAAGGCATCGACTCAACTGGTCTGCCCCTAACTGTCTTGTTTACGCTTTGACAGTTCTGTTTGATTTGGGATCCCAGATCCTGCATGGCTCCGTGCATGGATCCAGCATGGCCACATGCATGGGTCCAGCGTGGCTCCCTCAAAGCTAGTTGCGAAGTTTGTTGACGTTTCGGCACGCTCCCAAATGGCTGCTGTTTTGTGTATTCAATGTTTCCAGACGCGTCCGAAAACCAAGAGAGAGAGCTCGTTATCAGCGACATCCAAGCAGTTCAACTCAGCAGAGAAGGTGAGACATTTTTGAAAACCATATAGTCTGTCATTCATTTATTTGCCTAATTGTTTTAGTAATCTTACAGCAAGGCCTACACTTCATCTTGGTAATATATTCCTATTTACATGACAAAGAAACACTGTTGTTGCAATTTGACGTGTTGTTTTGTGTTTTGAGGTACTGACAGTGACACATTGGTTTATTTAGGACAACACATATTGAATTACATCATACTGTTCTTAATAACAACGTGAGAACTGTTTTCCTCAACAGTGGAAAATACCACACGTATTTTATATTAATTTAGTTATAGATGTTCCTCAATGTCAATGTAGTGAGCCTACTAATATTGTCACCGTTATTTTATTTTTTAAAACATAGGCCTGTCAGGTTTATGTCTGATACAATCTGAAAATGTTAAACATGTGCTGAAACAACACTTCTCATTCACACACACACACACACACACACACACACACACACACACACACACACACACACACACACACACACACACACACACACACACACACACACACATGCGCACGCACACACACACACACACGCTTGGACTAGGAGCCACTCTAAGCTAATTACACAAGCTAACGGTATCCAGTTGCTTCTGATCTATAAATGTACTACTCAAATATAATGCACACCCCTCATTGTCTGTCTATTTACTATTGAGTCTGGTAGACTGCAGATATTAGGGTTAGAACCCAGAACCTTTCTGTTAGGAGTCAACACCCTAACTGTGTCATCATATCACTTATCATTTAGGCTATAACTGGTCAATAAATAAAGATGAATTCCCATTTTATAATGATTCAAAACCGTGAAAAGGAACCAAATATCTATAAGCTTTAATCAGCAAACAATTGGCATTTTGGTATTTACTATTTTTACCTGATACAATGACTACAATTTAAAAAAATTATCTAAATTGTAATAAATTTACATTTTCAGTTTAATATTTAACTCTTGGAAGATTAGTCGATGATTGACCGATGAATGACCAATCGTTTTAGCCCAAAACCGAAGGCTCCTCCCACATCCCTCCTCCCTTAGCTCATGCAGGCTGGCTGGCTTCCACAGAACTGCTGATCTGTTGGCACCACCACTTCCTGTCTTGTTGAGAGGCACACATACGTCACATACACACACGTCACACACACACACACACACACACGCACACGCACACTGAGACAGACACACATACAAGGGGGTGCTTATTGGGGGCATTTGTATTTATCTGAGGTTTTTTGTTTGCTGTGGTAATAGGACTATGCATGCTCAACAATAAATATATATATATATAACAATTGTTACATAATTTTATATATAAAATATAAATATAAAAAATATATATATATATATAAAAATATAAATTTTTCAAAGAAGTACGATACTGAGTACATTGCATTTTTACTTTAGTTGTGTCGAAATGAGGAAGAAAAGTTGGTCCAAACAAATAAACATACACTAGTACACCAACTAGCTAAAAGCCAGAGCATGGCAGGCTTGATGCTAACATTTAGAATGGTGTCATTATGTCTTGCAATCATTGTGGAACGTTACAGTCACTATCTACTATCTACAAATGTCTGTCCATTTGAATGGAGGACAAGCTCGGTGTTTAACAACGCTGAAGTCTAGACGCTGCTAGAGGATTAAACGATATCAGTTGCTTTAGTGAGTGACTCCTTTTTAAGCAAAATCAACACTGTCATGGTGTAGCCGTGCAATGAACGGAGTAGCCCCCTCGTCAGCTTTCGTACGGTGCGTTTAGTGTGTGTGTGTGTGTGTGTGTGTGTGTGTGTGTGTGTGTGGTTAGTACAACAGCCCCTTCGTTGACTTTTACATCCCATACACGAGGCCCAAGGAGTCCCACTTGACCTCGAGCAGTCTGGCAGGATTGTTTACATCCCCTACGCCTGTTGTGCATACTGGCACGCACGCACGCACGCACGCACACACGTACGTACGCACGCACGCACACACACGGGCGCGCGCGTGCAGAGACATACCCGGAGCGAAATGTATCAGCCGGTCGCTACGACAAACACGAAGGCAACGCGAGGTCGTGACGACATAAGTGGACGCCCACACACATTCTGTGTTCGCGCAAACACACACACACACACACACACACACACACACACACACACACACACACACACACACACACACACACACACACACACACACACACACACACACACACACACACACACACACACACACACATAGACACACACACACACACACACACACACACTCGAACGCGTTTATTTTCGTTGCCGTGCTTGTTTGGACGCAAAGACGAGGCGTGACGACTTTCCTTTCCATTGACACTCTTGTCCGTCAATATCTGGATGACACGCCATGGCAAGTGGTCAGCTCTGTGAGGGATCTAGTTGTAATTCCCGTGCGTTGTGATGTGGAAAAGGTGTTTGGTGAAGATGCAGTGTGGAAGTGGTCTCGGTCGTGGTTTGCGTCTCTCGGTTTCTCTTTGTCGTGTCTTTCACCATCTTCCCTCTGCATGTTCCGGTATTGTGTCTCTCTCTAGATATTTTCACTCCACCGCAATCATTTACGAATTGGCATCAAGGCCAGACGTCCCACTAAAAAAGGGCCAAAGTACTATTTATTTTCTCATCTTGCGAATGCTTTTATCCAAATATAGACTTGAATTATATCAGTATTTTCTTTTATTTTGATGCATGCCATGGATGAGAAGTTAGGGGGGTGAGTCATCTTACCCTGGATGCCCACAGGTAGACTGTGGACATTGGGGTTGGAGCACCGATTCTGCCCTCAAACGCATCCGACGTTTTCCTATTCCTCTGGTTATATGTGCAATCCTATCTTTGTCTTCTAGAAATGCACGTTTACGGACCTCTTCCAGACCTGGAGGGCCGCGGTCTCGTTGTCTGTCACATCTGCGACCAGGTGGTCACCCCTCAGGGCATCCTCACACACTACGGTGAGACGCACACACATGACCACACTGCCGTCTCTGTGTTTTGACTCCATCTCCGTTCCCCCGTGGTCCACAGACCACCTGTTAAAGAAAGAGCCAATTAGAAAGTAATAAAGGTGTGTCAGGCGCGTCAACTCGTTAGCCGTCAGCCAATCCTAGCGGCCGTACGTCCTCAGGCTGCCCGGTATTGCTTTGTGTTTGTGTTTTCAGCCGCGCTCCACTGAGCATGCTCAGCCCGTGTCAAATAAGGAAACAGAGAACCAAGTGTAGTAATAATACAAGTTTGTTTGTGTGTGTGTGTGTGTGTGTGTGTGCGCGCACGTACACACTCACTCACAATCACATATGCACTGGCAACACATTTTCTATTTGCATTTCAGAAAAAAAACGGTATTGTGCAATTTAAGTGTGTGCAATTTCATGCACACACACACACACACACAACCTCTCTCTCTCTCTTCCTGACACCCTGTTTTGTTTGGTGGCGCCCGCCCCTCCTCTACACTTTTTTGGCAGCACTTTGGCTTTCAACAGAGACGCACCAATGTTGACAACCACGCACACAATCAGCTAACAACTGACGTTAGCCGTAGCCAAACCGCTAGTAGGAAGACACCTCCAGCAAGCTAACCGTGAATTATTAACGCACTTGTAGCCAGCTAGGGAAGCAGGCGGTGCTATCGGTCAGGATCCGAGCCCAGAGCTTGAAATGCTGTGGGCTTGAGTCCCATTCATGATCCGTGTTGAACTTGTTAACCAAATCCCCATCCACACTCTCTCTCGCTCTCTCTCACCGTGGACGTGAGACAGCACCACATTCTTTACAAGAAACATATTTTGTTACGTTTGCTTTTTGCATACACCAGTGACATTTAATGATGGTGTTCTGGCAAGGTTGTTGGGACTCTCAGCCGGAAGGTTGTGGGTTTGAAACCCAATGACCAAAGTCTTACCTGAAGTCGTCCTTGAGCAAGATGCCCCGATCGCTATCCGCTCATTGATGTCATGTATCGGAAATTCCTGTAAGTCACATGTCTACTAAATGACAAAAAAGAAGTTGTAAATGACGCGTCATTAATACCATGTGCTGGGAAGAGTCTATCTTGACCTTTTTAAATGTGTGGTGTAGTCTAGGGCTGGGCGGGTTGACTTGTAACCCGAAGGCTGCTAGTTCGATCCCTGGCTCCTCCCAGCTGAGTGTCGAGGTGTCCCTGAGCATGACAGCTAACCATAACTGCTCCCGACGAGCTGGCTGTCGCCGTGCGTGGTTGACTCTTGCTGTGGATGTGTGTATGTGTGTATGAACCGTCGCTGTGGATAAAAGCGTCTGCTACATGTAAATGATAGTTCTTGACAATACAAATCAAATCATCACGGAGTCATAAAGAGGGATTTTAGTTTCTCGACGCTGGGTACTCATTGTGAATCTGTTTTTAATCCGTTGACTGGAAAGTGTTGTGTGATGGTAACGCAGTGTGGTTAACACTCTGATGGTGGCTCTCTGTGCATAAGTCAGACTGTCCGAGTGTGACAAGAAATCCAGCGTGGAAATGGGCTTTCACGGTGCATCGAGTCTGCAGGGAGATATGACCCGCATGCACGCGCACACACACACAGACACACACACACACACGCATCTATATAGAGGTTGTTTCAAAGGTCACTGGCTTAGTTTGGCTTGACTATGGCTCCTAACCAAACTGTGTGTGTGTGTGTGTGTGTGTGTGTGTGTGTGTGTGTGTGTGTGTGTGTGTGTGTGTGTGTGTGTGTGTGTGTGTGTGTGTGTGTGTGTGTGTGTGTGTGTGTGTGTGTGTGTTTCCGTGTGTGGGTTTTTCGTGTTAATTCAACTAGGGCTATATGTTTCTCAAATTATTAATTGCTCCCCACACAGAAGATTTGTCGTTCATAAACTACAATCCTGTTGTTTGTTTATACTTCTGGTTTATGCTGTCGTTTAAGGAAATAATGAAGTTAATTTTGTTTGACATCGCGGCGGTTCATGAATGAGTCTTGCATTCGGTCAAGTGCAAGTAAACAATGCAGTCTCTGTAGCGGTGAGGAACAAGTGGAGGTGGTGGTGGAGGTACACTCTTTGATCAGCACAGCATGACACATCAGCGCCTGACCACATTCGATCACGCACACGGTTCGAATACACATCCCACATACAGTGGGACAAATGTTAGCAGTGGGAGCACCATCAGAGAAGTGTGTGTGTGTGTGTATGTGTGGTAAAAAAAGGTAGCTGTAACTGTTGCCGTTGTGGCTGTATACTTCTGAACACAGCATTTGAACTTTGATGCTGCTACTATCACTATTTACACACCTGCCAACACACACACACACACACACACACACACACACACACACACACACACACACACACACACACACCTGTCTTAACCTAACATGGATAGATACTTTTGTATACTGACAAGAAGTCTAAAATAAAGTTCCTGGCTCATTTGCACACATTGTGTACAATTTCACTCTGACATAAGCACACAAAGACTGCCTGTCAGTTTGAGATACACACACACACACACACACACACACACACACACACACACACACACACACACACACACACACACACACACACACACACACACACACACACACACACACACACACACAGCACACTTTGGAGTGCACATGAGCACTTTGAGCAAACACGCTTGTGATAAACTGTTGGTTTGAACAGTTGGGTGTTCCAGTCTGCTGTTGGTGTTACTACACACATGATCAAAGCTGTATTCTCTTTCTTGCTCTCTATTCTGCTTTATTTCACTCTTTCTTTCTTTCACTCTTTATTTCAGTGTCTTTCACTCTTTCTTTCACTTTCTTTCTTTCACTCTTTTCTTTCTTTCACTCTTTCTTTCTTTCTTTCACTGTCTTTCTTCCGGTTTCTTTCTTCTCTTGCTTTTTCTCTCTCTTCCTCTCTTTCTGTGACCGTGTGGTACAGGGCTTGGCATGCAAACCTAGTTTTAGATAAAAAAAACGACTAAATGTAACCAACCAATAGTAATATTTGCCTTGGCATAAAAACCTGTTAAAATATTTAGTTTTTATTTATCTTCTACTCTACATGCATTTGCAACTGTTTTGATCATGCTTGTTGTCTAACATTTGCACATCTGCCTCTCCACACTAAATACCAATTTCATGTATCATGTTGCAAGATATAGAAATCAGCCATGCCGTTCTAAGCAATATGGAGTACATGCACAGCAGCCAAAGTGGATGAGAATATGATCAATGCATGTGCCAGGCAAAAATAGATGAAGTGTGCGCATGTGTGTGTGTGTGTCTAGCTCCCCTGTGTTTGTGTTGACCCCTGTGTTTCCATCCAGGTAGCGGGGCTGGAGTTTTCCAGTGAGTCCGACCCAGACAGAGACTCACTGTCCTGGATCACAGCATACACACTGCCCCCCCCCCCCCCCTCCCACCCACTCCATCCCTCCCAAGACATGCATAGCAGAAACCGTAAGTTGTTCCCCTCTCCTCCGCTCCGTCTCCTTTCCATTAATCTCTTACCTCATCTTCTCGTCTTCTCTTCACCCTCGCTCCTCCTCCTCTCCTCTCCTCTCCTCTCCTGTTCCTCCTGTCCTCTCCTACCCTTGTCTCCTCGCTTCTCTTGTCCTTTGCCCTCCTCTCTTCCTCCTCCTCTCCTCTCCTCTCCTGTTCCTCCTGTCCTCTCCCCTCCTCCTCTCCTTCCTGCTCTCCTCCTCATTTTAAATATGTCTAGCACTCCTTCATCCTTCCTCTCCCTGCCCCCCCATGCTTCCCGCATGCCGTTCCTTGCTCTCCGCTTTTCCTGTCGTACTCCCGTCCTCGCTTGCTATTGGCTGACCAAGGATGAAACAAAAGGTTGGCATCAAACTCTTGGGCTGTTTGTTGTAACCCTTCCACCGTGTCAGTTTGGGCCACTGGGATGAGACTGTTTTTAGTAACCTTTAATCCCAATAAACCAGTTTATCCGGCACTACAATAGTGTGTGTGTGTGTGTGTGTGTGTGTGTGTGTGTGTGTGTGTGTGTTCCTGTACACTTATCTGGCCTAGGCCCTCACTTATTTTGTCTTGATCGTTTATTTTGTACATTTGTTTATCTCTAAGACGATACACGCTGGCACATCAGATAAATAAAAGGTATAATTAGACTAGAGATGATGTTATCTACCCTTACGAATTCTCTCTCTCTCTCTCTCTCTCTCTCTCTCTCTCTCTCTCTCTCTCTCTCTCTCTCTCTCTCTCTCTCTCTCTCTCTCTCTCTCTCTCTCTCTCTCTCTCTCTCTCTCTCTCTCCCAGAGAAGCGTCACTCCTCTCCTGCCGTCTCCTCCAGGGGCCCCCTGGTGCCCTTGAAGCCCGGGCCCCTGGCGGTGGCCCCCGCAGCCCCCGGCGTGGGGGAGGCCCTGTCTTTCCGGGTCCCCAAAGACTTCCCCCACTCTCGGTTCAGCAAGGCCCCGCTGGCCGTCTACCCACCCAAGGGCGTCCGCACCAAGCCATGGTGAGAACACGATGCCAGGCTAGGGGTAATGATGCATGTTATGATTCACAAGGAGGCAAAGTGAGGGCTGCTTGACTTTTCAATTTCATTTATATTTTTGTTATTCAGGGTGAAATGCATGAATCGCGCCTCAAGTTTCTATTTTTTTTTATTATTTTAGTTATCTCACAGATGCTTTTATCCAGATTAATAGTGAATTCAGATACGTGTCGTTAAAGGGTTTGTACAGGAGTTGGGCTGTTTTGCTTTTTGTGTTCCTTCCCGGGGTTAAGCGACAACAGTGGGACCACTTCTTTGGTCAATCGGTTCAGTGATCCCTCCGTACGCACCAGGTTCCTGGTCAGCATTAGCGTGCTGATGTAAATTCCCAGGTGCAAGAGTATCTAGCTCCACAACTCCACTAAGCAAAACCTTCCAGAAAATGCAAACATTAATCGACATAGATTTACGTATGTATATCTGGAATAGTCAACGTTTAAAAAAAACCACGAGAATTCAGCTTAGTTTACCAGCTGTTACTACAGCACTCATTCCTTCTGTGTATAACCCGTTCTTCTTCCGCTGGGCTGTGGGCAATGATACAGGAAACCCAGACAAGAACAACACACTTGAGTCTAAGCACTTACGAAGCAAACATAGCAAGTTTGTTATTTTCTGTGTGGGGCTAGTTACAAACCTATGAACAAACAATGGTGAATATTCATCGGCAGAGAACCAGATCCAGAACCCTATTTGTTTGGGCCTGAATTTATCGTGGAGGAACTTCTCCAGCTTGTAAAGGAAGAAATGTCTCACCAGTGGGTCGGGGGCAGAGGATTGGGAACCCAGGATCTTTTCACTCTTCTGCCCACTTTTGTTTTACTGTGGACACATTAAAAAAACGTTTTTAGATGATCTGTTCACCACCTGCAACGTCTTGCAATGCTATGTGAGTGGATGCATTTGTGCTGCACGGGTGGCCCAGTGGCAATTGAACCCCCAACCCTGGCGCCGTTGATCACACCTGATTTTTAGTTTTTTAACTCCATGTCTCTCTCCCGCTCTCTAGTGTCTCTCTCCCCGTGGTCAGTCTGGAGAAGATGCCCGGCCTCCATAAGACCGCTTCTCCCATCCGCCTCCCCTCCTCCTCCTCCTCCTCCTCCTCCTCCTCATCCACCTCCACCTCCACCTCCACCTCCACCTCCACCTCCACCTCCTGCTCTTCATCCTCCACCACATCCTCTCTCTGCCGTCTGAAACCCTCGCTCCCACGGCGACCCGGAGAAAAGCTCTCCAACGGACACTCCTCCTCGTCCTCCTCGTCCTCCTCCTCCTCGTCCTCCTCGTCCTCGTCCTCCTCCTCCGGACCCCCCACCCCGGCCGACCAGCGGTCCAGCCCGGCCCGCTCTCCGCTGGTCAGACGGCCGCCGTCCGCCCCCTCCCCTTCGCGCTCCCCGTCGCTGAGCCGGAGACCCTCGCCGGCGCCCTTGCTCGCTCCCAGGCCGCCCGGCGCCCCACCGCTGACGCCGTCGCCAGCGTCGCAGGCCGCGTCGTCGGGGGTGACGTCATCGCCGGCGCCGGTGACGTCATCGCCGGCGCCGCCGGACAGGAAGCAGCAGAACGGCGCTAAAGCTGCCGCCAAGACACACCGGTGTCTGTCAGGTGAGTCTCGAGCCGCTGAACCGCACACACGCTTTTGTGTGTGAAACGGAAAGGAAGGGGGGAATTTCCTTTTGAACTCAAAACTCACTTGTTCGATCTGGCCCCTTCTCGCGGTTTTTTTTCAGGCTTTTTATTTTATTTTTATTTGAAGAAGGAAAAGCTTGCTTAGGTTATGGGAGAATATAAGGAGGAAGCCATTTCACTTTGGTAGTCTTTTGTCTTGCTTTCCCTTTTTACTCTTCATCTGGCTCCATCTCTCTCCATGTGGGTCTCCACGTGTGTCTCACACACGGTGTGTGTGTGTGCGCGCGCGCGTGTGTGCGCAGTATTGTGCTTTGTCATGCTGAACACCAGGCCTGATTTAGACCGCAGAAGTCCTGTCCAGCTTTTTACTGCCAAAGGGTTCTTGTCTTTGCAAAAAGAAATATCTCACTGCAACATGACTCAGTGTAAGATTTTCAAACACACACACACACACACACACACACACACACTCTTCCTAGCAGCATATCCTGCCTCTAGTCACTTTTCAGTTTTTTTCCCCGCTCCCTCTGCCTCTGCTTTCCGTCTCTCCTTCCCATTCAATGCTTTGCCCTCTTTCACTACTCTCTCCTGAGTTGCTCATCTCGATCTTAACATTCATTAGTCTGTCCTTCACCTCGATCTCTGCTCTGCCATCCCTCGTTCTCTTCTGCTCCCCTGAATTCTGACTCGCTTTGACAGCCCTGAATCCTCTCATTTGTGAGTGTGTGTGTGTGTGTGTGTGTGTGTACACTTATGAATGAGTGTGTGTGTATATATGTAATGGTATTATCTAATGTGAATGCAAGTCTCATGTTTGTATTCTGTAGTTTTACCTGCTGTGTGTATATGCTACTAAGAATATATTTTTCTCTCCATCTATATTCCAATTAGCTCCTATCTCTCTATTGTTCACTACATCTCTCTTGTCTGGTCATCTGTCTCATTAACTCCTTTTTAAGAGTGTTGTTCCCTCTCTCTATGAATCTGTTTTCTATCTCTCTCTCTCTCTCTCTCTCTCTCTCTCTCTCTCTCTCTCTCTCTCTCTCTCACACACTGTGATTGCAGGGATTTGGTTGATGAAAACCTGCAGACAACAACAGTGTTTAGGCTCATCCCTCTGCTTATTTCCTCCCTATCCTTATGTCTATAAAGTATTTTTTTTCAACCTCCATCCCCTCCCTTTTATGAATTGTATAAGAACAAAGAATACAATTTGTAGTTGGGGCAGTGAAGCCAAAATGTTTACGTTTTAAACGTGATAATATGTCTTATATGATCTGCAATATAGTAATTTATGCCATTTTGTCACTGTTACTAAAATAAGACTGTCATTTAGAGAAAACAGGTGTAAAACCCTATGTTTAAATGTCTTAGTGTTCGAATTCGAGCTGAAACTGTGGCTTCTCTTAAACGATAAGGTTTTTCGTCAATATAGAATCAGCATATTGAGTTAGATAAAATATATACATAAATGTATTAGTATTTTGTTGTATTTGTTTTGTGTTGTTATGTTGTCCTCTTGGCCTGGGCGCTCGTATAAAACATTGTAAGGAGGTTTTCCTGGTTAGAATTGGTCCAGTACCGTTTGTACAGGTTGTGTACTTAAGTATTATACTTTCAGCTGTATTATTCAAGCAATTGTATGAGGCATATTATTAGTCTACAACAGCACAGCTCCCATTAAAATGAAGGGGGATTAAGGGCCTGTTCTAGTTCATACATCCCATAATACTCTATGGGCGGCTGTCCATCAGACGGTTGACTGATGCCAGCCTAACAGGCTAACTGCATTCTTTGAAGCGGTGTCGTGTCCGTGACAACAGGCCTCACAACAAAGACAGATCACCGTCAACGGGGATTGCCTCGTTATTAAAATAAATAAAGGCCTCATATTGACTTCAATTCAAAGGCCTTTATTGGCACAGGAAATTAACTCATTTTCATTGTCAATGCACAAAAACGGTAAATGCACAATAAGATGCATTTGAAATAGCCAAAGAAATGCAGTACAAGGAAATAGTTTGAAATAGTTGAGTTCTCAGTCCGAGCGAATGAACACCAGGGGAAGTGAATTATGACGTGATTGCGCGCTGGAGCACTGAATCAAACCAGCCCACTGGCGGATGTTGTGCTATAATGAGGAAGACAACGTGTGTGTCTGTTACAGGCAGAGTGTTTGACCCGAACAAGCACTGCGGAGTCCAGGACCCTGAGACTAAACGACAGTGCACTCGCTCGCTCACGTGCAAGGTAAATCCCCCGACACACACACACACACACACACACACACACACACACACACACACACACACACACACACACACACACACACACACACACACACACACACACACACACACACACACACACACACACACACACACACACACACACACACACACACACAACTCCTCGGAAAGAAAAACCCCTCTCTCCTCTCCCTCTCTTCCTCTGCATTAGCTGAAGCACTCTTGACCTTGACAGATGATTATAGAGGTGGGGAGCTCTGACACATTTTACCAGCCTTCAATTAGCCTCCGCAATCGTTTAGTGATAATAATATGGTGGTCATTGGGAAATCATTCTGCCGGTGTGTTCTTGCGTACTACAGCCTAACAAAATAAATATGATAGTATTTTTATGTTTAAATATGTTTTCTTGCGTACTAGAGCAGTCTGTATTGGTTGGCCGAAGCAATCTGTAGTGTAATTATTTCATCAAATATAAAAATAATAATTTAATGCGAAGTGTGGAAATTACTTACAATGACCATCCATAGAATTTTAAAGATAAACTTACTTTTTCACCACGCATACCTAACGTCATGTCGACAGTTCTTTTTAATTTATTTCTTATTTTTAAAGCAAAGTTGTGGTCACCTCCAAAAGGATAATTCTTTTGAATTTCGGCACTTGGCTTGTTTTTTTGTTGGTTTATGCAACCATAGTAATCCTGTAACAACACTTCCATTCCTCCTTCACAACGATGAAGCTTTCCCATGTTTTATTTGTGTTTCTTTCACCTCTAGCGTAGAGTAGTTGATCAAGCTAGTCACAGCAGCCCTAATCGCTTGAACACCAACTCACTTCATTGATCTTTGATCAATGTCACACACGCAATATTTGTCTTGTCACACTCAAATAATTTTTATGAGTTTCTTACCTTTTCATAAAGGGGCAGGATAGTGTAGTGGCCTAGGGTGTTCAACTCCCAGCCAAAAGGCTCTGGGTTTGATCCCCCATGTCAGTAGTCTAACCTTTATGCATTCTTGAGCAAGATGCCCTTAACCCTACCTGCACCTTACATGTGAAAAACAATTCACCTAAGTCGCTTAGGATAAAAGTCTTATGATAAATGACTAAATAGGTCGAAACAGAGAACATACTTTAGTTTGCTGTTGTTGTTTCTGTTTTAAATGGTGTGTGTGTGTGTGTGTGTGTGTGTGTGTGTGTGTGTGTGTGTGTGTGTGTGTGTGTGTGTGTGTGTGTGTGTGTGTGTGTGTGTGTGTGTGTGTGTGTGTGTGTGTGTGTGTGTGTGTATGTGTATGTGTTTTTAACCCCTTACAGACTCACTCTCTGACCCACCGGCGAGCCGTTCTTGGTCGAAGGAGGACCTTTGACCTCCTGCTGGCTGAACACAAGGGCCGCACCAAGAAGGAGAAGGAGGCGCAGGAGGAGGCAAAGAGGGACCGGGACAGGGATGGAGCACAGGGGAGAAAGGAGGCTCTGCCTTCCCCGAAGACTACAGCTCCCAGCAGGCCTCACTGCCCCAACGGACGACTGCTATCGACGCTCAAACTGCGGCTGGCCAATGCACACATACCAAGGTTTTTATCTGAATATAGGATGATACTACTATGCGCTATTTTTATTATGTATGCAATTATATAAATACTTGTATAAAATGAAAATAATATACTATTTCTTTATTTAATTATGCTGATTTTGTTGAGAACACTAGTGGATACAAATAAACTCACAAGCTAAACACATATGGACATCCAGTACAGCATAAGCGGATTTGTGCCTCTAATCCATGTATGGTATATTTAGAGGATTAACCAACAGAACTAATCTACACATTGAAGGGAATACTTGGTCCGTTCCCAACTTCACCACAAGGGGGTGCTGTAGATTCGGAGTGCATTGCTTCTCAGAGAAAGACACCAAAGGAATGGAGATTACATTGAAATAATGTCTTGTAAAATGATGGAAGCACAAATACAAAGCCATTGTGTTTAGTACTTTTAGAGATTAAAAATACTAAAAGGAAGTGGCACAAATGTTGTTGTTTTTTTACAGCTTTTGTCAATATACATTCTAATCATTCTAAATACAGTAAAATAACTTTTACTTCCTTCCTCCTCACTTCTCCTCCATCTACCCAGGGTTCCGGGGCCCAGCTCCACCTTCGCTCCTCCACAGCCCTCAGCAGCAGTGGTGTCCCCCACCACCAACCCCGCCCACACCGAGACCCCCTCCCAGGGCTGGCCCCGGACCGGCGGAGGGGGGTGTGGCGCCCGCCTGTCCAGCGACGACAACGAAGAGGACGACGGTAGGGGGGCTGCGCAGAGCCCCGATACCGACGCCGACAGACCCCTGTGTCCCCTCTACTCCGCCCGCCACCCGAGGCCTCTGGGGGTAGGTGGAGGATTTCAAATCTCAAACTCATGTAACATAAATACCAAATTTCAAATCTCAAACTTATGTAACATGAGTTTGAGATTTGAAATTTGGTATTTGAGTCCTCGTCGTGTAATCTGATTTCACTCATTCATTGGTCGCCGTCTACCTTGGGGTGTGCTTAGTAGCCAATATCCAAATTCACTAGTTACCTTTAAACAACTCATGTTGGGACTGCTTGTTTCGTGGGGACCCGGGGGAGGACCCCCACAAAAGACCTCAGAAAAAGTGTGTGAAGTTATGCTAAGGTGAATGGAAGCACAGATTGTTTTGTTGTGTTTGTGCGGCATATTCTTGTGGTTCTTTGTCACTAAATTGGCTGAATTGTGTCAATTACGTGCGGTCCGCACTGTAGAATTAAGGCTTTTGCGTCTGCACGTGCACGTGCCACTGTGTTTGTGTTTTGTGTATTTTGTCCCTTTGACACATGATGTATGATTCCCAGTGTTTTTCGGGCTGATGGTATGATTGTCAAGTTCCAGTGCGAGTGAGACCCAGTGTAAATTCACAAATTGGACACGTTCCATGCTAGGGTGTGCGATGCACTTCATTATGAATGTATGGTGTTGGACCTTATTTGCCAGCGCTTGATATTGATGCTGCCATTATCGATTACCCATGCATCCCCTGGTTTTCTCCCCATCTGCTTTCTCTCCCATTGCTATCCCTCTCTCTCTCTCTCTGTCTCTCTCCGTCTCTCTACCTGTCCCTCTCCCCCCCCCCCCCCACTCGTTCTACATCTTGCTCCCCTCTCCCTCCATCAGTGCTGCAAGTTCGGCAGCAGGCTCATGGGTCGAGGCAGCTACGTGTTTGACCGCCGCTGGGACCGCGTGTGTCTGGCGCTCCACACCATGGTGGAGAGACACCTCAACGCTCACATGTGGAGGTGTGTGTTCATTATGTCCGTGTGTGTGTGTGTATGTAGCTATGTGTGTGTGTGTGTGTGTGTGCAAATGCAGGTTCTGTCCCAGTGTATTGAGGCAGCAAACACCTAGATGTGAATTAAATCGATTATCCCAGGACCAAACTCCTTAAACGGTGAAAGCAGATTGCATTGAAGCTGCATTTCCGCCAAGTGTGAAAGTAGTTCATGTCTCGTCATCTTGTCTAATCCTTTACTGTGATTCACCGTTAAGTAAATCTACCCGTAACCCCATTCGTAGTTGCCATGTCACACCAGTGTGTAAACCTGTAGTGACGGCATTATTAGAATAACCAAATGAAGAATTTTCTAAAGCAATTTTCCTATATTTTTACGTTAACTGTTATTTACGTAACTATAACTATGAGGTCTTGCTGTCCTGGCTCCACAATGATGGAACGAGGTCCCCACTGACATCGGCACAGACACAAACCGTACACATCTTTTCAGACTGCATTTCAGCCCCCAGTTTTATATCTCGTTCCTAAAAGGTTGCACTTGAAGACGTTTGATGAATTGAATGTGCTGGCATGAATCTTGCAATTTCAGGGTTGTATCTTCAGGGTTGAAGGCACGTATTGTTCGTCACTTTGGATAAAAACGTCAGCCAAATAAATAATGTAATGTGATGTCTTGTCTAGCGCTGCGGGGACAAAATAGTTGAGTTGAATTTGTGAATCATTTCATTATAGCACTGTGGGAAAAAAGTACTCCGGACTTTGTTGACGCTCATGTTCAAAATGGGACTATTTTGTTCGTCCTTCAGGAAGGTTCCTCTGGCCGCTGAGACTCCCCTCTCCCCCAGGACGCCAGCCTCCCCCTCCCCCTCCCTGGACCCCCATCATCGCCCCTACCACCCCTTCCACCCCATCCCAACCCCCATCACCCCCCATCCCCCACCGTCGTCCCCACAGTCTTCGGCCCCCAGAGACCGATCGCAGCAAGCGGCCCTTGCATCTCCGCGTGGGAAACCCCGCAACGGCACGCACGCGCCCAGCGCTGGCGGCGGCGGCGGTGGCGGCGATGGACCCTGGCGAGGGAGGGGCGATCAAACGGCGGGAGCCCGGAAGAGGAAAATGACTGCCTCGTCATCATCGTTGTCGTCGTCCTCTTCGTCGTCGTCCTCGCCCGTGTCTTCGCCGAGCGTGGATAACCTCCGGAAGAACGGCAACGGCGTTGTTCCAGGATCCAGGCCCACGCCGCCGCCGCCGCCGTCCCCGGGCTGGAAAAGGAGCCTCGTGCGCGGGGTCGGAGGCTCGGGGAGCAGGAGGGAGGAGCAGGCCTCCAGGGAGGAGAGGCCCAGGAGCTACAGCCTGCTGTACAGGTAGGAGGACGACGTGCTGGGAACCCTTTAGGGGGCTCTCGCCACATCACGATAATCATGGGGAATCGAACTCGATGTCGATATATATATATATATATATATATATATATATATATATATATATATATATATAGTACGTTTAGGAATTCTGATGCCATGCACAACAGTCTGAATGAGGGTCATGAGATTGAAGTATGCAGGCTTTTAAAGTGCGATTTCGGACTAAAACTAGTTTTGGATCTCGCCAGTGTTTCAAACCACGTATTTTGATTGTTTTAAGGTGATATATCTTCTCATCGTAATTAATTTAGCCTACTATACTGGGCATCACGATGAGCCGATATCATCACTTCATGACGAGACAGAAGGGCATGTACGTCACAATGCATCATGGAATTTGTTGTTTGCGATACTTAATTGTCTTCACATCCATGTCTCCCAATAATGACAATTAATTTCATGATTAATGACTAAACAATGCCCAAAAAAAAAAGACTCCTAAAATAATAACTAACAATCCAATGCTCCTATGCTTCCAAAATAGAGGCAGTCGTTGCGAGGTGACATTGAAATGTACAAGCTCTACCCCATTCAAAGACAATAAACAATGCTAATTAATTATTGCCCCACCCTAGTGTCACCTTGATAAGAGCGGAGGAAATGTAGAAAAGAAAGACCTGTCTGTTTGGTCAGTTCTTGGGTGTGAGTTTTGTGAAGGTTTGGGGAAGAGATACAATATACCTTGTAAGTTTGATCAATGATCTCTACCTCTTAGAATCATTGATCAAGCTTGCAAGGTCCATTCACAGAAAGGTGCAAAAAGGGAGTTGATTGACTGAACAAAAGGTAGCGGTGAATTTTTATTTTTTTCTTCACTTTAAAATGATAATGGATGAAAACAAGACCAATCTAGACACAAACACAACCCCCCCCCCCCCACAACTAAATGTCCTTAACCTCAAATTCTCTCTTCTCCTCCTCCTCCTCCTCATCTCTCCTCCTCTTCTCTCCTCTGAAGACAGGGGCCCGGGGCCTCAAACGGCCCCAGCGGCACATCCTTCTCCCTGAAGAACGACCCAGGTCAGGTCCCTCCAAACATGACCCCTGCACCTCTCTCCTCCTCCCCCTCCTCCTCCAGCCCCCTCCTCCTGGGTCACGGGGGAGGTGCAGGTGAGGGGAGGAAGAGGCGGAGCCCCGGGACACCAGGAGGAGGAGGAGGAGCAGGAAGAGGAGGAGTAGGAGGAGTAGGAGCAGGGAAGGCCAGCAGGGGGTTAGAGAGTCTCTTCAGGAGGAGTAATGGCACTGGGGGGATACTGTCCTCGGGACCCCCCTCCCCATAACCGGTATGAGTTACACACGTACACACACACACACACACACACACACACACACACACACACACACACACACACACACACACACACACACACACACACACACACACACACACACACTGCTCCATTGACAAACAGCCGGTTGTTAAATGTTTTTTTAAATATTAAGTTACTGTTTGATTCTATTATGAATGGAATTTGTATTATTAAAGACTTGAATACATTTTAAACTCAAATATATATTTGTCTATCACAGTAAATGTATATATGTTTTATTATAATCACACATACAATACAATTAAATGTATCTAAATCAATAATTTTCCTGTGAGTAATGCTTAAAGGTACTCTGTGTAAGAATCAGAAATTCCTTCTCATGACTGACCCCTCTGGCCGAAAGTGTACTGCAGCCGGCTGGAGCTTGTGCTGACATATACCCAGTGAGAGCACTGAAATGCTCTCAATGTGTGAAACGGGTCCATTCCTCGGCAGCTAACTACACAATAATCTGAACCGGTCAAGGCTAGCTCTTCTTTATATACTAGGGCAAACCCGTCCCGGTTCGAAATGTATTAGAAATCAGCCCACAGCATGTTCTACGCAACAGAGAGAGTCTGGGAAGGTCTCATTGTTAAGTTAAATTACAACCTGTTCATTTATTGGCAATTCAAAGATATTTATGCATGTCAAATATTTTACATAGTCCCTTTTTAACATATGCAATTGTGGTGCTTGCTGCTTTCATCACAATTTTTTATAAGTGCATACATACTTGGCATTGATGGTCCTTAAATGAAATCGACACGACGTAATTCCACCCCAATATTTCCGAGTCCATAACAGGAACTGTTTTCTCCTCTGCCACCCAGGTCACACTGCGTCATGCCATCAAGCTTTCTCTATGGACAGAATGTTGGTCAGCTTTGCCGGGCCACACCAGTGCTGACCTTTTGAACCTCAGCGCTTTTGGCACCATTCCCATAATGGTGGGCTACTATTCTCTATCCCCCACTATGACTTCTGGGTAATGGAGTCCTCATCAGGCTCCTGGCCATCATGGTAGTGGATTGTACGTACATTTCTTTCTGGTGAAAAACAAACAACGTCTTACCCTATAGAAAAAGGGAAAATATTCAAGAGCATTTGTTAATAATCCAAGAGAAATATAGTTTTGTATTCTGGAATTTCTGTTCTTCAAAAACTGATTTTTATATATATATTTCCTGGTTCCTGTTTTTTCTGAGGTCAACTGACCAGGATGGAACTCTGTGGTCTGTTTTGGGGGGGGGGCGGGGAGTTGACAGGAAGTCATACACTTACTTCCTCCCTCCTTTCCTCATGGATTCCCTAGGACAAGTCCGTACAGTTCGCAGTCATACCGAACGTGGAGCCGCTCAAGGCAAAGGATTGACTATTTGTTTTGTGTTCTTTATATATTTTTTGAGAACGTTTTATTCTATTTGTGTGGTCCGGCGTCTGCTTGTGTGCGTGTTTGTGAATGTTTCAAGGAACACAAACTCTGTCTTTGTGTCTTTGGACCTACAATGGATTCGCAGTTGTGAATCTGGATGTCTGGCTTGTTAATATCGAATTCGTTGAATTCATTTATTTTTCATTCAAGAGCGACAATAGAGGATTTAACGATACAGTTTATGCAAAAATAAGCATCAATCAAAAGTGTTACCAGAGTTGATATTGTAAAAAGAAATTGTACATATCTTGTATTCTATTTTATTTGTATTTATTATTAATTATTTTTCCCTAAGTGTGCAACAGGAAAAAGTCAAAGATTGGTTTAGTTTCTACGTTTCAACGATTCTGTCTGCAATTAACTTTCAGTTTCGGAAAGGCGTTGTTTTATGAGGGATTGTAAAAAAAAAAACGTCTGCCTACGCCAACAGCCTCTAAGGTTTTTGGTTATGACTGTGCTGCGGCCCCTTAATTCCTGCTGTATCGCCACGCTGCGCTAATGTTTAGCACTGTTCATAAAACGCGACATTGTTGGGTTCTACTTCGGTTAGAAATTGTAACCGGCTGCCAAGCGAGTCCTCCGGCGTAAGGTCAAGAGTTGTAACGGCCTTCCGAAGTGGCTGGTTAGCGACAAGCTTAAATAAAAAAGGTGAGGGTACAACACCCTGAGGCGGTGACGATAGCACGCTACTACATCACTTCCTGTCTGTTTGGAAACACTGCTCACTGTGAGAGAGGAACGTAGTGGATAAGATAACTCTGCTGGTAACACTGTGGTCCTATCCTATCCCTGAGCCGATCCCTAATGGTAACCAACGAAACAAGTCAGAACATCCTTAAACCACTATACCAGTGACATCCAAGACGCTTCAATCCAAAGCGGCTTTCAGTGAATTCCAATACATGTCATTCAGCAGCAGGTATAAGGGTTCGGGTCATCTTTCCTTAAGGATGCTTACAGGCAGGCTCCAAAATTCACTGTTCGAATTGTGTCTTTTTACCTGGCAAAATGGATGAATCTACCGGCAAAGCAATTGTTGTCATGTAACCCTGGATTTTTGGACACGCCAAATGGTCAAATCCATCAGCCATTGGCTGGCCGCAGGTGTTTATTTTGGACCCTGCCTAGACAGCGGACATTGTGGGTTTGAACCCAGAACCTTTGCGCTGGGAGTCCCAATCGCCTAACCACTGACTAGACTATGACACCGTTACTGTATTGGTTACCAGTATGCCTGCAGAGTCCGAACACCCAGCGATGGCTCCTCAGTGCTTTGTTGTGACAATCGGCCCCAAAACCTTATCCTGCTTGTTTTTGTGGGGACATTAAGGATAGAAATGAATAGATTTCAGTGAGTCCGTATCCGATGGACCTTTTTCTTTACTGCGGAAGTTTGTTATAAGGCGGTGATCAATTGGTTCATAGAAATTGAACCTTTATTTTTTGTAAAACAGATACTGGCTGAAAATATAGGCCTCACATTCCCCCAAGTTTGCTTGCTCTGTCTAAAAATAGATATTTTTCTACAAAACCCAAGTCTTTCTATCTTCCACTTCTTTGCTCGCTTGCGTATCGTATGTAATATGTCAATGATGTTTACCTGAAATTTTTCCAAAACGGCTCTGATTATCTTTATTATTTTTAATTTGTTTACAATTAGCGCTATGCATCGAGCCCCCCCCCCCCCCCCCCCCCCCAATCAGCACTTTGAGTCCAACACGTGCTGTGGACTTTAAGTGAAGGTTGCTCCGTTCAATGGATCGAGCTACTCTGCTCTCTTTGTCACACGACGCGGGGCCCTTGTGACCCGGTTGTCTGATTCAATACGACCACGTGTATGATACCGTAAATGTTCCTTGCCTAATGTGTTGGTCGACGTGGTTCAACACAGCTGGGAGAAATAGGACACGGTCTCAGAGAGGAAGAGTGCGTGCCTTGACTCAAAATAATGAGGGGACGATAAAAGACCCCGAGATGTTGAGAAGTGTTTTTCTTTTCTTTTTTACATTCTCACACCTACTTGATTGATCTCTCTCTCTCTCTCTCTGTGGTTTTTGTTTCAGGAAACTCTTGCATGTGAACTCGTTTAACAAGTTAGCTGCTGTAGCTCACCTTGGTCGAAGAGGCAGATCTGTATCCAGACTAATTAAGAAGGGGTTAACATGGTGGGGGGGGGGGGGGGGGGGGGCGATCAAATGGGTCCACTTGTGCACTATTTGTGATGTCACCACTGTTGTACAAAAGCTGGTTCCCTATTTAATGTACCAATTAATACCCATAATGCACAAACAAAGAAGTGTACACCAGGATGCTTAGTTTCTGCACTATATCCCATGATGCTTGGCGGATTTTACTATCATCGTATTCATCCAATGGACACGGCCAGCCCATGCGGGTTCTTTATGCAAATGAGCTGTCATGGGGGGAGATTATGCCACGTCGGCCTGTTTATGCGACCGATACATGTCACGCTGATATGGGATTTCCAGCGCAGAATCAGTGTCCGAATGCCCCCTGTACTAGTTCCCTAAATAGGGTACTAGTAGGGTGCACTATATAGTGAGTGAGGGAACATGAGAGCCAAATCCATCACAGCCGCAGCCTCTGAAAAAGCAGTGTGGAAAATGTCTACTTATTTAGTAGGGGGAGGCAGTATTTAATACAATACTGTCACAGAATCATTTATTGTCTCATTTAGGGGTTCGGCCGCAAAAGAAAGACCCAGTGAATTGCACATTGTATTTATTCCAAAGGTGCAATGCGCTTTGATTCCACTAGTGGGCTACTACTCGTCAAGGTGATGACGTGATCGAAAGCATTTCAAATGGCCCTTGTCATAGATCGTCAATAGTAGGGTGAGGTAACTTCTCAACTTCTCACAGTTACCTTCTCAACAGGTAACTGTTCATCTACTGTTAGCATTAGGTTGGTTTTATTCGTTTCTGTCGCAGTACCAGCATCTTCAATGTATATTTTCTTGACTGTCTATACTGTACTGCCATACCTAAATCAAACGGAACCATAATTAATGTTACGAGCAAAACCTGTGTTTTCTTACTGTGAAAAGGGTCTATTGTACTTTTTTGCGTAGGTACCTCCCCCAGGTGAACTCAATGACGGATTGTCAATGTGTGTTCGAATGTATCCCTCCACAGGTCACACAGTCCGTGGATCTTCCTCGTGATACCTTGAATCAATATACGTGTGTCACCCATTGATTACCTGGCTGTGGCACACAGTCCTATTGCATGCTACACACGTTAGCATAATCAGCTCTGACTGCGTAATAATGAGTGCCTCATCGTTGTAATTAGAAAGTTCACCGCTCCACCAACCTAACTTTCGGCTGGGAGTCAAACCTTTTGTGTGAAGGGTGGGGTCAGCACCTTATCAACATCAACAGCCAGCCTGACCCACACTACAGCCTTTGGACTGTAGAAGAGAATCAAATTAACTTTTGTATTATTGTTTTTTTTAATACAAAACAATCTGCAGTACATTCGTCTTTACTTGTTGGTGGGAATCTTTGCCTCACTTTGTCAATGTTGGTATTTTAAATAAGATGTTGTGGCTGAAACTAATGTGACGCTATCGCTCCATCAACTCATTTGTATTTCCATGCGGGTGACTATTTCTTGTCTTTTGTTGTTCAAATCGGAGTGACAATTCGACGCAGGTGTTTTTATAAAGCTATTTCCCTCGCTGTTTCCCTTTTGCACTTTGTCATAATGCCCTTTTATCTGCTGTTATTTATAATATATAAAGAATTTGAGACGTGTATAAATCTATACCTATATAAAGATATTTGTAAAGATATTTTGTGTACTGCGTTGGGAGAACACAAAGAGACATGTGGGAGACCCTGGACCAGCAGGGGGCTCGACTAATCTGAATCTGAGTTTCCAAACTCAACTGCCTTTTGAAGAGTTGGCTACGCTTTGATCAATTATTGTAAAATAAATAAAAAGATATGTATCCGGGCTTGTATTAAATAATTGGAAAAAAACTTTTTGTTTTAGTATTTTTATGGGAAGTTTGATTAAATTAGTTCAGTTCAAGTGACCAGCAACACATGGCACAAATACTTTTATCTGTTGATGTTGTACTTTCTGTTAAAGGTGCTGTATATGTACGATTTCTGAGCTTAGAAATACCATAGCGGTGATCAGATGTAGTGGGTGAAGTACTCTGAGAATATTTGTTTTGAGTTGACTGCGCCTGAGTCTCTAATTGAGATCTACAACAGCTGATTTCTGACCAATCAGGGCATCTCTTCCATGATTGGTTTGGAGAATCGATATCAACACTTTAATGGTGGAGAAATGTAGGGAGGAAGGGCGCAGAGATGGAGGGGCTGTTTTTGTGGGTTTATTTTCAAAATCTCGCTGTCCTCTGCTCGTTTCTCTCTTTACATTTCTCACACAGCACCTTTATCATGTTTGTTTTCTATCTTGTTCATATATTGTGTATCACATTTAAAGAGCATGTTCGATACAGCGCAGTGGGCCCTTGTTATTACCATGGACCATTATTTTTTACAAGGCATTGTATGTGATATTTGGTAGCTCTTCCACACTTTAAAGCACTAGCATAGCCCTCTCAATTTAGATGCAGAAGATGACAATACATACGTCTTCAAATGAAGTTTGAGTTTTGGTCTGCTACAGACGCGATCAAAATAACACACATTATGACAAATATTTATTTTGGCTGATACTAGACTCTAGAAAGCATGGAACAATTGGCTTAAGGCAAAGAATGAGTACATAACTGAGTCGCTAATACGTCATTTCTCACATTATTATTCAAAATAGCCTTGTGATTATCTGTGTTTATGGCTTTTTATAAAGAGAACCCAGTCTCACCCCCAAAACTCCCCATTCTGAGGCATCCTGGCTGTTTTAAAACGTCCTTTGAGAAAGCCAATCATTCTCTTCATCTTCCTCCGGCAACAGAGCTGACCTCACATTCTGAAGGTCGATAGTGAAGAGCCAGAGAGAGAGAGAACTCCCCCTGGGGGAATTAACAAGTACTGCACATAATCAGCTAAGAGCGTTCAAGCCTCCCTCACGTGTTAGGCTTGTTTAACGGTGGGTCTTTCACACACTTTTAGTTTTATGTTAGTATTGTGGTATTCCGCTGTCCCTTGCATTTAATTATGTATTTCCATATCTTACCTTCTCTTTTGACTCATTAAAACTGGATCATAGGAACCTATTTAAACTCGAACCCTGGTGCTTAGCAGGGAGACAGGTAGGCCTAGCCAACGAAATGTAAGCAGGTGATGAAAGGTGCAAAATGTCATTTCAAATCAATTCCCCCCGCACAGGCTGAGGAAGAGGAAGGTGACGGACTGTAAACGGAGGTCGCTCTGCACCACGTTTCACTCGCCCTTGACTCAACCCAGAGAGAGAGAGAGAGAGAGAGAGAGAGAGAGAGAGAGAGAGAGAGAGAGAGAGAGAGAGAGAGAGAGAGAGAGAGAGAGAGAGAGAGAGAGAGAGAGAGAGAGAGAGAGAGAGAGAGAGAGAGAGAGAGAGAGAGAGAGAGAGAGAGAGGCAGTGTGGTCATAGCAGGAGAGCGAGAGATGGCTTCACGAATGAGGTCAAGAGAAGGAAGATGACGGTATTTGTTTTTTTCTTCTTTGTGACACAAACAGACTCCTGTGGGCCACTTTTCCACACCACTCTTATTCAATGGCAGCGACCCACTCCTCTCTAACCTGAGAGGTTTATTTTTTAAAGAGCTTTTATTTTTTATTTGATTAATTTCCTTTTAGATTGAGCTATTGAAGGCCTGCAGGTTTTTATTCAAAAGTAATGCAGACCTTCTCAAATGGAAAAACAAACGTGACTCGTTTAACCTTGTGGTAATACTGTTAATATTGATGTTTACTGTTTAGCTGTTCTATAGCATACATTTCAAGCCAAATCCATTACAGTGAATTCAGGTAGGACTATGCCATTAGCAGGTAGGGGTAGGCTGTTATTGCCAGTGATGGGATTTGAAATGTAGAAACCTGCAGTTAATTAAATCTTTTTTTAACTGTGATACATCAAATTATCTTTCTGGAAACCTAGTGACCATATCACATACCACACAACATGCAAGAAGGATATATGGAGAGATGTGTGGGTACATTTTAATTCTAAATCTGTTATGTAATGTCATTTGTGAAAAAACGGACAATTAAATCAGGAGGTATTACAGATCCATACACTCAACAAAGACACCCAATGTATTCATAAGGTAATCTTTCATTCCAGGCTTTCCTCTAAAACAACAAGAGTTCACATTTCAGCATTCATTTTTACCGTATATTCTTCTCTTTAAAAAAATGCTTTTTCAATCTGCTTTTCGCACTCGTGTCTGTCATTTTGTGTCTGCCCTAACAAGTACCACTTATCAGCATCATAGAGAGAGTTTACCTTGTTCTGGAACCTGACTCAGCGATAACTACACAGACTCCAATTGGAAGATGAGTCAGCGGAAGTCACCTTCAAGTCCTACGACTTTAGATTGTTGAGCGTCATTGAGCAACCATTTATTGAAATCCTGATGGAATGTGAAGTTGAAAATGTGTATTTTTGATAACTTGGCTATTCTCAGAGAGTAAAAAATAAAACATTATTTACTTGAGTCAGATTGTTATGTTGAGTAAATGGAATGTATTCCCTCATTCGTGACATGATGGTTCCTTGATGGCTATAGCCTTGCCTGCCTATTCGGCACCTCTTGCACTCCTAATCTAGCCTTGAAGGAGAGAGCCTTCTTCTGTGTTCCTTCTCATGGTTTCTTCCTTCTGGGTTTTGGGGAAGTTTTTCCTTGCCCTTTTCAGAGCTTAGGGTAAGGGGTGGGGGGGGGGGGGGGGGGGGGGGGGTTATATAATGTGGGCAGGTGAAGCCCTTTGAGACTGTATCTGTTATTAAGGGCTATACAAATAACATTGACGTGAAATGCATCAAAGGTGGCCTGGCAATAATGTTTAACAATCTTACAATAACGATTTGTTTTTGCATTCTGTTCATTTTCTTTTTACAAATCACAATATGCTAATGACTAAAGAAACAAGCTTAAGGATAAAAAAAATGTTCACCTCAGGAATATGATTTTGATCAGTGATTGTAAACTGATCTAATCTCAGGACCAATATGTGTCATTAGTCATTAAGTAACAACCCAAATATAATACATTTACCAATATTGCAGTAATCCACAATTCCTTCATGTACTGTTAAAAAGCATTAAGTGAAGAAAACGCTGCAACAATTGGTGCTAAACTCAATGAAAAAGTAATCCATTGAAACATGAATTGACATGGAACATTAGTTAATTCACGGGCTTGCTTCTTAAGATTACGGTTTGGCATTTACTCTGCGACCCACTCAAAATGCCTCACTCATAAATTGAGAATCACTGATTCATTTATTTAACAGGGACAACGGACAGTTAGTTACTGTCCCAGAATAAGCTAGAAAGCTCAATTTCATCTGCAGTTCCATATGGTATCTACGATTATTCTGAGAGCCTAGTGTAGACAAAATAGGTTGAATCAAGTTTGGAATTAAACTTTAAAAACAGCTGAACACACTTCCCAATATACCTACACTTGTTTTTATTTATTTTTTATGAAGATATGAGATGAGGCCATCTAAATACCGTTATATTGACCCCAGGGTCACACAACTAGATGAAAAAAAAATAAGATAATGGATAGTCAAGTGTTGTGGGTGTTTGATTCTCAGCCCAAATGTTCTAGGTTCAAACCCCAGTGTCCAAAGTCTAACGGTTGGCATCTTTGAGCATGATGTCAAACCCCTACCTTCTCATTTAGGACAAGAAAACATTGATTTCCTTTAAAACTCTGGTACAAAATGGTTCAATGTTAATGTGGAACCAACGTCAAATTAGCCTTTAAAAACAAAACTTCATTATTTTATAAACCATTAAACATTATGGCTTAATGAGACAATTGATGCCTTTAAAGGGTTTACACTGTGTGATAATACAATAGAAACATAAAGATGACTATAGGTTAATTGTTACTCAAAAAAAGCTATAGCTTATGAATTACTTCAATTTAATAGTTTCTACATAAAGCCATCCAAACATATCACTGGCTAGTGTGATGAATGCATTTTGAATCTTATTGAAAAGATAACAGCTCAACAGTTCAATGCTGCTACGTCGATGAATGCAGAGTTCCAGCCCCATTGCCAACAGCATTCTTATGATAATGGTATAATGCTGGTGCTTTAGTTAATTGTGTAAAGGCAAAAGCAGTGGGCACCTATTGTCAAGCACTCTCGTAGGCCCAAAAGAAAGGGCTGGATTATTGGGCTATACAACTTTGTATGGGGCCAATTTCAAAACACATAGCCTATATTTGTGTTTGATACAAACAAACAGGCCCTGTATCTTCATATTCAGAGTTGTGTTGGTTTCCTGTGAAGGATATGGACAATGTGGAGTAATAGAATTGCCCTTGCATTGACATTCATTTTAAGGAAAATCCATCCACACACACACACACACGCGCGCACACGCGCACACACACACACACACACACACACACCTGGATTTGGAGATATTGCCTGCTTTAATACGTGCCTTTTGCTGGGTTGTATGTATAGCACCATCAATGGAATTGTGAAGGGACGGGTAAGGCCCGTGTGTCCTCCCCAGTCCAAAAGAAACAACCCAATTCCGTTACTTCATTTGCGAGACAAATATGGATATTTTGTTACTATTTACCTAAATATTGTTGTCATTATTAAACTATTAGTAAACCACCAATAGCTCAAATATAGGCTAACACCAGATATAAACGCTATATTTTATATAATTGTCGTATCGCCCATCAGTTGACACACGATCAGTCCAGAAATTCAATTGAAACAACTCTAACCATGTACACACGGCTAATGTCCAAAGATGAGCCACGTTTTCCCCTCATAGTCACTTCTTTTTGAAAGTTCACATGGCTAACTAAAGCAAAGCAATACCGTCCAAATGGTACCACATTCAGTGCGGAATACGTTCGGGGGAAATAAAGTCACATAATATACGTTTAGGAAACTAAGGGACTAGCTAGCTAACAGTTACAGCTTTCTGCTCCCCGTTATTCCACGGTAGAAACGATCCTAGCAAGGTACTCCCTCTAGTCTAGTGGACGGCACGGGGAACTATAGAGTATTAGTTTAGTATTGTTATAATTACTTAGCCATGTCTGTTTGCTTTTTTTTTTTTTTATCAGGGAGGGAACGTGTCATTATGTTAAAGGAGGTGGAGAGACTGGAAGATGAGAAACAACCAGAGCAGCAGGTGAACGGATTGAAAGCCATGTGAAGAAATACGATGCTACATTTTCAAAAGAAAACTAAAACAGGGATAGCAGTCCGTCGAACTCCAAACAACTCAGACACCAACGTTAGTAGTTATATTAGTATAGTTTAAACGTTACATGATACGTTTGTCAATGACATTGACGGTAGCGTCAGTTGACGAAACATGCGATACTACAACTCGTGAAAAACGGTAGGACCTATCATTAAATGCCTAAAGCCATCCAAATGCCTGCCCTTAACATTCACCGTTATATTACTCAACTAGTTTGGTCGGACCCCAACATACTTTAATATGTAGCCTATACAGGCTATCATATAAAATACGTATACTATGTCATCTACAGATTATTCCACCCCTCACTATTCAGTGAACACGAAGTGGAAATACGGTGGGATAATAGATTTCGCGCACATTGGGCCACTGTAGTGTTTTTATTTAACCACAGAGCCTGTGTCTGTGTGCACGTCACTGAGGCCCACTGCACATGGTAAGCAGAAGTGGCACTCTCGCGCACAGTTGCCGCCATAGTGCCATAGCAACGAAGTTGTGGCTGCACCTGCGCGCGAGGAGTAAAAGAGAGCAAACTCGCGCCACCACCACCACCAGTGATTAGTCAGCGGAAGCTTTCGTCTCGCGGCTCTCCTGTTAAACACGTTGTGGCCAGCAGGCGATGGAGTGCTCCGTGTTTTCCAACAGGTAGCACAATAGGCTATATGGTATAATATATTTGAGTTCATTTGATGTATAAACCTTTTATTTTTATTTTTTATTTGTTTGGGTATTTGATACGAACTGCAGTTGGACATATGTATCTTAACTAAACTTGCAGAAGCAGGAAGAACGGAGTAGCATTAAAATATATTTTATTATGTATAAATATATAAATATTTTTGTGGTTGTTTGTTTGTTTATTCGGCCAAATACGTTTGACATGTATGTCACTAACTCCCAGAAGCATGTTTGAATAGGTTTAATTAGTAGGCCTAGTTAGTTGGACGCAGTTGGTGGGCTAGTTAGTTATAGTAAACGTTGTTGCATATGAATTATGTTTACTAATCGTTTGCACAAAGCATAATCGTTTACCAATCGTTTCACACACATGGATTTTATATAGGCTGCACATAAGCCTGCACACCATTTGGGTAGAAAACGCAGGCTTTCAATTATGAGCTAACTGGCCTAACAATTTGACTAGTATGCACGCTTGACTGTTTTTGTTTAAATGTCGATAGAAGTTCATACAAATAATTCCACTATTTACTAAAAAATGTGCCACTAAATCATACGTTTATACTGATTAATTGGTTAATCCATGGAGGAGGAGATCAATCAGGGAGTAGCCTCAGCAACCCGTAATTGATTTGGCTTTGCTGGTCACAACGCAACCCATGTATTGAAACAGTCCATATTTCAAAACATTGAGCATTTTACTTTCAAATATTAAAACATTTGAATGCTCGTTTCGCGGAGCACTGGAAAGCCTTGCGCGCCGGTGGCGAAGTGATCCACAAACCGGGCCCCATTTACTCAAACTCCTTACTTAAAGTTTGTCTCGGTCAAACATGTCTCTCTTTTCGAGACGATCGCAAATTCAATGACGCCATTTCCATTTCCAGGGTCGAGGGAAGAGGTGTTCGCTTTGCTTTTCTTGCGAAGCGATCTTTTTTCGGGTCTATTGAGTGCACAAAAAAGGCAGCTGCTCGGAGGAACTTGTGAAGAGCCATTGAGCGATCCGGCGTAATAAACAAATCTCCAGCTCGCTACAGTCAGAGACGGACGCGGACGAGAAGTAGGCACACACTGCCACGCAGTTCTAACCCCTCGAAACGCCATTTCCAGCCCGTGGAACTAGCAAATACACAGGTAAGAACTATTTTGGAAACCTTTTGGTTCGTATCCGTGTGGGAATTTAAGCGGTACGAGTGTGTTGTGGAGGTTTAAACCCGTTCGCGCTGTGCTGACTTCCCGTACGAACGTGGTTGTTTTTGCAGAAAATGGCGTCATCGCCCTCTTGTTCTGCCCGGCCAGGGTATGGGAGAGCGATGGTTTCAGCAACTCATAGCGGCTCACATCAGTGGTTTTCGCGTCCGTAATCGCGTTATGGGCAACAACGAAATGTATTCGTTACTGTGTTATAGTTCAAATACAGACCGGGTCGAGATTTTTAGTCGATAGGTGGACGCGCAAAAATGGAAGAGTCGCCAGTCCTGTGCGCCAAGCTGCTTCTTGGAATAGGTGGCACACAGCCGCAAAGCGCAGCGCCTTACATATTCAGTTATACCGTTCCAGAAGGGTCGTGGACGATCCATATATTTCAGACAGATTTAGTGGTATAGCGAGGAAGGTGGTGGACGTGGTCGTGACAGTGTTGCTTGTTGTCTTTGTGTGTGTTTAATTCGGGTTATCTCGTTTTTACGCCGCACTCCCCTGCCATGCTGCTATCGTTACGAAGGGCCTCCGTGTATGGTTTTGAAAGGTGCATTTTGTACCCAGCATGTTCTTTTAATCACGTTACGCTGCTCCTTTTATCGTCCAAAGTATTGTCCTTTTAGACTGGCAACATAACCGTGCAAATGGAGATTTTCGGGGGGATAATGGGGGCGATGCAAACCGTGCCATGAGAACGGTAACAACCCTGCGCCGTGGCTACCTCATTGCCAAAGGAGGGCAGCCTGAATAAAACAGTATCTGGATGAAACCACGTAGTTAGCACAAAACTGGGGAAGTCCAGAGCTGCACAACGCTGCTGCTTTGCGCCGAGCCTGGTGGCAGCTGCTTTAACCGCCGCGAGTCACTCCGTCGTGATATGCTTTTTCTTTTCTTCTTTTTTTTTTGTGTGTTGGCGAACCCTTTTGTAAATAGTTGGGGACTCAAAGGCACAAAAGCTGAACACAGTACTATTCACGCGGGGTCCTTTATCCCGGCGCTCGAACGGCCTGTGAATGCAGTCCCAAGTTCCACTCCGGCTGCCCTGTCTTTCACCGTCATCTACGTGCATGCGTCCTAGCAGGACGTAGCCAAGCAGCACTAGCCGCCACCAGACTGCGAGGCCACTCGGCTTCCCATATGTCCTGCGTAGTTCCTCCTCGAACCAAAAACTCGAGGTCTGATTTGAGGCCCCAGCACGTCGGGTCCGACGCGATATCACCACTACATCGAAACTACTGGGATGCGTGAGTGCACGGCATTGCTCTTTTCGCACCATTTGATCAAGTTCCCGTCCACTTATGCAACCGAGACCTCGCCGATCTGGAATCGAACTGCTCATCCGCCTATTGCGTGTTCGCTACCCGCGGTCGAAGTGGACATTTTGGGTGCATATGAGCCGTCTCACAAATCGGACTAGTCACGAATTAGAAAGCTGTCATTTGCTAATCAAACAGTACCGTTTGCGTCACTGCCTGCGGCCTCGCACGCCCATGGGGGGGCGATGGAGTTGCAAAGTAAGGCTGTAGTGGGTCTGTGCTAACGCTATACCCCGCAGACAAGGAACCGACAGATACGGGCTCGAGGGGCAGCGTTGTTCGCCGTGCGCTCTGCAATGTCCAAACGGTGTAGCGATTTGGGGATTTACGAGAGGGATCGCTCCGATTCTTCCCCGGGATCATACATTTTGTGGATGCAATGTGCAGATGTATAGTTCTTTCGTGGTTGGACAAGGGGATCGACTAGATATTTGATAGATCAACAATCTGCACTCGCTTGGGTCCTTCCTCTATGGTTCTGCTGCGTGCATGAGGGCTATTGTGAAACCGCATGTGACATGTGATGGCTCAGCGAACGAGTGGTATATTTCGGTCGTGCGGGACAAACGCACTGATGCGATGTGGATAGGACCGTAAAACCTTCATTAACAGTGCAATAGGTAAGTAAACGTGGAGTATAATCCACAGTACCACATGCGTTTTTGCTAGCCACAGTGCGCTACGCGTGTCTGGTTTAGAATATAACTGGGCGTATTATCATCTTGTTGCTGCTGCGCCTTTTGGGCACTGCGCATGGTTCCCTTCTCCCCGCTACTGTTCCAAGTTATTTACAAGGACAAACGTTTTGTGTGTAGAGCAGGTATGAATGTTTTGTCAAGTAGTAATATCACGTGTGTTTCCTGTCCCTGTTAATGGTTGATACATCCTTGTTTTGTTTTTGCTTTGTTTTTAATGTTGAGTAAAACTTGCAGTTTTACTTTTGTTGTTTTTAACCGAGCTTAAAATAGAATTGTCTTTAACATGACGCTCAAACACTAAATTGAACTATACAGTAGGATTTTACTGGAATGTTTTGCATGTAAAAAGTCATAGCCAGCGTATGTGTTTGAACCTCTCTTGCACATAGTTGAAGTGGGGACTTACACCTCAGGCTACACATTCAGGTGCAGCAGAACCACAGTTTCAGATGTCCCAGGACACCTGAGTCCTGTTATCTCTCTAAGTCTGTGTGTACTAAAAAGATTTCCTAATTGTGGCTAACCTTTTTCATGATTCTTTGCTTACATCTTCATCCAATGAGCAATAGAGAAAACAACACAATATAAAAATAAGATTGTTTTGTTTTCCGACGCGTTGTAGGAGTATTATGCCAAAGTCAATCACATGAGTTGACCTGATGTATTTGAGGCCCCTTGAAAAGATGTCACCCACACAACAACTGGAAGATTTACGATACAGTACCGTAGTGGGCAATGTCAACTCATTACTAGGCCATTAGTTGTAACCACAAACGAGACCACAAGGAACATAAATATCAGGGAATTAAGTCTTAAGGTTCAAATAGTAGCAGTTGTTGTAAGGCCTGTGTGTTATGAACACACACAGTGCACTGGCAGCATTATAGCTGCGCTAGATCTAGCTTGCGTGCGTTATTTTGCTTTGCAAGAATCGGTCTTATATAGAGCCGAGTTAAGCCTCTCTTCATTAGAACAGATGGCAAAACCAACCCATCTCCATCCTGTCAATATTGCCTACGGTTCTTCCATCAAAACGATGGCCAACAGGGACAAAACGGTCCTTCGATAACGACATATTGATTCGGCCATTTTATAAGCATGAACCGAGTCTCAACACGCGTGGCCTGGTCAGCCTCCTGTCGTCCGGCCAGCGTGCCGTTCCACAACGCCCGGGAAGCCGACCGAGGGGGTCCGGCTGCCCCCAACAGACCGGCCTTTGTAACGGAAATGGCGGGGGACAGACTGGTGCAACGAGTGGCCTCTTGAGTCCATGGTGACCATATTGGGACACCGTAAGGCCGACAGGTTTTCGTCCATCCACCGGTGTGGTAAAGGCGCCGAGACCACCTACGAGGGGAGCTGTGGTTGAGCGCAGTCACTTGTCCGACACGTCTGGTCGCTGGAGAGGGAGGCTCTTACCTTTCTAGTGGGAGTTGTACTGGTCATTTTTCTGCTCATGTGATTTTTTTGATTTTTTATATTTTGTATTTCGGTTGTGCCTCATTTTCTTTTTTTTCTTGCACTCCCAGGACCGGGTAGTGGTTTTGGTGATTGATTCCAAACCGAAAGCTACTGGGTTACATCCCAGATGTCCACAGTCTACTTAAAGGGTATCCACGATCCCTACCTGCTCATTAATGGCATGACGTGTTTTAATTAACCGTAGACAGCTAAAAAGTCCCTAGACTAAAAACTGATTGTAGTACTGGTGTTTTGTCATTCTGTATTTGTCCCAATAGTTCACCTATTATATGTAGGGTGACTTCAATTACAGTAGTAGCATGTCAGTGCAGAGGTGTACTGGCGACAATCAAGGGTTTATCTAGGTTAAGCCACAGCAGCCTGGCTTCTCTGTGCGTCCTGAAAATTGCCCATCAAACATCTCCGATGGCTGTTTTCTTTGCTTTATTGACACACACACAGTTTTTCCCTCCCGTTGCATTGATGATCACTGGGGAACACACACACACACACACATGTTGTGATTAGCGTAAGCTATCTCCACCACTGTGCTTTAGCCCGTAGAGGCGTCTTTATGGTCATAACCTCTGTGTATTCCCTGACCGGGCAACTTCTTAAGAGAGCCCCAGGCCGGAGATTGGATTGCAAGTCATGCAGGAACAGGTGGATCTTCATAGGCGAAAGAGAGGCTTATAAACCACCTCCATCTTAATAATAAATATAAACGTGTGTTGCGATTACATACGGAGGAGTGTGGTTCATATTTAGCCGGCGAACAAAATCTGGGAAGGATCCCGAGACGTTTTGGAGACTCTCAATGTTCTGTTGTTTTTCTTCTACTTGGTTTTGTGTTTGTTGTGTGAACCCGTGTGCGTTCGGGACCACATCTTGCTTCATATCTGTTGGCTCAGATGCTATAAAGCAATATGATATCTGGACATCATGGTTAATAACTATCATAAACAAGACAGTACCTCCAAAAAGAATATAGCCAGGGAGAACCATGTTTTGGTAGGCTGGTGTGGTTTGGGACGACCACAGGGTGGCTTGTGTTTAGGGTCACATGGTGAGCGGTTGAGTGCTGCCGTGTAACAGTGCAAGGAAAAGTCCTCAACTACAGCCTACATCTGTTAGATGACGGTCGGGACACAGTGTTGGGCTGAAAGTTAACACAATAGTTAAAGGGAATTGTATTTATGTTATACATAGATGGGGGGGGGGGGACTTCTTTGGACACAGGGTTTGTTGGTCGCTCACATGGGCATGTTTACAAAGGAAACTAACCTGAGCACATGCGTAACTAAGGCTTTTAGATTAGGAAAGGACCTTCCATCCTTCTTTGACTGTGCACACAGACACTTGTAGAGCTTGTGGTAGTCCTAGTATAATTCACCGGGGACGTCAGGGAAGTGTACAAGGGACAGGACCATGTAGTGGCTACTAGGGGTTCCTTCCCACCCGAAAAGTTCTGGGTTCAATGTCCAACGTCCGCAGTCTATACTCGAAGGCGTCCTTGAGCAAGGGTCCAAACCCCTATCTGATCTTTAATGGTCTCTAAAACGAAAATATCTGCTAGTCACTTTGGGTAAATGCGTCTGCTAAATGACTGAATAGTTAATGCAAATTAAAAGTAAAAGTGACTAATAATCACATGGCTATAGTAGACATTGAGGAACTGTGATATCTGGAGAACACCCACAGAAGAATTGAGTCGTAAATGACGCTGTGTGAAAAGCATAATCTTTCCCATAGTTTCCCCCATGTGATTCATGAAATTAGCCTATAGTGAATAAATGCATGCTAACAAGGACCAGCCTTCCCCTAATGTAGAACCATGTACTATAGCATTAACTCCTAAGTTAGGCTACCAGGCTCGGACACACAGCGCCCCAGTGTACGCCCAGGTGTGCTGTCATACTTGATTATGTCAGAGAGGTGAGAGTAACATGAGAAACCAGAGAAACATCATCAATGTTGACTCCAATTATAAATCGATTCATTACTCGCCCGCTCACTGTCGATCCTAGTGACGAGGTCGAGGGTTGAACTCAGGTAGAGCTGAATCTCACGTCGAGGTCTTTCCCCCAGCTTAGTTAGTGGTGATGATAGTGATGCTATGGGTATGCTATGGGGATAGGGATGTATCACCTTCGAGCCAACTAGCCGTAATACAGCTAAACATGATTGATCTTTCTACTTTACCAGGATCCATAAACCATTGAAAATGATACAATTCGTGAAACATGATGGATATTTAAGAAAGGTGATTGATTGCCACATGTTTATACACACACATATCAGATGTCGCTCAAGGGGGATTGGATTGTGCTAATGAACGTGTGCAAAACACATGCAATATCAGCCAATACTTAATAACAACGGTGGGACTGAGCGTTGGCAGGGCCGTGGGGTGTCCTTACCGGGATGGCGGTGTGTCAGTTGGCATCCCATAGGAGGCATTCTGGGCTCTCTAGCAAGAGCTGTCCCCCCCCCCCCCCACCCCACCCCCCTCTCATCATAGACACACAGAGGCAGGAAACGCAGTCTAACTGGCATGTAACGGCACATCGATTAGGTGGAATTGGAAAACGTTATTGTCCATCAACACTTGCAGAACGGTGCCTTTGGACAGGGGCTCACATTCAAAGACAATTAAGCTCTGCTCTGCTAGCGGGAGTTTCCCTATTCCAATAGGCTGAAAACAAACAGTAATACTATTGGTCCACTATCACGGAATGTGTCATTAAGTAGTCCCAACACATGTGCTCATGTTTCTAATGTCCATAAGTGAGTGATTGCATATGCACAAGTAATGAGGAATCGATATGCTGTGCTTGCATTGATGGCTCTGCATGGATGCAGACCAAATGCCGAGATGATGTCATCGCTTAACATTTGAACATCAAAATGTTCTTTTAAATGCAAATGCTGTTTTTACTGAAGTCCAGTCATGGATTGAGCAGCTGTAGCGAGACTGTGTGTGTGTGTGTGTGTGTGTGTGTGTGTGTGTGTGTGTGTGTGTGTGTGTGTGTGTGTGTGTGTGTGTGTGTGTGTGTGTGTGTGTGTGTGTGTGTGTGTGTGTGTGTGTGTGTGTGTGTGTGTGTGTGTGTGTGTGTGTGTGTGTGTGTCACTGCGCGCAACAGGATGCAGATAAGATGATCACTGCATCAGAAATCAAAGATCGTCCACCACATGTCTTGTAAGACGCTTAAAAGTGATTTCAGTTGTCATTTATTTCATTTGTTTTAAATTTAAAACAGCCGGGTCAACTTTCGGCAAGCCCAATAGTAAACCAGGCACCTGCAGCACCCACGTTTCACATCATATCGCAAACCTAGCAGTAAGCACTACTAACTTCTGATACTCAGAGGTTTTGCCATTCATCCTTTCATCACCGCAGCGACCTGATCTGAGAATACCTCCCCTTGTTAAACTACAATTACAAATCACCACTGCTACACCACTTTGGTCGGTTCGGTTGCCATGGAAACCCAGAGCCGCAGACCACTGAGCCTATGAGTGACTTAGTGTTTGTCCCCGATGTGTTGTTTGAATGTGACTTTATTGAATGTGACTTTATATTTATATATAGGACTGGTCATAGAGATTACAACCTGTAGGTGTGTGTGTGTGTGTGTGGTTTGTTGGTTGTGGTCATCTTGGTGATTTTGACACTTTGGCCGTAGCAAGCTTAAATGTCGTCTTAACTTCTTTAGTGACTTGAATACATCTTGTCTTCAAATAATCTATGAACAGAAGCCGTTTGGCGGATGCTTTTATCCACGGTGTCTCACAAGACATCATCAGCAGTGCATTACATTTTTGCCGTGGTTTGTCTACAGTGGGAAGCAAACCCCAAGCCTGGCTGTGTTAATGCTAGGCCTCACAAGTTGAGCTACACAGGATGAATAGTTGGTCCAATACTAGTTTAGTATAGTGCGGTGATCCCATATGTTTCTGATCTTATAAGACTTATTAGATTAGCAAAATCAACAATGATGGTAGCGTGACACCGACGAGAGCACTGTGTGCAGTATTCCTTTTCCAAATGTCCTTGTGCGCTGCTGACTGTAATAATAAATAATAAACAACAAATTGGCACATACTGAGGTAAACAACACATTTTGAAATTCAATGTTTTCCTTTTATTTAGCCTTCTCCTTGATGATCACAAAGAAATGGCATTATGAACTGTGACACATGTCATAGAGCTGTGGTTATTATTCATACGTATTTAATAACTAACATTAGGGTACTTTACTACTTTTACTTCCTGTCCTCTGTTTGACCTAGATGCATCAATCAGTCAGGTAAATTCTCCACAAGAACGCACTCATTATTATTGCAGTGTTGTATCTGCTTATTAGTACTAGTAAACTGCTGCTCACAAACGTGCTGTTAATGTTATTACTAATGTGATTATATATTCTACAACCCCTAGAAAACGAACTGCTGGCCTAACTTTATATTGCCTGATTTTGTTTCCCCCTGCTGGCCGGTCCGTGCCACTTCACGTCTACGATAAATGATGGATGAAAAGAAGGCTAGGGGGAATATCATTAGGCCTATATATAAATCCTTCAGTAGGTATCTGTCCGAGTCATCTGAGGCCAGGATACATTGTAAACATCTCCCTACTTCAATATGTAGACTCTCAAAAAAGGTGTAGGACATAGTCACAGTTTACAATCGTGCACAATCACACTTGGGTTTTTGTGTTGCATATTATATACATCACACTGCTCTATTACTACTAACATATGCTAGTATTATTAATCAGTGTAAGTAGTAGTAGTAGTATTGACCTTTACCATGCATTTTGACATTAATTCACGCTCGTTCCGCATTGGACACTTTGTACTTTGTATGAGGTTTAAAACAGACCTTTAAAAGTTGAATTTACGGCCCAAAACAGGAAACTAATTTCTCCCAATTAGGATACGTGTCAGTTGGACTCGCGAGTAAGTGGGCTACTTCCCACTTTAAACGGCATTCATTTTCTCCACCCTGTGTGAATTGTTAAGCATGAGATTGCTTCCCCGATTAGTTGTCTGTAGTCACCGCTGCAGGGATAGAGGACCCTGGCATCCCACAGAGTTTGTAATACTCTCCTCCAATCAGTGGCATGTTGTAGCTTCAGGTGATGCAGCTGAGTGTCTGCAGTGGTGCCACCTTGTGGCGGTGCTGGTCACCATCACCTGCACATCTTGTCATTAAGGGGCATCAGAGTCCTGTATCTGACCGACTGAAACCGAGCCATCTGTGTATAATGGCCTTGGCATTTACAGTATTTTTGGCATTATTGTATTTCTTTTTTTGCAATAGTGAGTTGCCTCCAGTACTTTTTAGAACATAATGTTTTACACTGCTTGCCTCATACTTATTACTAAATAATGTTTCAGGGAATGGGCCGTTCACTGTATTTGGGTTTACACCTCAGTCTATTGGCCTTGTTTACGAGCTAGTTTATATGACATTGCTACACTTTGTGGGGTGGATCTGCTGTTCCGAGCACTAATAAGCACAAACATGAAGTAGACACTCCCATGATATTTTCTCAAAATTTTAATAAAAAAAATAATAATAATATGTTTGAATGATGAACTTTTCTGGATTGCTGGTTGTTCAGATCATCATTTGTTCTTACTTAATCCTATTTGGTTGAAAGCTACTTGCCTATTATCTTGTTTTTGTTACTCTGTATTATCTTACTGCTTACAAGCTTTGCGTGTAATCCATCTGTTCCCTAGATGTGTGGTTTTCCCCATTTATGACGAATAGCTGTCAGATCACATCAGCTGCTGGCAAAGAAATAGCCTCAGTTTCTGCTTTTTTTTTCTCGCTGGTGCAACTTTTTTCCTTTCTTCACTAAGCATTATACCTTCAAATCAGGCTTCACCAAGACAAAACAATAATAAATTATATTTCTATTGTGCTTTTCAATATACCTACTTTACTTAACTACTTAACTACTTTACTAAGTCATAATAAACCAGAGTACAATAGAACACAAATCAAGGGTTTAAAAAGTCCCATTAAAAAAAAATTTAAGTGGCAGAATAAGTAACGAGGACAGCGAGGTGGAGGAGATGTGGATGCTAAAAGCACTTTTTTTACCAAGGTGGGTTTAAGTGATCTTTAAAATTAGGGAAAACGCGGCGGCTAACATACAGATTAGCATCGTAGCTATAGGCAAAGGGGTTGTCCTTACTCTGCATACACCCGGTATAGCTAAAGCAGTCGCTTTACACGCCCATCCATCACCCATCCACCGGTATCATCATGCCTCTGCTCTGTTCCACAATGGCACTAGGGCCACAATCCTATTTGTCGTCGTCGTCGTCTTTGTTGTTGTTGTTGTTGACACCTAGTATTGTTGCAGGTGACGGCTGTGAGCGCGCGCCACACGGCAGGAGGTTGTGTGTGTGTGTGTGTGTGTGTGTGTGTGTCTCTCTCTCTCACCCGGCGAGATGGTGAAGGCCCAGCACAGCAGGAAGAGCTCTCTCTGTCTGCGCAGACAGGTACGCCCGCCCTTTGCTTCCCGGTGGTTACCCTGGATGTTCCCTGTGTCACATCTCTCTACCCGTCACACATCCATCCATCTGTTCACCTGCCCCCCCCCAATCGATCGTATCAAGGGTCCAAAATTAACTTTGGAATTGTGTCTACCTGCCAGAGTGGAATAATCGGCCGTGCCAATCTGTGGTTTGACTATGCAGGCCCAGAATGGGTTTACCTGCAAGTGGTCAAATCGATGCGCCATTGGCTTGTGGCAGGTGTTAATTTTGGACCCGTCTCGATGGAGAATAACTCTCCATCTCTGTACACCTGTCGACCGCTGCAGCCCTGGTTCTTGGTCACCTGTGCTGTCCATCCTAACTGTCCTAACCCCCCCCCCCCTTACACCAGGAACTAGGTGGTTTGGTTAATGTTGCCAGCAGGGGACGAGGGGGCATTTCACACACAGTGAAATGTTCAAAGTACAATTCCACCAGAGACCCAGTGTTGTCATTATGCCATTATAATAACGGGATTAAGAGTTATGACTTCATAATTTGTTTGTCAATGGTTTTGTCATTTTGTTATAGTTGGCACAACCATTATTCACAGTAAAACATTTGCTGGTCGCGTTGATGTTTTACTGCTGTGTCACCGCTGTTTCACCGCTCTGTATATTTAGTGTAAATGAGAGCCCTCCTTTGTGTTGTCTGGCTGGGTCTCATTACACAGAGGAGCTAGTGAATGAAGTACATTCAAACCCCTTCTTACAATCATCCATGATGGGGAAAATGATTCATACCGGCGGGTCTCAGATATGGTCATGAAAGGGCTTTTTTAATTTATCTTAGAATAGTGGGAACCATGTTTGTTGTCCTATATACCCAGTCTCTCCCCGCCGCTGTAGAGCTCGCTGTGTGTGTGTGTGTTGCTTAGAAATGGACATATTCTGTTTGACATGACCCTGTTCTCTGGTTTCTGCATCACCCACTCTGTGAAACATTACATGCTCCCCTTCCTTTCTCCATTAACCTTGTGTGTCACCTCCCTCATTCGTTTGACATCTATACAGGCTTCCGATGTAGCTGTTAGTCTAAAACCCAACACACAGACCGTGTGTTTGCCTCTTGACAGATGTTTACATGTGTCCGTATGTGTGCATTTACATGTTTTCATCGCTGTGCTGCTGTTATGTGTAAACGCATGCTTTGATGTTGCAGCAGGTGTGTGTGTGTGTGTGTGTGTGTGTAATGCCCTCATGTATTTCTTTGGCAACAAGCTGTCCAGGTTCCCCTGGTTGTTTTCACATCTCTACAAGGGAGTTGTGCTTTGACTTACTGTCCGAAGTGGCCATTATCAAGGTGGTGATGAACTATATTGTGCCTGAGCGAGGGAGGTGAATTGATTCACTAAAGTCAAGGACGCAGTGATGAGGGAGGGAGGGGGAGGGGGAGGGGGAGAGAGTGAGAGAGAGAGAGATTTGTATTGGGTAATTGAGGTGGATGGTTGGTGTGGGATAGGCCCTTCAAATTAATATCCTAAATTTGAATATTAATGGCTGCCGATGTGAATAGAAATGAGCTGGAAGCGAAGGAGACCAGGCGTGATAGCACCAACGTGAAACAAACTCTGTTCTGTCTGTATATATTAGATACATTAAATTAACTAGGCCCATACCAAATATATTAAATATCTCTAATGAATGTCTCTCAAATTGTACAATATATAGGCCTAAAAATTAATAAAAAAGTGCACTCGTGTGTTTTAGACGCATCGCCATGCACGCATAGTATGGCTTTGACAATATGTGCTTGCAAAACAAAATGGCTTGTTGAAAAAGGACAGATTTCTTTCAGAAGAGTGTTCTAAAGACTCGACATTGGACAATGTTTCACATTGTTAGATCGCTGATATTGATTTTCATTTCATTGCTCCTAATATCAAGGACATTGTGTGCACTCTCGGAAATTATAATTTACATTAAAAGGTTAAGGTCATTGTTGCCATTATGATAATGTCATGCCTTATTTCCTACTAAACAATGTAGGCCTTTTCTTGTGTAACCCCTCAAACAAAAAACACTGCAGCCGTTGTGTCTGGGGCATTATGTCTTCTAAACGTTGTAGCCCTAATAGGCTACATTGCGTGACTTATAGTTCAGATCGTGACTGAGGCCAATGTGAGTTACATTAATACATCTTCCAAATGCAAGACGATGCGTGACATTTAACTGATGTCTGGCAGTCCAGTGTCCTGAGTTAGCCGTGTATTCCCAAAATGAAAGAAATAAGCTACCATTTGCAAATAATACTAAATGAAAAACCACACCACGTGTGTGTAGCATGGTTGTCGCACGGTTGTTGCATGTTATAGCCCACACACGGCTGGCTAACAATGGTTGTATACGTGTTATGTGCATTAAGTAAATGACATAATTCTGTCATGCACAGCAAACCAATAAAGTTTGAATAAATTACAAGATTACATTTGGTGTGTGTGTGTGTGTGTGTGTGTGTGTGTGTGTGTGTGTGTGTGTGTGTGTGTGTGTGTGTGTGTGTGTGTGTGTGTGTGTGTGTGTGTGTGTGTGTGTGTGTGTGTGTGTGTGTGTGTGTGTGTGTGTGTGTGTGTGAAGGTTAATGTGGCCCCTCGGTGGACAAGCCGCAAGGCATGACAGACACACACACATCGCACCATGTGCACAGATCCGTTTTTTATTTGCGCATGGTGTGCTTCAATATTTTATTAATTTTATTTGCGAGGGTTGGGATGTAGTAATTTGTTATTTATTATCACTACTTTTTATTTGCGTGGCAATTTTTTTTTCGTTTTGATAATACACGGCTAGCTAAGACATTAGACTGACTGAATATCAAGCTACGCATTGCATTCGGAAGATGTTTTTATCAAGTCACCTGTCAGTTACGGTCAGAACGATAAGGCACGGGATGTAGCCCATTCGCTTTACCAAGTTAAGTAGATGTTATTCCCCACACACAACGGCTGTAGTGTTTTTCATTTGAGGGTTACAAAAGGAAAGGCCTACATTGTTTAGTTAGGCTACCTTAAGAGATAAAGTAGGATCTAATAACTATGCCAACAATGGCATTTACATTTTGAATTATGTAATTATAGGAACAAACAAATAAAGGACTACCAATCAAGCGCTTGAGAACTCTAGACTCTGGCGCTGCGTCTCAGACACAGAAACGTGATTGCGTTTAGTGCTATATATTGTACAATTTGAGACCTATTTGTTTGAGAGGCATTTATTATATATTGTGTATAATATATACAGACAGAGCACACCGCTAGATTTCACATTGGCACATGACTAAGCTCCTTTGACTCCAGCGAAGCGCTTCAATCTGACAAGACTTCTCATCTGGCATCTTTTTATCACCCATTTACGGGCACTCCCGTCGTCTTGATTTTAAATGAATAATGATTCATTATTTGTCTGTTTGGCAGACTGCGGGTCGGATGGATGCAGAGCTAGAGGAGGAGAAGCCCAAAAGAGGATCTCCTTCCGCGGACCCGCCCCAACCCAAGGCCCAGGCTCAGGCCGCGGCCTCCCCTGAGAGCCAGGCGCAGGGATGCAGTCCAGAGGGGAACCCAGAGAAGGGGGACTGTTCTGGGCAGACCAAGGCTCTCTGGAAGCCTATCCCCCCACTACAGTCCCAGGACGGCCCTGGCCACGCCACCAAAGACCAGAGCTGCCAGACAGAGGAGATGCTTAAAGACAGCCAGGACCCCTGCAGTCACACTCCAGGTACCCCTACTCAATGGTCTTCTTGTGGTTTGTTCCATTTCACCTGGTTGAAGATTGGCTGGTTTAGCTCAATCTGCAGGACACCTTGCTCAAGGCTTAAAGGGTTTCATTTTCAGTAACATCTTTTCCTGTTTTTTGAAAATATAAATATCTCTCATGAAAGATCCAAAGTTATCCAAATTTCTTTAGGAGTGGTTATTTAGTATGAACTACGGTTATGTTAAAGAGAAGAGATGTGATCACAAGATGAGGTTTAAAGGAAAAAGATGGTTAAAACTAGCTTTAGCGTGAGAACGGTCCTTAAATCACCACATCCTTTAGTGTATCCACCTTCAGAGGGAGGAATTCAAAACCGATTGTGATGCATATAAATCGCTGTTGTGTAAACTCCCAGGGATAATCTGCCAATACGTGCTGCTGTAGAGCCAGTATGGCAAGATGACCAAAAGGAACTCAACACTCCATTCACACATTCAACATTTCCACCCTGCCCTGAAGTTTTGATCTCCGTTGCTTTAAAGGAAGATACAAAAAAAGCGCTCAACGAAAGGATGCATGTTCGAACCCTCTCTGTTAGCTATTGCAAAAAGAGTATCATCGTGTTCATTATCATTGTGGGAGAGCTCAACGTATATTGCATTTAATATCGGTCACACACACACACACACACACACACACACACACACACACACACACACACACACACACACACACACACACACACACACACACACACACACACACACACACACACACACACACACACACACACACACACACACACACACAGACAGTAGGTTTTAGTGCTCAAAATGTATCACATTTACACTAACAAACGCACACACACACACACACGCACGTGCTGGAACTTCCCATGGACCCAATGAATGCTACGTGTTGCCGTAGCTGCTAACCCAAGACGAGGGCAGCATCGACCGTGTCAGAAGGTGCTTGTTTGTGTCGAGGAAGCCTCCTGATTGGCTGCTCTTTGACCCGTCGGGGGAGGGGCGGGGCGAGGTCACCGGGGTTGTTGACCTGCCCTGGGGATTATTCAGCGATGGAGCGCGGGGCGGGAGAATGAAACGCCCCACTCTTGCTCCCTCTCTGTGTGTGTGTGTGTGTGTGTGTGTGTGTGTGTGTCCCTCTCTCTGTGTCTCTCACCCTTTCTCTCTCAACTTCTCCAGCTCTATCGTTATCTGTTTTTCTCTATCTGTGTGTCTCGCTCTCTTTCTGTTGTTCTCTCTGTCAATTATATTCAACAGCAGTTTGCCTGAGCAGTGTAAAAGTTGATCAAATCAAAAACGGCAACGGTGGCCCAGTCAATTATAAAACGTTAAACATAAAATGCTACAAATACAAACAATTCTGTCCTTCTTCCTCGCCCTGTTTGTCTCTCGCTCCGTTTCTCATTGACCTTTGCCTGCTCTGCCGCTGTTTGTGTGTGTCCATCTACGTCTCCTCCCTTCGCTTCTACACCTCTGGCCCCGGCCTGCTTCTCCCTCCCTCGGTATCTTCTCCCTAACAGCCCTGTCCTCCACCCTCTCTCTCCACCCGGCGCTGGTTCGCCGGGTGTCATTGATGTGTGTCGGCGAGCGTTTTTGTGCTCGCTCGTTTGAGCGTGGTTTAAAGGGCGGCCAAAGGCTTTCATCCGCCGGGGCCCCCGCCGCCGGGGGCCTCCGCCGCCGGGGCCGGTGAACACACCAAACCAATTCCAACGTTTGTACGTCTCTCCCGGGATGCAGCCACTTAAAAAACAAGCAACAAGCAAGCAAGCTGCGGTGTGTCGGTTTTAACAGTTGGCCAAAAAAAAAAAACGGGAGTTTATTTTAACTCGGGTTAGCGGTTAGCTAGTAGTGCTATCCTGAGTGAGTAGGTCTTCTTTTCTGCTTTGGATGAAACTACCGATGGTGTCATTTTGTGAAAGTGTCCCTATTAGGTGAAGTGAGAACCAAATAGGCACATGTAAGCAAAAGTGTGCCTCCATGTTTCCATTGCCAATTTCAAAATCAATTTAGTTTATTTTGTAGCCCTTAATCCCAGTTAGTCTCAGAGGGCCTCACAGTCACACAGGATATGGGACCATCTCCTAACCCTCGGCCTGCTAAAGGAAAAACCCCCACAAGAGGGCGCAACGGTGTCGCACGGACATGTTGTCACAAGTCATGTGACACAGACGACTATTTGCACATCGAATGGGTGTGAGGAGACGTTTACATTCGGAACACTGGGGGGATAAGTCCAGTGTGTGCGTGCACGTTTGTGTATTGCATGATTTTAATGAGAGAGAGAGAGAGGACGAAGCAAAGGGGACAGTGACTCACTGTCGGCCCCAGCGCCGACTGCATGTTCCCCAGGGGGCCTGCGGCAATGTTCAGGTCTGGTCCGTGTGACCCGCCCAGCTGGTGAGCAGCTGCTGTCCATGCACTGGGCGCATTCGTTATCTGATGAGTTGCTCCCGACGCAACCGTTTGTATATATTCCAGCGTGTGTTGTGATTTGAAGTATCTCTCTCCGTCTCTCCGTGTCTTCCTTCACCTCGGTCTCTCTCCAGGTTGCTGCATTGAGCCGGGAGACCCTCCTCTCCTGCAGAAGCCTCTACAGACCTCCAAGTCCGGGATCCAGCAGATCATTGAATGCTTCCGCTCAGGTGTGTGTGTGTGTGTGTGTGTGTGTGTGTTTGTATGTGTGGGTGTGTGTTTGTGTGTGATCAATGCGACGCAATGAGCCAGCTGCCTTTCCTAGTTACCGCTGGCAGTGAAACCAACAGCAGTATGTCGTATCCACCGTATGGCTGAATCAAAACGTCAACTTTGAACTAAATAACCGCTACGACCTGTACCACTGGAGAAACATCCGAGAGTGTGTGTGTGTGTGTGTGTGTGTGTGTGTGTGTGTGTGTGTGTGTGTGTGTGCTGCTACCCCACTGAAAACACGGTGTCGCCGCCATCTTGTTCAGCACGCTCCACCGCAATGATGAGGACTTCCTCACCTTAACCCGTGTGTGTGTGTGTGTGTGTGTGTGTGTGTGTGTGTGTGTGAGTGTAACATGGTTGTCTGTTGTACTGTTGTGCTGTGAATCACAGCCAGAGGAATTGTAGCCTCTTTGATAATGACCGACCGGGGACAAAACACCACCGCCAGCATGTGATTTGTGTGAGTAACCAGTGAGTCAGATCCAGAGACTCACTCGACGGCTTCATTTAAACGAGCCTCCCAGCAACTGCAGCAGCAGATGACGACGGCGGCGGCGATATTAATAATAAATCGGACGATAATGATGACGCGGACGGTGACAACAATCGCACCCCCTGCTCCCCCGTTGCCCGGCAGTTTACAAGTTCTAACAATGGCAATTCTGTTATTAAGGGTCCAACAGCTCATTAATGACCAATCGGGTGCAGGTGTATAATTCTAGTGATGGATGTCTTCAATATGGGTTTGTTCTTGTTTTTACTCTGTGTCACTTTAAGGCTTTGGTCAATTGTAAAGCTTATCGTTGGATAATGGGACACGATGTGTTACAGTTTGAGCCAATATCAATGTATTGGTTTTAAATTAGATTCATTTAGATTGATAGATTACATTAAAACATTTTTTTTTATAAAAACAACAGTAAACATTATTTATTCAAAGTGTGTGTGTGTGTGTGTGTGTGTGTGCAACACTAACCACTGGTGTGTGTGTGTGTGTTGGTTGCAGGGACCAGTGAGCTGAAGCACATGCTACTGAGGGAGGTGGACACCATCTTTGAGTGTAAACTCTGCCGCAGCCTCTTCAGGGGTCTGCCCAACCTCATCACACACAGAGAGTACTACTGCATCAGCAGCCAGCCGCCCGACGCAGACGGTCAGTCCACGCACGCTCAGATGCAAACGAGTACGAAATCCCAACATTCTGATTGATGTACAGAAACAGGCATACATAAACACAAATCGATTCAGACAAAACAACCGCAAGGAATGCCGTTTTTTATGACTAGGTGTAAGCACAGGAGACTGTAATGAAGGTGTGTACGCTCAGACTCACATCCTCTCATCCCGTCACACCCCCGGCCTCTTGCTCTTGTCAGCAACTCCTTCCCTCCATCGCTCATGTTCCAGACCGGGGGCAGGAGAGTTTCCTCTCGCCTCTCAGTATGAAGATGGACTTTTGATCCCTCGCCGTCTGTCTCTGATCCTGTCTCATTAGCCACATCTCTCCCGCGTTCCCCTCGCCTTCTCCTGGAGGTGGAGGGAGGCCTACCACGTCCTCGCTTATTAATTGACTCTTCATTTTACCCTGTGCATACGTCTCTACGTCCTCGTTTCTCCCTTTTCTGTGTCCCTCTCTCTCTCTCTCGATCTGTCTCGCTATCCCTCTTGCTCCTCTCGTCTCTACTCTAAAGCAGTTGGAAATGTGGCATAGAGACTGCAGACTGGCACCATCTCTATCACCCTTTCTTACTCTTTCTCTTTATAACTCAGAACTCACACCTGTTTGTCCTAAGTGGCATGTCTTCACTTTTATTTCTGCCCACTTCCACCACAGTAAAATATCGGTCCACTTTATGCTTTACTAACGTCTTTAATCTCCTATTGGGTAGTAATTGCTCAGCTTTTGTTGAGCAACATGCGTTTACTTCGTAAGAATAAATACTTCAAGCTGTTCACGCATCAGGGCCATAATTCCTCACCAATGGAAATCCATTACCCACAGCAACAGAAAGTGCGCCTTATTTGTTCTTTCGAATAATTGCTTGATTCGTCTTCACCGGGGAATGAGAAATAATGATTAATCACGATTTAGATTAAAAAATAAAAGATACGTTGGCCAACTAAATTGCTAACTTTTGCTCATTTTAACTAGTAATTTAGTTTCGTATTGATTCAGTTCATTCACTCGATATTGTTTTTCCTTTTTATATTTTTTTGTTCAGATCTAAAATATTGGTTTTAGATTTTATTTATATTTATTTATTGTATCATTTTATTTAATGTATTTCTTATTGTAACGGTTGGTTTTCTTATGCATCTGAACGGGTGTTAAAAAAACAATCTAAAAATCAAAACGGAATATTCTACACCATGGAAATCCCCACGAAGCATAACTGTTGGCCCTGGTCCCCCCGACGCCCCCTGCAGGTGACGACGGGCAGAGCGTGGCGGTGAAGGAGCTCGTCCAGGCCCTGTACCCCAGGAAGGAGCATCCAGACCAGGTGGTCCGCCTGGAGCCCATCCAGACCACCACCAAGGCCGTGTTCCAGTACCTCACCACCGAGGAGGAGCTGGCCAGGTACACTCACTCACTCACTGTGCACACCCCGCCTCAACAGATGTGAATTAATGATTCAACTTTAGTATAGTGTCGTCGATGAAGGGTGTTCGACTCCCAGATGAAAGGTTCTGGGTGCAGTCCCCGATGTTAGCAGTCTACCTGTAGGCATCCTCGAACGAGATGCCCTAACCCCTAACTGCTTCTTAATGACCTGTCTGCATTCACTAAGTCCCTTAGGATGAAAGCATCTGCAAAATGATTAAATATTATATAAATAATTTATGTGTGTGTAGTACTTTCCCTAGGCATTATTATATCGTCAATATGCAATGCCAGCGTGGCTGCTGTCACATCTTGGGAATTATTTTGTAGCTACTTTTATTAAAAAGAAACCCCTACTTCGACCCACAGTAGTTGGACAGCCATCCACCTGCCAAGCTACTCTCCCGGTAACCTGCGTTGATCTTTGCTACCACCAGGGGGCAGCATCTCCTAAGCAGCGTCTCGTGACACCTCTCTCTCGCTCTGTCTCCGTCCTCAACAGCAAACACACGGCAGGGTCATGGGTGGGGGACCAGCCCGAGGAGGAGGAGGAGGAGGAAGAGGAAGAGGAGGAGGAGGAGGAGGAGGGGACCCGTGAGCCAGAGAGCCGCAGCGGCAAGCAGTCCCCGGCGCCCCCCGCGGGCCACAAGAGACGAGCGGAGCCCGAGAAGGACGCGTCGAAGGAGACGGGGGAGGACCAGACCCCCGCGGTGGACGAGGACAGCTCCAACAGCGGGGTGGGTGAGACCCGGACCTGATCTGGACGCCGTGGACCCGTGGGCCCTTTGCATGGCACACCGTGTGCGCTCTCGGGTCACGGCGCTCAGTCACTTGGGGTCATACTTGGGGTCATACTTGGGGTCATACTTGGGGTCATACTTGGGGTCGCGTGAATGTTGAAGCGTCGTCCGCGCTTTTATAAAGCGAGTTAAGAGACCCAAACACACGACAAATAACAATGTGCCCCAAAAACAACAACAATGTTTCCAAAAGTAATATCCAACGGCGTTGGGGCCCAGGGAAGCGTAGACAGGGTGTTCAGCCACCAGGCTAAAGAGTCTGGGTTCGAGCCCCAACTACCGCTATACCTGTAGGCAGCCGGGAACAAGATGCCCCAACCCCAACTGCCCCTTAATGGCCTGTATCTGAATTTACCGCAAGTACCGTTTAGGTCAAAGCTAAATAAGAATCGAGTGAGTGTGTACAGTATCTTTGGTTGGAGGTGTTTACAACCTAATTGTATTGCTGTGGTGTTAACAGACTCCGCATGTTGCGTGGCAACCTCTCGGGACTCACCCAGGTAGCTGTTGTTAAAGTGGAAAACAGGATCACACACACGCACACACACACACACACACACACACACACACTTTTTAAATGACCTCAGTGTGGTTAGGAGTGTGGGTGCGCGCGTGTGCAATTTTCCTCTCTGCGTGAGTGTGTGTGTTTCTCAACAAAGTCTTTCCTCTCAACTCTCCCCCCCTCCCCCCTAACGGTCGTCCCCCCCCCCCACCCCCCCCCCACCCTCTTACAGGTTGAGGACGTGACGATCTCCTGCTGTCTGTGCGGCAAGGACTTCAACTCGCGCCGCAGCATCCGCCGCCACTGCCGCAAGATGCACCAGACCAAGCTGGAGGAGCTGCGCAAGTTCACGGAGACGCGGACCATCCCCTTCAGCCTGGTCTCCGTCGTCAAAGGTCAGGGGTCGTTCACGCTCTGTGGGAGTCCGGCCCCCCCCCCCCCCCCCCCACCCCGCCGCTGTCTAGGTTGAGCTTGCCGGCGCGCCGCCATGCGTGATTTGTGATGTCACAAGTTGGGAGTGTCCGCCCAGATGCGGGATGGATCAGCCTACCGGTTGGTACAGCCCACAGGGTAGGCCGGTAGGCTGATCTAGATTTCTTTTGTTTTTTGAAATGGCTTGTAGTGGCCAATCAAACGGCTCACACCTCATTACCTGCGGTTTGCCTATTCCTACAGCATAATGTGGTGGTACGATGCCGCTTCCTTGGAACATTTCTCTTCAACATTTGCTCTCAACAAGACTTGTTAAGGAGTGACTTTATTGGAGCTTCAAAATAAAACAAGTGTTTGCAGATGAATGTGATTTGTGGATGAAAAGACTTTCATCCAAAGTCTTTCTAACGCTTCCCCCCCCCCCCCCCCCCCTTTCCTCCTCCGGAAGGTCGCCCAAAGACCCTCACCTCCCCGGTCGGTGCCAAGTCCTGCCCCGTGTGCTGCAAGAGCTTCGCCACCAAGGCCAACGTGCGGCGCCACTTCGACGAGGTCCACCGCGGGCTCCGCCGCGACCTCATCACGCCGGAGATCGCCACGCGGCCCGGGCACCCGCTCTCCCTGGAGGACACGCCCCCCAGGAAGCCCGGCGGGGCGGTCACCCCGACGCGCGTCGCCAGCCCCGGCCCCGGCCCCGGCCCCCGGCCCGCGGCGCAGGGCTCCAAGGCGGTCGCCGGCGCCACGCAGGGCCAGGCGCGGTCCAGGGCGGCCGGCCAGACGCGGGCCAAGGCGCAGAAAGCCCAGAAGCACCAGCAGCAGCAGCAGCAGCAGCAGCAGGCGGCGGCCTCCGCCCAGCAGCAGTACAGCATGTCGTCCTGCCGCTGCATGCGCTGCAAGAAGACCTACAGCTCTCAGGTCAGCCCCGGCTACCCCTCGCCCAGACCCGCCCCCCCCCTCCCCCCACCCCCCCCCTCCCCCCACCCCCCCACCCACCACGGCCGGAGTTTTTAGTAATCCAATCTTTATTTCTAAAATGTCCCGATTTGCGAGCGACGCCACGTGTCTCCCCCCCCCCCCCCCCGTGTCTCCCCCCCCCCCCCCCCACCCCGTGCCTCCATGTGCTTCTGACCGCGCGTGTTTGTGTCGTCCAGGTGATGCTGAGGAGACACATGCGCATCGTCCACAAGGTGTCCGGCTTCAAGAAGAGCCGGGGCGCCAAGCCCACGCGCTCGCAGCGCACCAACGCCAGGACCTCGGCCGCGCTCGCCGCCGCCGCCGCCAACCGCATCCACGTGAAGGAGGAGGCCATGGAGAGTTCGGACGACGACGAGGAGGAGGAGGAGGAGGACGACGAAGAGGTGCAGGTGGAGGAAAAGGCGCGCAGCCGCTCCACCCCTTCCCCCGGCGCCGGCGGCGAGAAGAACCTCTGCGACGCCGCCGCCGGCGCCAGCGGCGGGCGGGTTAAGGCGGAGGAGGAGGCGGAGGAGGAGGAGGCGGAGGAGGAGTCTCCCTCCTCGGCCGGCTCCTCGCCGGGCGCCGCGGCGGGCAGGACGCCGCGTCTGTCGGTGGGCTTCGACTTCAAGCAGCTGTTCTGCAAGCTGTGCAAGCGGCAGTTCAGCTCGCGGCAGAACCTCACCAAGCACATCGAGCTGCACACGGACGGCAACGAGATCTTCATCAAGTTCTACCGCTGCCCGCTGTGCCGCTACGAGTCGCGGCGCAAGCGCGACGTGCTGCGCCACGTCACGGTGGTGCACAAGCAGCCGTCGGCGTACCTCGCCAAGATTATGCCCAAGCTGGAGAGCCGCGCGGTCAAGCGGCCCGCCGAGGTGGTGCTGAAGAACATCACCAGGAGGCCCTCCGGCGCCGCCGCCGCCGCAGGAGGAGGAGGAGGCGCCGCCGCCGCCAAGGCCGGCGTCAACGGGCGCCACACGCCGTCCTCCTCGGCCTCCTCGTCGTCCTCGGCCAACCCCGCGTCCCAGCCCCACCCCCCCTCGCCGCCCGTCACCCGCAAGCAGGACCAGTTGGCGGCGGCGGCGGCGGCGGGCTTGCCCCCCGCCAGGAGGCAGCTGGACCTGTCGCCGGCGTCCGCGTACGCCCCGGCGCCACCCGTCACCCGCACGCAGGAGCGGCAGCGGCCCGCCAGCCCGCCGCTGACGCGCCAGAGCGACCGGGGCGCCCACCCCGACCACGGCCACGCCCCCTCTTCGGCTGGCTCCGCCTCCCGGAGCCACGACGCCCCCTCGGAGAGCGGCAGCACGGGCTCCACCTCCACCGAGGTCAAGGTGACCCAGAACTTCTCGCTGCACGCCTGTGACCAGTGCGGACGCGCCTTCGCCAAAAAGGTACGGCTCCCAGGGGCGGTCAGAGCCGGTTGTGGACCCCGGTACGGGTCTCGAGCAGGCACGGGCGTTGGGGGTCAGGCCCGGTTGTGGACCCCGGTACGGGTCTCGAGCAGGCACGGGCGTTGGGGGTCAGGCCCGGTTGTGGACCCCGGTACGGGTGTCGAGCAGGCACGGGCGTTGGGGGTCTTACGTCCATCTACAGCTTAACGTCAACAAACACATTTTTCAAAGAAATCTGGCTGTAGTGTATTAGTCATATTTTATAATATCGTTTAATTTACCATCTGAGATTAACAAAGTGTATCTCATCACATTGTGTGGGCGAAAGACAATACGTTTTGGGAATAGCCAGGAGACTGGCAGGAAAACGATGAGTTATGCAGCTATTGTGCGGTACACAGGATGTACACACCGTTTGTGGGTAAACTTGAACGTGTGTGTGTGTGTGTGTCCTCAGCTGTTCCTGGAGAGCCACAAGCGTAGCCATCGCAACGCAGCGGCAGTGGCCACCAGACAAGCGAGCATCGGGCAGCCAGAGAACCGGAGGAAGGGAGTCAGCACGCGGTCCAAGTCCCTGCTCTGGTGAACCCGCGGGACCTGTGAGTCATTCGCCCCCCCCCCCCACCCCCCACCGCCTTGGTCCCACACTTTGTGTGTGTGTGTGTGTGTGTGTGAGTGTGAGTGTGAGATTCCCAGTGTGTGTGTGTCTCAGTGTGTACATTGCCGTACATGTTTCTGAGCGAGGAAGGTGAATTGATTCACTAAAGTCAAGGACGAGAGAGAGAGAGAGAGAGAGAGAGAGAGAGAGAGAGAGAGAGAGAGAGAGAGAGAGAGAGAGAGAGAGAGAGAGAGAGAGAGAGAGAGAGAGAGAGAGAGAGAGAGAGAGAGAGAGAGAGAGAGAGAGAGAGAGAGAGAGAGAGAGAGAGAGAGAGAGAGAGAGAGAGAGAGAGAGAGAGAGAGAGAGAGAGAGAGAGGACTCTTGAGCAACACTCCTGTTTTATGACTTGTGTGTGCGTGCACGTGTGCTATTTTTAACGCTGGTCTCCAGAGTGAATGGGAGATGCCACCATCCATTCCACGAGTGCTAATTGCGCTGTGGTCTCCTTCAGCAGCTGCTCCCACACTGTACACGATGTCCCTCCTTGTTCTGCCTCTCTGCTTTACCCCTCCGTTTTCAGCTCTGCCATTTTTATTCTGCAATTTCATGTTGAGTGATTTCTTTTTTTTTTCCTTCTTTTTGCGAGTTGTTTAACTGATACGTTGGTTAATCAATGAATGACAGAAAATGTATTCATTTGAATGTTGAAAATCGTTTAATGATGAATAATTAATCATAATTGATCAATTAAATATACACGTATAACATGTTCAATTGTAGCTTCGGAAATGCAAATAGTTGGTGAGTTTTCTCTGTGTGTTAATGCGTTTTTGTGTGGTGCTTGTCAGACAAAGCAAGCGTCTTCAAGACATCCCTTCAGTGAGGCTCTGGTTACTTATGATGCACATAATCCATTATCAATGACCTTCTACAGACTGAAGGATTAAAGTCATGTATTTTTGTTCTGTTTGGGCCCTGTCTTCTTCCTTCCTCACCTCCGCTTCCTCTCTCTCTCTCCCGGCAGGAAATGACATAACAAACCGAGCCATTTAAAAATGAAAACCATAATGAAGGAGCGCCAGAGACCCGGTGCGAGAAATAAAAGAAATGTGAGTGGGAAGAGGACTGAACTAGGACACATCCTGGAGGACCAAATATACGAATCCAGTCCATATTCACTTTGGATGGATGGAGCCGGAAATGGAGGACAACTGGAATCTGTGGTGCGCCCCCTACCTGCCGGGAGGTGTTCACACAGGCTCTATGGCAGCGCTGCTTTCTGTGTGGTGACCTGTGCATAGAGGACTACAATGGTATATTATATATAGATAACGTAAATAGACAGCCGATTTCTACTACTACTTCTACTTCTACAACTGCTACACATGGTCTTTAACCCTATAGAGGAACCAAGGAGGACATCTGTTGAAATACGCATATTGGTGTGTATTAAGAAATTAATATGGACGTTGTGATGCACAATGCACAAAAAAGAGAAGAGAATCCATATTGTTGCTTCCCGGCTGCATCCTGGAAGCGAAAATATTGATTTTCCTAAAATTTTTACATACATTTTCAAAGAGACTCCCTTGATGCTTGGTTAATGATGTTTTTTGAAGTCTCCCTAAATGGGTCCAACAGTGAGCATCACTTCTTAAAGAACATCATGAGTTAGGATTTCACACAGACTGTAGCCTGTGTGGGTTGCCTTCCTTAGAAAATGTACACAACTTCCCAAACCTCACGCTTTCGAAAGACATCCAGATCCATATTGGAGGTTACCTTGGCAGAGTGTAAATTGACATATTTTGACTCGCCTGTTCCACGCTTTCTCAGCCGAGTGCTGGGCACTGCTAACAAGCACAGCATTCACTTGAATACGTTATCACATCTGGGACTCAAGCCAACCTTTTTTGGTATAAATTGTCCATTCAGACCTGGCCATGCAATACTGGTGTCTGCAATACTGGTGTCTTTAAGAACCCGTTCCACGCTGGTGTTGTTTTGAGGGCTCATGCTAAACTGGTGTCTTCAAGGGATCCATGCAACACTGGCGTTCCTCTAAGGACCAACACAACATTTGTGTCGTAAGACCGATGCAACATAGGTGTTTGTTAAGGAACCATTCAAGGCTGGTGTCTTTTCCTAGGACCCATGCATCTGTTTCTCCTCTTCAGTACCCACACAACATTGGTGTCGTTTTGTGGACCCATCCAACACTGATGTCCTTGGTTTAGGACTCATGCAGCACCAGTATCTTTCTGAGGACACTTTTCAAACAATCGTTACAGCAAGGTAAACTCAGCCCATATCACAAGGGATAAGGCCATCGTTCAAATGTTTAACTTATATCCCTGGACAGAAATATCATCGATATTACTTTTTTCTTTTCTTTTTTAAAGGCAAAGTAAACAATACTTAACTATTAAGTACTGTTTTAAGTAACAATGCCTGAGTTAAATTTGAAACATTTGCCTTTTTTATTTATTATATTTGATTTTTTTTTTTTATCGATTCAGTTTAATGAGTACAAACTAAAATCAATTGACCTCTATCATTTTTAAGGGTTAGTTTAAATGGCCATAGAGATTTATTTATTTTTAACACCACACGCGTTTGCGTTGGGGGAATCGGGATAACACAGATCAGACATCAACGCGTTCAACTTGTCTGACCTCTTGCAAGTGGCCCTCTGGTTGGCTCCTCAGTTAGCAACATTGTGGGAGAAAGCCATTAACTGTAAAACCAGGGCGGGTTCGACTCCCCGCGTGTTTGGAAGCTGTGTACGAAACGCTCGGACCGGAGAAGTTTATACAAAGCAAAAATTCCAATGAACTGCACAACACAAACAAAAGAGGCGTTTGCCTGGAAACGTAACATTTTGTAACCTTTTTTCTGGGGGGGGGGTTGGGTTGGTAGAAATCCTCATTCAGCAGTCATTTATCAATTTGCTACCTTTTTTTTAGTTATTTATTTTCTCTCCAACTCCACTTGTGCTAACACTAATAGTGCCACAGCCAGCAGTTTCTTAACACTCCCACTGACCACTGGGCTGTTTCACTACCGCGCGGACACGCTCACAAAGCTTGAATGTACAGTTACTGCAATGACTGTCTACACTCTGTGCCTCCGTGTTGCGTCGGGTGTGTGTTGTGGGCGAGGTCAAAACCAATCACCGGGATCTGGACACTAGTCCCGCAGTATAACGTTTTGTTTGGCTATGGCCGTTGCTTTGCTTTTGGTCGACGATGATTGAATCGTCCTTCTGAATGCTGCAATTACATGAAATGGTTTCTCAGTTTAAAGAAAAAATGGAATATACATCTGTCAAAGATAAGTGCGTTTAACATACATTTATGTGATTCGCGTACTCGACTTGATTTCTGTCACTGACTTGTGTATCTATATATATATATATATATATATATATATATATATATATATATATATATGTATATAGACATGCATTCAGTTGAGTCTTCTGCTCTTTAAGTTATTCGGGACATGTTGGTAGTTGTTGAGACAACTAGAAGCTCCTCCATGGTAGTCTTTGAAAAACACTGGCACATTCTGAAGATGAAGAACATCGCGGATCAAGGTCATCTTTTTGATGAACTGACGGAAGACTTGAGCTGGAGTCTGCTTGCTTCAATAAGAAAGCCATGAAACTGGATTATTAAAAACCCTATAGATAGATAGATATATATATATGACCAAAATGTATTTTTTAATAACCGCTTTTGTTGTGGGATATCAAACGGCGCAGATGTAGATTGCTTTATCCTTTTGTGTAGATGGTATAAGAGAAGTATATTTGCTGAAGGAGATGATATAGTTTGAAGCCTGTACATTGGACCGAACAGTTAGCTGGCGGTTGGTTTCTCCGCTAGCCTCAAAAGTTCCCGTTGTTTGACGCGTTGGTTTGACCGTCGGGCCTGTTTTCCTTGTTTCATGTCGACGTTTCATGATTTCTTTCTTAACGCAGACTTTTTGTTTTGTGTTTTGTGCGTGGCATTTTGTCAGAAGATGAAATACGAACGTCAAGGATTTGTTCGGACTTCCTTTCTGTTTTTACTCGTCATTCCGCTTTTACCATTCTTCAGGTCGAACGCTGACACTCGATATGAGAAGAATTAGCCTTTCAGTTGTGACAAGAATGTAAAACCTGCCACTTATTGAAATAAAGTTTTGCTTTTCAAAAGCACTAAATGCCAATTTGTCTGAAATATTTTTCATGCATAATGATGCTTGGGTGAGAAATAGTTTTTTATTCTAGGCCCTATTTCTGTTATACGTTTTCATGGTACTCTGTAATTAAAATGTCATTCAGAAGCAATGGGTCATCTTCTGTTTAATGGTATCATCAGAAAGTTACCCGCGGCATGTGTCTGTGCGGAGAGATGATTCATGCAACAACTGGATGACCAGTCTTCACATAAACCTCACCACAACTAATGGTCATAAAAGCTATATAACCTCTACGACAGTGATTCTCAAATGGTGGGTCGAGACACATAAGCGGTTCGTGGTGGCACTTTTGAGTGCAGGGTTGCGGAGTATATGCCAAGCAGGCAGGCCCCCCCTACTGTTTTCTCCGTCCATGACGCACGATGGCGCCATTGCTCCACCTTTTCCGTATCTCCGCAGCTGGAACATCTTGAGGTTGGACGTGTCAAGCACATCTTGTTGCGTTGTCACACGAGAGAACACCCGGGCCTTTTTATTTTTTTTAATTGCCAGATCTCTAACTTTGCACCCCCGCTTATCCAACTGTTATTTCACACCAGATGGCGATGCAGTTCATTTATTTAATTTGATTCAAGCGTGGTGCAACTGTTTTACAACAAGGGAGGATCGCTAGAGCGCAGTAAAAATGGATCGTGGCTCTGGCAATTAAGAGTGGGGTGCGACGTCTGTGTGAACTTATCTTGATGACTTAATTACATAGCGAAGGAGTAAAAAACGACTAGGGCTTTTGTGTCCCTTAACTGTTGATTTGATTCGTGGACAACGTATTTGATTTACTGGCGAGATAGACACTATAACACATTATAATATGGGGGTCAAGCAAGCGCATATGAATAGGTCTATGTGAGTGTATGAATGGGGGATTCTGCGGTGGTATCAATAACCAAACCGTTGCTGGAGGGGTGTGTGTGTGGGGGGGGGGGGGGGGGGGGGGGGGGGGGGGGGGGGGGGGGGGGAGAGAGAGCGACGGGGTGAGGGGCAGAGTGAGAGTGAGCGAGGGGGGTGGAGAGTGGAGACGTGAGAGACGTGGAGTGGAGTATTTGTGATTGGGGGGGGGGGGGGGCAGAGAGAGAGAGTGAGCGCGAGGCAGAGAGAGAGAGTGAGCGAGGGAGAGAAAGGGAGAGTGAGAGACGTGAGTGGGAGTATTTGTGATTCATCCGGCGGAGTCGCGCACTGGCTGTGGATGCGTGCGCTGTCCCTTACAGCGCCAAAACGGGGATCTATCGGCGCATGCTTCTTTACCCGAGGTGTATGAACGGGCACAAGGCGGGAAATCCCTGACGACACACCCCGGCACATCAGGTAAATAAAATGTATAATTAGGCTAGAGATGATGTTATCTACCCTTACGCAGTCTCTCTCTCTCTCTCTCTCTCTCTCTCTCTCTCTCTCTTCTCTCTCTCTCTCTCTCTCTCTCTCTCTCTCTCTCTCTCTCTCTCTCATATTCCCATTCTTGACTTCTTCTTCGTCGTGCTAATTAGGGAGCCCTGCAACGCTGCCTTTTTTTAAACAACCACAAAAGATCAAATAAATAAATAATGCGTACTGCCACACTGGAACACTTTGGGACGGTTTGAGCGAAGAGCGTTTATCTGTGAAACGCACTTACTGCGTTTCCTTACTGCTGTTTGGGAAAAACAAAATCCAGGAGGACCGATATTGGAAAACTGCTGAGCTCCGCAAGGAAGTTGCCCGAGGCAGTCCAATCCCCTCAAGGAATTCGCGCTTTCTATGCCTCCGAAAAAAGATACGCGGTATTACGCTTTCAACGCGTAAAAGCTGGGATGCTTTTGGTTTTATTTGGGGGACGTGTTCTTCCTCTTTCATCAGTAATTTCTTTCCTCACTGTCTCTGCAGTGTCCTCGGACTACAACCGATACCCCCTGTTGTTTTGTCGGTGTTTTTTTGTGGACGACCACTCCGTCGTTTAGATTTCGTGAAGACGGAAACGTTCTCCTCTTCTTCTGGAGGGACTTACGTGGTATTTGTCTCTTTTTGTGTTTTTTTTTCTTCTTCGCGAGATCATTGAATCGTTCGCTATTGCCATTACCTTGCGGGATTCATAATCTTTAAAACATCTTCATTGACCAGAAGTGCAGTGGACAACAGTGGTGAGTTGAGTGCATTCCAACACATGAGGGGGAGATCAAATTACCTTAATATTACGCCTTGCCTGATATAGTCTGTGCATCGTGCGTATTATGGACACAAAGTGTTTTGGCGTTTCTTTTGGTGCATGCATTCATTTGCATATGCGTTTTGCCCCTTCAACTGTTAATCCGGTTCTGCCTTAATTAGGGGCGCGGACAAAATAACTACTGTGCTTTTCACGCGCCTGTGCCACCCCGCAAGACGCCCCATTCCCTTGTTATCCTTAAACACACAGCCTATTGACGTCACAACAGTGAACTTGGCATAATAGTTCCTTCCTGAAGCAGTGACCAGTTGTGCATAGAGGCGTCATATGGGGTAGATAATGACCACGAGTTGATCAAGGCATCGAGAAGATGGAGCTGGGGAAAGGGAGAGTGGTGGAGGCAGTGGGAGTCACACATTTTTTATTTTTTTTTATTTTTTTTCTGGTTTGCGATTGAAATTGGATTCATATTTTCGGCACTTCTTGGAGGGGCGATCGTGAACCGCAGACTGAGTGCCATGTAGGGTCGCCTGGGAGACAGCGGGTTAGGGAGTGTGTGAGTGTGTGTGTGTGTGTGGGGGGGGGGGGGGGGGGTGCTGCTGCATCGCTCTGGGGTGAGTGTGTGAGGGGGGAATTGAGAGGGGATTTGGT
>JACYXH010000829.1:0-30000 GCA_026745465.1 Lota lota
CTCTCCTTTAACCACTCCTTTAACCACTCCTTTAACCACTCCTTTAACCTCTCCTTTAACCACTCCTTTAACCACTCCTTTAACCTCTCCTTTAACCACTCCTTTAACCACTCCTTTAACCTCTCCTTTAACCACTCCTTCTTAACCAAACCTTCGTCCGTCCTGCTAGTTTTATTCATCCACAAAAAGAAATAAAAAGATAAACGATCGTGTGTTGGGGGTTGTTCTTTAAACGTATTTTAAGTGTGCATCCCTGGCAGTGTGGAGCACTTTGAAGGGTAGGGATGAGCTTTGACCATTATGACCATTATGACCATGACACCATGGCCATTTCTTCACCTGTCCGCTGTGATTGGCCAGAAGGATCGGTTGCCAGTGGACGATGAGCCTTGATTGGCTGCAGGGTTCAGTGTTTAGGATACGGGCCGTTCACACTCAGAGTAGAGAGCCCGTCCAACACCATCATTCACTAAAACTACAGTCTGAACCTCTCCTCCTTCTCCCTCCTTCCTCCTCCTCTCCTCCTTTCACTACACCTTCCTCTCTCTCCTCTCCTCCTTCCTCCTCTCTCTCCTCCTTTTCACTACACCTTCCTCTCTCTCCTCCTTCCTCCTCCTCTCTCCTTTTCACTACACCTTCCTCTCTCTCCTCTCCTCCTTCCTCCTCTTCTCCTCCTTTTCACTACACCTTCCTCTCTCCTCTCCTCCTTCCTCCTCCTCTCCTCCTTTTCACTACACCTTCCTCTCTCTCCTCCTTCCTCCTCTCCTCCTTTTCACTACACCTTCCTCTCTCTCCTCCTTCCTCCTCTCCTCCCTTTCACTACACCTTCCTCTCTCTCCTCCTTCCTCCTCTCCTCCTTTTCACTATACCTTCCTCTCTCTCCTCTCCTCCTTCCTCCTCCTCTCTGGTTTCACTACAGCTTCCTCTCTCCCCTCTCTCTCCTCCTTCCTCTGGTTTCACATCAGCTTCCTCCCTCTATCGTCTCCTCCTTCCTCCTTCTCTCTGGTTTCACTACGCCTTCCTCTCTCTTCCTCTGTCTTTCACGTCATCGTTTCTCTAGTTCTCCCTCCGTCGAGTCTTCACCTTTATTTTTCTCCTCACTATTGAGTCATTTATCAGAAGCGTTCGTCTCAAGCTACTGACGGTGATCCAGATCCAGGTGCTTAAGGTCCAGACCTGGTAACAGTTCCGGGTCACTGCCGGTACGGCTGTGTGCTGGATGAGAGCCGTGACCCGTGTTATGTTGTTAGGGGTTACGGCCGTCTGACGTCAGACACATTTCACCTATGGCGTGCGAACCAATCACAAGACTCCCCTGATTAGTATTTGAATCCGCGATTGTTTATACTAACCAACCAATGGTGTTCGGGCGATCTGATAACAACATCAATACAGCTTCTTTTATTTACAAACAAGCTCCTTTTTTTCAAGAATGGACGCTCGACAGGTTCGGAAATACCAGGTTCATACCAGACATCGGGGTTCAATCCCAGCACCTTTCAGTGGAACAACCAAACAACCACGAAGCTAACTAACCCTAACCTGCACCACCAGGTCTTCAGCACCGTATCGCCACGGTGACCGGCAGAGAAGACCCGGACCTGCTTGGAGACAAAGCGGAAACACACACACACAAAAACACGCACATGCACACACACACACACACGCACACACACACATGCACACCTTATGTGATGGGGAAATCAGGGACAACAATGGATGGGTGTTCGATGTTGTTGCTAACCCAACAAAACTACAACCCATAAAAAACGACAACACCTGAAAACTCCAGCAGGATAGCAATCCTTTCGTTGAATATGAATGTTTTTTTTAAGAGAAACCTAAAATACACACACACACACACACACACACACACACACACACAGCTCGGTTCCAAACATCTGGCTCTTGGCAGGTTTCCAGCCAGGTTGGCGATGTGTGTTTAGCCTCACTAATGTTCCTATGTAGGTTAAAGACCCCCCACGGCTCGTACTACAGCACCCTGCCAGAGGAGGCATCTCAAGGTGAACACACACACGCAGACGCGCACACACACACACCCAGATTCACTTACACACACACACATACACACACACACAGACTCACACACACACACACACGCACACACACGCACACACACGCACAGACTCATGCACACACACACACACACACACACGCACAGACTCATGCACACACACACACACACACACACACGCACACACTCACACACACAGCTCTTTAAGAGCAGGCAGTGAATAACAGTGGCACAACAATCCCGCTGGATGCAGAACCCCAGCGTGATGGATGGTCCACGCGGGACGTCCTGCGACAGAGGCTCACCGGGCCCTCCGAGGGATTCTGTGGTGGGTATTAATACGACCGTTTAGGGATTCAGCAGAGCCACTCCGAAGTTCCTGTCAGCCGCACCAGGCAGCGTGTCGGACCGTGTGGGCTGTGGACTTTGGGGTTTGAACCCAGAACCTCTGGGCTGGGCTGGGGACACCTGAACCACTAGAATATTCTGCCTGGTGTCAGTCAGCTGTAGGTAATGGGAGGCCTGCAGAGTTGTAATGGATGCTACCGTGAGTGGGAATGGAACCCCTAACCCTGGCCGTGTTAATGCCTTGCTCCCCCCCCCCCCCATTTCATCTCCTTGACCTCCAGTTGGAAGAATAAGCCAATCACTTAGCTGGGGACGGTGATCAATACAGTGCAGATAGCCTCTTACTGGGTCTGGTAATAGATATCTACCACCAATCAGCTGGGTGGTGGACACCCCCACCCACCCGCCCACACTCTGTGAGGGAGGGAGGGGACGCAATTTCCCCATGCCCAACATCTCTAAAAGCACCCGGGGGTGTTTGGATTGAAGGGGCTCTCAGTAAGTGCCCGGGTCCCCCAGGAGGAAGGCCGCCTCGCTGGGATGAAGCGCACCCTCCTCTCCCTTCTCCGCGTGTGGTTCTTTGCATTATTCATTGTCTTTCTTTTTTTATCGTTGTCTGGTTGACAACGAAGCGGTTGTGTATTTCTGCTAGCGGGACACCTGCAGGCTTCAGCCGGGACTCTCCTGTTACCTTAGCTGATAGCTTCATTAGCGCGACGGGCTACACCTGGGCTCTCCTGCTGAGCGAGCTGTCTCAGTGAGACACTGAGAGCCAGTGTTGCTTAGAACGCAACACGACTATTTGTGTTCACTCGCTCGTTATCCTTTTAACTGGGAGGGGTTTTAACTCCAGGAATCAGTTTCTGACCCCTCAACATCTGGCCCCGATCGTCATCTCCTGTGACCTCATGTGCAGATCAGATGACCCCAGGGGGTCCGGACACACAGGTCGGGACTAGAGACCCCAAGGCTCTCATCGCTAGGGGGGCTGACCCCGGTGACCTGGCTCTGTGCCAACATGACCACCTGACCCTCCTCCCTGGTCTCTGGTTGGATCGTTTCACTCCTCACCTCTCCACTGGAATGGTGTGTGGTCCAGGTCCTACACACGCCAGTGGGTCTCCTCTCTCCCCCTCCATCGCTCCACTCCTTCTCTCTCTCTACCTCTCTCTCTCTCTCTCCTCTACCTCTCTCCATCTCTCTCCTCCCTCTCTCTTCTCTCTCTACCTCTCTCTCTCCTCCCTCTCTCCTCCCTCTCTCTTCTCTCTCTACCTCTCTCTCTCCTCCCTCTCTCTCTACCTCTCTCTCTCTCTCTCCTCTACCTCTCTCCCTCTCTCTCCTCCCTCTCTCTTCTCTCTCTACCTCTCTCTCTTCCTCTCTATCCTCTCTCTCTTCTCCCTCTCTCTTCCTCTCTCTCCTCTCTCTCTCTCTCTTCTCCCTCTCTCTTCCTCTCTCTACCTCTCGCTCTTCCTCTCTCTCCTCTCTCTACCCCTGTCTCTTACACACACACACACTTATCTTATTAACACTATAGCAATACTTGAGTAGGTAAAAAGCTCATTAATAATAGCTCTCTATGACTATCACATACCAATGACGTTAAATATGATTCATATAGTAGGTAAACCTGCGCTGTTGTTTCCACATAACCTTGCTGTCGACCTGTCAATGCCCTTCTGGTCTTGGAACTAAAGTGGATGTGATGTTTCTAAATATGTATTATAATGATTATTATTTGTATTATTATTATTATCAATAACAATAACTCATTGTTATTATTAATAATAATAATAACTGCGCAGCTTATCACGTGGTTCTATATGACCCAGCCATGGACGGAGAGATGCGTGTGGCTCATAATCTGCTCGTTACTGGGTGATATAATACAGCAAACGGAGATCCGCAGTGGCTCCGGCGGCTCTGCAGATCCCACTGTACTGCCACCCCCCTCCGGAACTGCCCTGGTTAGCACGGGCGAGCGACGCACCATGTCCGGGGGACTCGCTGCCGCATTAACCGCTCGACTGATCACCCTCTCCTGCGGTAGTGCAGACGCTCTAACACGGCGGCAGCGACACCCAGCGGTCACACGTGGTCATTCCATGTGCTGTGAAAACCGCAGGCTCTTACAGATGGTGGTGGCGCAGCAGGAAAAACGATGGATGTATAAATAAGGATAAACAGTTCCGTCTCAATAACGTCTGAGGAAACGGATCAACGGCCAACTGAAGGCCTAATACGTAGGATATAATAATGTTAAATAGTGTATGAACTCCCGTGGCTGCCTAATGCGACGCCATCGTTATGCCAGTTGAATGGTTGATGAAATTCAAATGTGTCGGATTACATAAATATACAGGCCTACAGATAGACGGGGCGGAAATGGTGCTGCTGTTCAAGACACGAGAAGCCAAGGGGGAGAGACACAAAATGATCTGCTTTTGCTCGTATCATTGCTTCCGCGGACTGAAATCCCAACCCGGGTCGTGTAGTGCACCGGCCAGCCAGCAGGGGGCAATAAGCATCAAATGTGAAAATATTGGAATTGGTTCCGGACCCTATAGCCTATAGGGCTTACCTAACCATAATTCAACAACTTGTTAAATACACAATGTGTGGGTAGGATAGTCCATCTTTCTCAATACCTGCAAACACCCGCACGCACCCCCCCCCCCCCCCCCCCCCCCCCCCCCACACACACACACACACACACACACTCTCCAATTCACTTCATTTTCCGTCTGTGCCTGTCATGCTTGTGACCCCCCCCCACCCCACCCCCCCACCCCCCCATGCTTGACTTTCGGGAACAAAAGCAGGCAGTTAGTTGTCGTTTACATGCTAATTCCACATGTAGCCCCCACAGCTACTCTAGCTACAGCTGGAAAAAAGATTAGTGTGTGTGTGTGTGTGTGTGTGTGTGTGTGTGTGTGTGTGATTAGGGTGTGTGTGTGTTTGTGTGTGTGTGTGATTAGGGTGTGTGTGTGTTTGTGTGTGTGTGTGTGATTAGGGTGTGTGTGTAGGGGGGAGGGTTGGTTCTCAGAAGGACTCATTAGCAACAGCTTGGCCAAGACAGCGACCACAATGACCAGTGCTCATCTTCTCTTTCTGTGTGTGTGTTTGCGTGTGTGTGTGTGTGTGCCTGTGTGTATGTGTGTATGTGTGTGTGTATGTGTGTGTGTGTGTGTGTGTGTGTATGTGTGTGTGTGTGTGTGTGTGTGTGTGGGGGTTGGTTAAAGTAGAGCTAAATAGAGTTAAAGTAGAGTTAAATAGACTTTAATATAGCTAAAGAGAGTTCAAACAGTTGGGGTTAAATAGAGTTAACTGAGATAAATAAGTAAACATAGTTAAAGTAGAGTTAATGCAGACAATTTTAGTTAAAATAGAGTTGAATAGTTAGATAGAGTTAAAGTAGAGTTGAAGAAGAGTAACTCTTTCAGTGGTAACCTGTTGCCGTGGTGACCTCATGCCAACGCTCCGTCTCTCCTCATTACCACGGCAACCTGATGACACAGGAATTTGTAAAATGTCAAATTAGTACGAGGAGGCCCTGTCTGTCTGTCTGTCTGTCTGTCTGTCTGTCTGTCTGTCAAGCTGTATGTCTTTCTATTTGTCTTTCTAGCTATCAGTCTGTCTGTCCAGCTGTCTGTCTTACCCTGACTATCTGTCTGCCTTACGCTCTGTTTGTCTTACCCTGTCTGTCTGTCTCACCCTGTCTGTCAGTCTCACCGTCTGTCTAACTGTCTGTCTGTCTGTCTGTCTTACCCTGTCTTTCTGTCTCCCCTGTCTGTCAGTCTCACCGTCTGTCTGTCTGTCTGTCTGTCTGTCTGTCTCACGATAAGGGAAACACTTATATTGCCATTAAAGTTGTACAAACACACAATTACCAAAACCAACAGATGAGCTGTCTGCCCCCACACACACACACACACACACACACACACACACACACACACACACACACACACACACACACACACGCGCGCGCGCGCGCGCGCGACCATGCGCTATTCCGTGTATATGTTTTGTGTAAACAGCGGCGTGGCATTCTCCTGCGTGCTAAAGGATGCGCGTCGAAACGGCCGTTGAGCGGTCCTGCCTCGCGGACCCAATACTGTCAGCGCCAATTAGTGCGCGGGACAAAGCGCCCAAATAAGACAACAGTTGCCGTCCCGCGAGGCCTTTGTGATTCTCCAGCCGTCCAGGGATCATTCGGGCGCTAACGACCAGAGACGCCAAACAAAGAGCCATTCATCGTGGACAGGACAGGGAGGTAGGGGGGTGGGGGTGGGAAAGGACAAGCCACGCTTATGAAGCATCCATTATCTTGTGGCCCGCTCTCCGAAAGTTAGTTTTACAACGTGAGACCTCTATTTTGTATTGAACCTTTATTTGACCAGGCGAGCCTTTTGAGATTCCAAATCTATTTAGTTTAAAGTGGCCTCACCGAGACAAAACAACGCTGCAAGTCACACAGTTTCCAGAGAAACAGTTACGAACGCGTTACATACGTGCATCTCTTCGACGGTCGATGATGAACTCTGGGATCTCAAGTTGAACGGGCCTCGACTTCTATTGGATGGTTCTGCGTGAAGTGGGCGTGGTCGCCGCTGGAGCCCGCTGGGACTGTCCAAGGCGATCGTGGTTAGACATTCAGCCACACGGCTGGGGACGGGTTGGGGGCACATGCAGAGACGCGCGCGGCAGGTTGGTTATTTGTGATTGAAAAACCCCGTGCGATTCAGTTTATTTTCCGTCACTCGGAATTTGGAAAGATAAAGAGAAGATGACCTGATGGGACACGTGACACGGCCACGAGGGACCGACCGGGCTGGATCCAGAAACACCGGACAGTCCGCATGTATGGATTATCACAAGAAACTTGTTGTTACTTCCCTCAGCACGTGACTCCTCCATGAACGGTGTCCAATACGCGCAACAACACTTTGTTTTAGCTTGAAACGTGAGGTGAGTTGTTTTGTTGTTTTGCTTCCTATATCCCCTTACCCCTTACCGTTGTTCAAAACGGATCTCCCTAACGTGGAGATAACCAACAACCGTTTCTCTCAGGTTCAACAGAGCGCGTGATGGCATCCATCCACGTCTGCGACGCGACGCGTAATGCGCGCGCACAGCCGACGTCGCCGCGGCTGCTTCTGCTCCTGCTGCTCCTGCCGCCCCGGCTCGCGACGGCTGCCGCCTTCAAGGAAATGACGTGCGAGCCCATCACGGTGCCCATGTGCCGTGACGTGGGCTACAACCTGACGCACATGCCCAACCAGTTCCACCACTACAGCCAGGAGGAGGTGGGTCTGGAGGTGCACCAGTTCTGGCCACTGGTACGGATCCGCTGCTCCCCGGACCTGCTGTTCTTCCTGTGCAGCGTGTACACGCCCATCTGCATGCCCGACTACGGCCGGCCGCTGCCGCCGTGCCGCGCCGTGTGCGAGCGCGCCAAGCGCGGCTGCTCGCCCCTCATGCGCCAGTACGGCTTCCAGTGGCCCCCCAGGATGAGCTGCGAGCGGCTGCCCCGGCAGGGGGACCCCCTGCAGCTCTGCATGGACCGCAACGCCAGCGACGACCGCGCCGTGACCACGGCCCCGCCCCCGTCCAAACCCCCCCACCACCTCCTCCCTCCCGCCCCCCCGCGCAGACGCCCCGCGCCCAGGGGCTGCCACCCCGAGTGTCCCTGCCGGCCCTCCTCTTCCTCCTCCTCCTCCTCGTCCTGGCGGCGGGACCCGGCCGCGGGCTGCCCCGCCCCCCCCTGCGTGCAGCCGCACCTCACGGCCAATCAGCAGGCCTTCACGCGGCTGTGGCTGGGCCTGTGGGCGGGGCTGTGCTTCCTGTCCACGGCCGGCACGCTGGCCACCTTCCTGATGGACCGCGGGCGCTTCCAGTACCCGGAGCTGCCCATCGTCTACCTGGCCGCCTGCTCGCTGTGCGTGGCGGCCGGCTACCTGCTGCGCCTGGCGGCCGGCCACCGGGCCGTGGCCTGCACGGCCGACGGGGCGCACGCCCTGGGGCGCGGGGGCGCGGCGGCCGGCTCGCCCCTGTGCATGCTGGTCTTCCTGCTGCTCTACTTCTTCGGCATGGCGGGCGCGGCGTGGTGGCTGCTGCTGTCCCTCACCTGGTACCTGGCCGCCGGCCTCAAGTGGAGCAGCGAGGCCATCGCGGGCCACGCCCACTACTACCACCTGACGGCCTGGCTGCTGCCCAGCGGCCAGACGGTGGCGGCGCTGGCGCTGGGCGCGGTGGACGGCGACGCCGCCGTGGGCGTGTGCTACGTGGGGGGGCGCGGCCTGGCCGGGCTGCGGGGGCTGGTGCTGGGGCCCCTGCTGCTCTACCTGCTGGCCGGCTCGGGCTTCCTGCTGGCCGGCTTCGTGTCTCTGTTCCGGATCCGCAGCGTGATCCGCGGGGGCGGGGCGGGGCAGGGCGTGGCGCTGAAGACCCGCAAGCTGGAGCGGCTGATGGTGCGCCTGGGCCTGTTCACGGTGCTCTACATGGTGCCCGCCGTCGCCGTGGTGACCTGCCTGGCGTACGAGCAGCACCTACGGCTGGCCGCGTGCGCGTCCTGCCCCGCCCCGCACCGCCAGAGGGGCGGGGCCGCGGGTGGGGCCGTGGGCGACGCCCGGCCCGAGCACGCCGTCCTCATGCTGAAGCACTTCATGACGCTGGTGGGGGGCGTGACCTCGGGGGTGTGGGTGTGGTCGGGGAAGACGCTGGGGGCGTGGAACCGCTTCCTGTCCCGCTGCTGCGTGCGGCCGTCCGGCGGCTCGACGTGCAGCGAGGCTAGCTCCGCCCTCACGCACCGCACCGCCATCACGCCCTCCACCCTCCACGCCAAGTCCTCGTCACCCCCCTCGCTGTGAACACGACCAACACACACACCTGTACACACACACACACACACCTGGACACACACACACCTGTACACTCACACACCTGTACACTCACACACCTGGACACTCACACACCTGGACACTCACACACCTGGACACTCACACACCTGTACACACACACACACACATCTGGACACACACCCCCACACAACATACACCCCTGGGAACAAAGTTGGACATTAATTTATTAAATATGGAAATTGTAAGGAGCAGCTGGAAGGGGCGTGTCACAGGATGTGAGTCACTGCAAGGACTCCAGTGAGTCACAGGAAGGAGCTTCCTTCTGAGCGTCAGGTCAGAAGGAAGTAGTCCGCGTTGGTTAGGGTTTTCCTGTAAATACCTTCAAAATGTTTGATGCATACACCGGTACTTATGCATGAACAGTGGCTCCTTAAGACTATTTCAGCACATAATTACCTTTTTAACACGAGTCCGTTGGTCTCAGGTTGGACATTTAGGGCAATCAAAAAAAAAAAAAAAAAAGGCCCCAATCCTAATTTAAACGGTTGTAAATAATTTTGCCTTGCCATGTTTCAATCATTTGCAGCTTAGTGTGTCAGTCTTCTAGGATATTGAGTGTTTTGTTCATAATGTTAGTGATAATTTGCTTTGTCAATCACAAGACGAAAACAACTATTGCAACCTCACTGACGGTCAGTGGGTGCTCGGCGCCCCCTGGTGGTTTGTTTCGGAACCACGCAGCACTTCAAAAGTTCCTCGATTAATTTTGTACACTTAAATAAAACACTGTTTTGTTGGACAGTTACATTAGCTGACGGGTGTCTTTTTTTAATTGTTCTTTCACTATGTAATATTAATGTGAAAAAGAATCCACTGTAAGTTGCCTTGGATAAAACCTGTCTCCCGTTAATAAACATTAAACTCTTGAGTAGTTTAGAATGAAGATGGATAAACTATTTATGCCATTTTTGGATCAATTAAAATAAATAAAAACATTGATTTCAAAGGTTTTGTTCTATTTTGACCTATAGCTTAAGAGAAAATACATAAAAAAAAATACTATCAACTAATGTAGGCTTTTTGGCCCAGTTATTAAGAAGAAACAGAAGTTAAAAACCCTTAAGTATGTTTTTCATTTAATTAATCTTTATTTAAATACAGCAACCGTTTTTTTATTAAATACAATCGTGTACATCTCCCAGCTAAATGAGCCTACATAGTAAGCAAAAAAAAACAAAACTAAAACAAAACAACCGTCTACAAATAGTCAGTTTGTGTCACCCAGTTTCTCTACCTGAACCCAAATCCATCTCTAAGGTCAAACAGGAGATTAGGGGCGGGACAAAGCGTAGGAGGACTGTGATTGGATCATTCAGGGTTTGATTGGCGGTCGTGGGAGTCGAGTAACTGCCTGCTGGTTACTGTCAAGAGTAGGTCAGGGCCCCGACTGCGTTCTTATTGGTCGGAAAGCTATGCCCCGCCTCCTCCGATTTGGTGACACAACTAGAAAAAAACGTGTTTGTTTCCGAGCAAGTCATTGTGGTTTTAGTTTCATATCTTTCTGCCATGCTTTGTTGAATAGATGCGTGGGAAAAAGTGTTTATATTGTCTTTAAACATGTTTTAAAACTCCATGTTCAATGCAGTTTGTCTTCATCCAAAATAAAGGTGTTTCTTTTTATAAGTTTTTATAAAATAAGAGCGTGACGGAGCTCTGTCTGTTAATATTTACCAACGCCATGCTGCAATCAAAACTGGAACACAATGTTAAAAGAATCAACGGAAGATAAAAAAAGTATTAAAAAAACAGTACTCAATACAAACAGAGGTACTTTTAAAAGGGTGTCATGTCACAGACGTCAAACCAACGGAAATAAAATTAAGTTGAGATATCGCTTCGACGGCTTCCCGTTAAACTTGACGTTTTGCGGAAATAAATTCAACACTGACGGTTTACGCTGGCGCTGTTGGCATCGGGGGCGGGGTTTCATATGTGGGCGTGGCCAAACAAAGGGCACCTCCCCCTCTCTCTTTTCCTGCCGCTGGAACTGCAGCATCACCGCGGTGCGTTCAGGACAGGACAGCGTGGGACTTTCGGATGCCCAGCAGGTTGTCTGCGCTGAGGGACCTCCTCATGTTGGGCCGGCTCATGTCTTTGTACTTGTCCTCGCAGAGTCTCGAGATGGCCTGCGGAAAGAACAGTTTCCCATGAAATAACACTTTAAACGCTTTTAATGTGGAGGACGAAATAAATGACTTTCTAACCTGAAGTTAAACACTATTAATGCTTTTAATGTGGAGGACGAAATAAATGACTTTCTAACCTGAACTCAAACACAATAAACGCTTTTAATGTGGAGGACAAAATAACTGACTTTCTAACCTGAACTCAAACACAATAAACGCTTTTAATGTGGAGGACAAAATAACTGACTTTCTAACCTGAACTCAAACACAATAAACGCTTTTAATGTGGAGGACGAAATAACTGACTTTCTAACCTGAACTCAAACACTATAAAACCTTTTAATGTGGAGGACGAAAAAACGGACTTTCTAACCTGAAGTTAAACACTATTAATGCTTTTAATGTGGAGGACGAAATAACTGACCTTCTAACCTGAAGTTAAACACTATTAATGATTTTAATGTTGAGGACGAAATAAATGACTTTCTACCCATGTTAAACTATGGAAGCAAATCACTGCCATAGTGTTTTGAATTTCACAACCCATTGAGTATTGTTTATATGGAAATGTAAACATTGTTGAATTGTAACATTGCAATAGTATACTTTGAAAACAAGGTCATCTGAATTTATTCGTTTTGAATTCAAACATGGCATTTCAAGTTGAACCATTTCAAAAACACGATTTCATAAAACAAAATGTCAATGTTCACTAACTCAGACACAGAAATAGTGGGTTCTGTCCTCACTGTCTGGTTGCTGATATTATATCCAGCACAGGAGGGCGCCATCAGACTTCAGTCAGCTCACAGAGGGACGAGTCATTTCAACGTTAAGTATTGTCTGACTGATCAGCCATCAGTCAGAGAGAGCATGCAGGATTTCTTTAATTTAAACTTTCACACGCTGACACACCGGCACCACAGTTGGGATGTGCGATTCTTGGACATGTAATTTCACTTTCTTTCACTTCCTCTGATTACATCAATAATTAAACTCGTCAACATGGTTGGACGACCAATCCCGGATGTGTCCATAAAATCTGCATCTATACACAACGAGTCATCTTGATTGGACTAGATTAGGGTCCAGCCTCCTGAGGGCTTCCCTCTACCCTGGGGGGGGGCGTGGCGACTCACCTCTAGTTTCTGGGCGCGCTTGTTGCTGAGCGGCTCCAGGGGGAAGCTGAGGTTGTTGTCCTCCGCCAGCGAGCGCAGGTCAAAGTAGTACTTGGCGTAGACACTGGCTGGCACGTTGATGTTGAACTGCAGCAGCTCCAGGAAGTGGCGCTCCATCTCGTTCCTGAGGCATCGGGGAAATAAGCATCACTTGGGTTTATAAAAATGTGAGAAAAGAGCCTAGCCTTTATTTTTTAGCCTAGCATGGTTAAGGGTCTCTGTTAGCCCAGCTTGGTTCAGTGTGTTTTTTAGCCTGACTTGGTTCAGGGCTAGCCTAGCTTGCAGTCTGGTTCTGTTAGCCTAGCTTGCGGTCTGGATCTGTTACCCTAGCTTGTGGTCAGGATCTGTTAGCCTAGCTTGCGGTCTGGATGGCCTGGTGTTACCCACATGTCCTCGACGGTGATGTCCTTGAGGATCTGACAGTAGTCCACGTTCCAGACCGCCTGGTCGTCCCACACCTTGGACGCCAGCAAGATGGCGCCCAGCACGATGCGCTTCCAGTTGCCGGGACAGATGTCCATCTCTGCGTAGGTGAGAAGCCGCTCCAGGTACACCTGTGTCCGCGCAGAGTTACACAGGATTAGATGTTAACTGTAGTGGTGCTGGATGACATAGAATGTTCTAGAAAACTGGAGGGATGTTCTACAATGCCGTATAACTGTTGGAATTCTCTAGAACACAGCAGGAGTGTTCTAGAACACAGCAGGAATGTTCTAGAACACAGCAGGAATGTTCTAGAACACAGCAGGAATGTTCTAGAACACAGCAGGAATGTTCTAGAACACAGCAGGAATGTTCTAGAACACAGCAGGGCTGTTCCAGCAGACTTCCAGGAGACGTACCAGGGTGACGATGGCGCACTCGGCCGTGAGCTGGGCGGAGCTGAACAGTGTTCGGACGAAGCGGTAGATGAGCTTGTGTTCCGGGTCCGTGGTGGCGTAGTCTTCCGGAACCTTCTCCCGCTGTCGGGCAGAGCCAACACACCAATATGCCTCGGTAAACCGGGACAACAGGAAGAAATGAACACTTTATCCAAACAGGAGGTTGGGAAAATACTCACCGTCAACGGGTGCTTCTTCTCGTCAAATATATCCAGAGTGTGGCTGGAATCTCTGAAGGGACGACGCAAGCACACCAGAAACAACTTAGCGTTTGAGTCGGGGCTTCAGACACAAACGGGAGGTCTTAAGCGGTTAGCGCACAACACGATGAAGACACACCCACCTGTTCTTTATGTGGTAGTAGACGGCCAACGTCACGCTGAAAACACACAAATAACCCATTTGTGTTAAAGTAACGCAACGTTAAGTAACGGCATAATGTCGCGTCATAAAGGAAAACGATGGATTTCACAAATACTAGACTGTGCCGCTTGGGGTTACAGTCATGGATGATAGTATGGGGTGTTCATGTCACACAGGTTTCCCCGTCATGTCTGCCTTCAGAGTGGTGGTGCGTTCACGATCGACCATGTATGATTAAGCCAAATAAACAGTTAATAACATTGTCCATGTTGCAATCCAGCCAATTTCTCTCAAATATAAGTGGAAGGCGCCACTAACAGCAGTAAAGTGTGTAAGTAGGTTCTACTACAACTGCACTCAACGCGAGTATTAATAAGTAGCATATCGGCGGGTGACCCAGAAGTGATTTCTCCTACGCTACTTGAACGCAGCGTTGACATCTGCCTAGTGTTGAAGACGGTGGTTACCATTTGACGGTGCTCTTCAGGTTTGGCTGGCTCACAGTGCTGTCGTCGATGAAGATGGTGGAGCAGGAGCTGGACTTCTTGGTCATTAGCCTCGGAGACGTCTGGAGACAGGAAGTGATGTCGTTAAAAAGCAGGTGTGGAGTTTCATGACCTATGACACCAATGCAGTTCCCCTCTGCTCCTCAAAACCGGAAGCTGATGTACTTTTATTGATGTATTCAGAACATTCTAGTATCTATGAACCACTGGAGTGTTATTCAATTGAACCCAATATAAACATAACTCATTTTTTGACGGAGTGGGTTAGAGAGTGCTTTAAAAGATTGCTAAAAATCCCGCAACCCATTCCAACGTTATAACATTGCTAACTTTGCCATGCGAGTGTAATTATGTCCTAACACGCTAAACTAGCTCATGTTTCGCGCGTAGATCTAAACCCGTCCTGAGCGTCGGCGCAGTATTCTGCAAGGTGATTGGAGGGGAGGGGAGGCGAGGGGAGGGGAGGGGGGAGGGGAGGCGAGGGGAGGGGGGAGGGGAGGCGACTCACGTGGTTCAGGACGTGGCTCTTCCGCTTCTCGCGCACTGAGGAACAGAACACAAAGCAAGGGGTCAGAGCGGGACGGCGTTCTGAGCTCTCGAACGAGCGGAGCGTGCTTTACGGTGACCCACCGTCGGTCTGGGACTTGTTGAGGAACAGGGTGCTGGCCCGCGGGTGATCGGACGGGTTGGCCTCCTGGGCTAACTCTGGAGGGGGGGGGGGGGACCAGTTCTTTATGTTAGCATGGGGGGTAGGGGGGTCGGGACATGTTATAACCACAGAGACAGCGCAATAAACAGGTTATGACACTAGTCACAGGTCAAAGGGCTTTGTGATGAGATGTGAAGTATAACACGCAAATGATCTACTACTGTAGTTCTTACAAGCAGGTGATGATCACCTTTACGTTGCATAAAAACACATCGTTGGGACAGCAAAGTACCAAAGCAAACGCAGCCACGGTGAGTCTAGGAGCTGTACTGCAGTACAGTGAGTACAGTGCTATAAATCGGAGGTCTGATTCTAATCCGTAATCCAGCCATCATTTTTTTGTAACTTTTTTGTAACTTTCCCCATCCTTTCATTCTCTCCCGTTCTCCTGTTCATTTTCAACACAGCTTCTGTGATCGTCATTCAGTTACCGGCCCATCCTCTTGGCAGCACCTCCCCCTCCTTCCCACAGGGCGAGACACTAAATGGGATTAAGTGTTGGACAAATACACTGGAGGAACCAGACGCCGCCCCTAAACCCTGGACCGGTAAGACCAGCGATGTAGTGATGCATCGATCCTACGAATGAATGACAGCTGCGTGGTTTGAGGTGAGCTCGTCCTATAAACCGTCTGAAGGAGGCCTGCGAGAACATTCTACCTTGTGCAGATTTCTATTTAGCTGTTACACATTATGTGTGATTGTAGATGAAAAGTTACAAGACCAGAAATAGCAGTACACCTCAGCTTCTTCCATTCTGAACGCCTCTAGGCCGATACAGTAATAACAATGCTAAAATATAACAGTATAGTATTATGGGCTGTGATCAAGGGACAGACCGGCACCGTGATACAGTCATTTAAAAGCAGAAATAGCCGTGATTTGACGTGGACTAACCGTCAGGTAGCTCGCGGTCGCTGATGTGCTGCAGGTACGTCCCGGTGTCCTCACTCACGTCCACCTCCTCCGTGGTGGTGATGGGAGCCTCCTCCAACTCCACCTCCCGCCGGTGGACCTTGGGGGTCTCCCGCGGAGACATACAACACGACACCGTCCCGCCCATGGCTGGTGCTGCTACTACTGCAACTCTCCCGGTCCCGCACTCAGCCCCGCGGGGGGGGGGTATCAACTAACTAACTAAACAAACGGCGCGCCGAGACTAACGGACCACACTTTGACCAAGCAGACTTAGTTCGGGGCAGACGCAGCATAGCATAGCATGGGCTTTATGTGCTGATGAGCCAAGTGGGAACATTATCTGTAGCCCGGTCAGAACAGCTGACAGATACAGGGCGCAGCTCCCGCATAGTATTCCCTACACACACACACACACATACATACATACATATATTACATACGTGTATGCGTAACGTGCGAGGAGTTCAGCAGCGGTCAGAGTAATGCATGGATGCGGAGTGTGGAGGTCTAATTGGACATGGTAAGCCTCCTCCTACCGTGCTGATCCCTTGACTCCGGCCCAATGGATAAGGTCGGTGGACGATGCGTCTCGAACCCAACGCACACGGTGGCCGGACTGGAGGACCTATCAATTAGCCGACCACACAAGTTCAATCAATACGATTCTGTTTCTCTAGCTCTATCGATCCAGGGGGAATGAGTTTGTCCTGGTGGAGGGCGGAGGGCGGGGGGGTTAAAAAGCAGCAATTGTCGCAGGAGGGAAGCGCTGAGATATTTGGTCGGACAGCGCATTCCGGGATGGACTTCCGGGGAGGTTCTACAAAGTAAAGCTCGCGGTGTGATGAGCTCTGTATATTGTACACACGAGTGAAAACATTGTGGATCTACTGAGAAATGAAGCAGTAGCTTGGCGACTAAAACGTAGATTAACGGTATATTAGGGTTACAGACAAACGCTTGAAACAGAGACCGTAAGTGGAATGTTTTACTTTGAAGAATGAATAACTGTAAACTATGCAACTTCCGCTAACTTGACGGCCAATGACGTCGCCGTAAAAGTGCTATTATGTTAAATCTTTTAGGTCCCGCCCCAGCTTCAAACCGACCATTCCCATTGGTCGCATATATGTTGCTCAATCAGCTGATTGGCTGAAATGGTCAGAACTGCGGTGCCTGTGTTTAAACGTAAGCGACTGCTCGATGAGCTCAACTAGAACTTGTTCTCCTCGCTCAGCTGGGGGGGAATGACACGCACAGCCCTACTGTGCTATGTTGTACAGGAATTTAAAGTACTTAATTACTGGAGTGTAGCTGGCGACCTGTGTACGACTCTAAGAGAATTAGGGGAAAAATAAGAACATTTAAGAAAAGTGTAACTTTCAAGAAACTATTTTAAGATTTATGAAAGTTAAACAATTGTATTGGTTTAGCCATTAGATACATACAATCCATAGAAATAAACGAATAAAAGCAAAACTGTTTCCAAATTAAAAAGCAAATGAGCTGACGACGCTTTCAGGCAAATGTACTTGCAGAGAGAGGCCTGTCTCACACAGGGTTCTTCGGTAGTCAGGTTACACTCCAGACCGCTGGGTGTCGCTGATGCACCGTGGAGTTGTGTTGCACCCACAACCAGAAGGAGTAATATGGCGCTAGTGCCATACGTAGAGAACGCTCTGCCGGCGCTTGCAAAGCTGCACAATTCATCCGCAACCTTTCACTTCGCAGGTCATGAAGTCCTTCTGAACCAGGACTGGAGAAGGTCAGGTGTAGCAGCGGTGGTCTGGGATGCCGTGAGTTACGCGTTTGTGTGTACACTGTATTTCCCCATCAGGGATCAATAAAGTGCATCCCATCTTAATGGAGAACCCCCCCTTGACCCTATGAACGTGTGTGGTCTCAGGCGGTAGTGCTGGCCATGTACCTTGAGCTGGGCCAGGTGGAGCTGAGGGGACGGTCCGTCATTGAGCTGGGAGCCGGCACCGGCCTGGTGGGCATTGTGGCGGCACTACTCGGTAGGACCATACATCATTTCTATATATATACAGAAAAGAGCCTGCTAACAACCGCCAGGGGCCACAAGTAACCCGTTCTTGTGACCACCGTGGTTCTGAACGCAAGGTGAATCGGGGAAGGTGAACCCAGCTAGGGCTTAGAGTCAAGATGGCTGTTATTAATTATTAATGACCTTTCCTAGCTCATTTCCGAGTGATATATGTAGCAAAAAAAACTATATTGAGTACCTCAACAGTGGGGGTTGGACACTCAATCTATTGCCAATTCAAATGCGCTGATCCGATCACATCCCTTATCATCCCCCCCCCAGGAGCCCGGGTCACCATCACGGACCGGGAACCGGCACTGGAGCTCCTCTCCGCCAACGTCCGGGCCAACGTGCCGGCCGACCTCCAGGGCTCGGCGTCGGTCTCGGAGCTGAGCTGGGGCTCGGGTCTGGAGCGGTTCCCGGCCGGGGGGTACCACCTGGTGCTGGGGGCCGACATCGTGTACCTGGAGGAGACGTTCCCGGCCCTGCTGGGCACGCTGGACCACCTGTGCTCCGACGTGACGGCGGTTCTGCTGGCCTGCAAGATCCGCTACGAGAGGGACTCGCGCTTCCTGGACCTGCTGAGGAAGGGCTTCTCCGTGGACGAGGTCCACTTCGACCGGCAGAGGGACATCCACGTGTACCGAGCGGTGAAACGCCCGCCGAGGACGGACCTCTGAGGACGGGCCTCTGAGGACGGACCTCTGAGGACGGGCCTCTGAGGACGGGCCTCTGAGGACGGGCCTCTGAGGACGGGCCTCCGAGGACGGTGTGGATCGGAGACGCTTTGAAGGAACTCCACAAGCGCCACAATTCGCTGGATCTCGATTGATAATTACCGGCGACGCATTTCAGGTGTGGCAGCTCACGGTCTGAAGGCGAACCCCGGACCGGTGCTCTGGCTTCAGACTGGAACGAGAGCGGACACACGGCTGCCGGGTTTTGAACAAGCGGAGACGAGCGGTACCAGAAACACATTTATTAACAGCTGCCAGAAATGTAATATTTAGAGGAAGTCCTCTAGTGACTACTTTTCATTTACGGTTGGTGCTGACATATAGAAATACAATGTATACAAAATCAACGAAAATAGCATTTGCAAATAATAATAAAAAAGCTTGCTATGTCGGATGACTATGTGTAATATCAAAAGAATACATTGTGGCCTTTACGCTCCCAAAGAAGTTTGTTCTGTGCCGTGACTTGTAGCTTCCCGCCATGTTTACCTAATGAATCCCACGGGCTCTTCCTGTCCCAGTAAAGAAACCAGGGCAAAGACTTGGTTCCAGTTGGGTTCATTTTAAACTGGGTGACTAGGAAATAAAACGTAACTTTAGGGCGTGCGTTGTTTTAAGAGTTTTGTTACCAACCAAACGACCCCGGGACCGGACCCCGGGACCGGACCCCGAGACCGGACCCCGGGACCGGACCCCGGGACCGGACCCCGAGACCGGACCCCGGGACCGGACCCCGGGACCGGACCCCGGGACCGGACCCCGGGACCGGACCCCGAGACCGGACCCCGAGACCGGACCCCGGGACCGGACCCCGGGACCGGACCACGAGACCGGACCCCGGGACCGGACCCCGAGACCGGACCCCGGGACCGGACCCCGGGACCGGACCCCGGTCGGGTCTCCAGCACCAACCATACGTGTGGACGATGGCCTTTGAAACTCGGCACAGACTGAGTCGGGGTACGGTACGGTACGGTACGGTGCGGGGTACGGTACGGTACGGTGCGGGGTACGGGGTGCGGTACGTGTGGCCAGGGCGCCGTCTTCTGTTCAAACGTCGGGAGGGGTGACTCGGTCACGTGTGGATCAGTGTGTGTCCAAAGTCCCGATGGTGTGCGTGTGTGTGTGTCAAATTAAGTCTTAGAAACACAAGACTTGATGAAGCTTGAAGGCATGAGCAGGGGGTAGGAAAGACACCGAGAGAAACATCCATTTTTCAAACCGTTACACCAAAGGTTTTAGTAGATCTCATATTTTCTAAAGTGTAAAATATTCAGTCTCCAAAAGACCAGCCCGCCAGCTCTACCCGACATGGCCTGGATCATACCCGCTCTCGGGGTCTTTGGCTGATGGCAGGGTGTCATTTTTGGGTTGCAATGTTCTGTGCTTCGACAATATATGAAATAGCCCAAACGATACCACTAATAAAACATGCAAGGCTCCGCAACTCACTATGAATCCATGACATGCTCCACGCCGGGCGCACAACACAGAGGAAAACTATATTTTACATGAAAATTCAAAATAAATCTGAATCATAATTCATAATTCAACTGAATATTGTTCCCTCGCCGGTACCAGGCGCCGGGAGAGAAACAAAGGAAATAAAAGGATTAGCTGAACGTCTTTAGCGGAAGCAGAACCTCTAGCATGATCAACCGGAGTGGACCGGAAGCGGCCGGTCGCGCGCGGACGAGCGTTAGCGCCGTGGTTACCATGGCGATGACAAATAATGCACTGACCCTCTCCTGAGGAGGGGTGGGGGTGAGAGTGTGTTGGAGGGGGGGGGGGGGGGGGGGGGGGGGCAAAGTCTTTTTTCTTTTATAAAAGGTCCGAAGTCGAACGCTCGCCAAACAGGCGCTCGTCTCCTGTTGCTGGTGGCTCCACATGATGCCGCTGTCGTCGTGGTGACCGGGGCTGTCGTCGTGGTGACCGGGGCCCGTCCTGGTGCGACGGGGGGGGGGGGGGCTACCTCACCCTCACCACCAAGCAAACCCTGTTGTAGTTGATGAGCTGGCCCAGCAGGGGATCATTCAATAAAATAAGGACCAACCCAAGAGATCTGTTATGAGTTTTGAGGTGGGCGGGGCTGGGGAGGGGATCTTTACAGACATGTTGACAAAAAAACAACTAAAGGGAGAGCTGGGAGGGTTGATGGTGGTGGTGGCGGGGGTGTCCGGATGTAAGGCTTCGGTTCGAGTCTCTGTACATGGGACACGGGGCGGCGGGGCCCTCTACTCTGTTTTGTGGCAGTACAAGTCTTTGAGGGCCTTGAGCTCCTCGATGAGCGTCTTGTTCTGGTTCTCCAGCACGGCCACGCGGTTCTCCAGACACTTGACGTACTCCTTCTTCTTCCTGCGGCACTCTCGGGCCGCCTCCCTGGGGGGGAGAGAGAGAGAGAGAGACAGAGAGAGAGAGGGGGAGAGAGAGAGAGAGAGACAGAGAGAGAGGGAGAGAGAGAGACAGAGAGAGAGAGGGAGAGAGAGAGAGAGAGAGAGGGAGAGACAGAGAGAGAGAGACAGAGAGAGAGAGGGGGGAGAGACAGAGAGAGAGAGGGGGAGAGAGACAGAGTTAGTAGAGTAGATTACCAACCTACCAGCTGAACGCTAACACAACCGCCTGAGAAAAGACTGGATCCGTCCGGGATGCCAGATCCACAGCTCCCACTCATGACAGAGTTCAACTCATTACTCGTTTAACAAGCGACCCTACGAACTTGGGGGTCGCGACCCTGCGGCGCCCCTACCTGTTCTTCATGAGGCGCACCTCCCTCTTACGGGTCACCTCCTCCGTGCCGCCCGAGGCCGGGAGGGCGGGAGACGACGCCATGACGACCCCCGGCGCGATGGTGCTGGCCGACGCCGTGCGGATCTGGTAGGCCTGCACGTCCCCGGACGCCGCTGGGGGGGGGGGGGGGGGGGGGGGGGGGGTATTGTTGTTGTTATTGTTGGGGTACACAAGGTGCTTTAGTGCCCCGGTAAGGGTACGAAGAAACGGAAATAGAAAAATAATATATATATGTTTTTAGCATTTACAAGGAGATATAATCCGTAAAAAAGAAGCGGAATAAATGAAATGTAAAGAATATATAGAGGATGTCTGTCTTTAAGATGAAGTGAAGCTGTACAGTTGACCATGCAATGTGCATTCGCCACAGTATTCAGTCTGTCCCCTGTCAATCACTCCTTCGGGCCAATCACCGCTGAGTGGCGGAGAAATGGGGCGGGAGTAGGGGCGCCCTTGGAAACACAACCTCAACACAACTTAAAAACATTGAAACAGAGGACTGAATCACGTACGGGAGAAATTGACGTTTTAGTCTTATTTGTGTTCCTCGTTTGATTTGAAAATCTCTTCAGATATGAATAAAGTTGTTGCCCCCCCCCCCCCCCCCCCATAACAAACAACTCATCACGAGGTTAACCAGGCCTTGACGGACGACGGGCAGCAAACCGGCCAATCACAGCAAGCCTTTCCTCCCCGTGCGGCGCCTGATTGGCCGGGGCCAGGAGCGGGGGGAGGGTCTCACCTTGTACGACCACCTGGTTGCTGGGCACCAGGATCTGCTGGCCGTCGCTGGTCTGGGCGTACTGCAGGATGGTGGTGCCGGGCTGCGTGGCCGTGTTCATGGTGAGCGTCTGCAGGCCGTCCGTCCCGTTGTTAGCCAGCTGGATGGCCCCGCCCTGGGTGATGGCGACTACAGAGGGGCACAATGCATGGAGGTAAAGACGGGACGCCCCCTCCTAGAGGCCCAGAGTAGAATTGAAGAAGGTCGGCAGTCCAAAGATGCGCGAGAGTTAGGGGTGTTCACGGTGGATTAGTGTTTGGCGATGTGCATCAAAGGGATTGTTACATGCATTCATCCATTCAAATTGCCATTATATGCACAGGTTGTAATTTAACTTATACCATTAGACCCTCCCATTCTCTCTCTGTTCAGCCCGTGGGCTGAGATCCATTTTATATGAACCGGGACGGCTTTGCCAGGAAACGAAGGAAGGGAGCGACGTCCAAGCGCAAATAACGGTGGAAAAAAACGCCTGTTCTTTCAGAGCTTTTCCATCCGTAGAAACCAAGTGCATTGCATCCACTCGCGCCACCGCCGCTGTCTGGTTGTAACTAACGTACCGTACCCCGACTCAGTCTGCAGACCGGGTCTGCTCAGTCACCTGAGTGAGATGCGGTCGAAAACCAACGCTACTTAGCTCTAATCATACATGGACGGACGACGGCACTCTACTCACTGTACTGCCCGCTGCTCGTCTGGTAGATGGGGGTCGGCATGGTGACCGTGGTGATGGCTGGCGCCGTGTCGTCTTCAGACTTCTCCTCCTCTATCCGAGGAACGGCCGGGGCGTCGGAGGAAAGGTCGTTCAAGATCTTCCTGCACGCGCACACACGCGCGCACGCACACACACACACACACACACACACAAACACACACACACACACACAATCAGTGGGCGGGCTCCTTACTGTAATTCGTTTTCTGGTAGAGCAGTACATTAACACTGCCAGGGTTAGGGGTTCCATTCCCACTGGTGGAGCAAGGCATTAACACTGCCAGGGTTAGGGGTTCTTTTCCAACTGGTAGAGCAAGGCAATAACACTGCAATGCTGTTCATTAGTGTGAGTGTGTTACCTGTAGGATGGCCGTCTAGACAGAATCTCTCGTCTCTTCTGTGAATCTGTCACGCTGTCCACAGACTCCTGGGAGTCTTCGCTCTCCCCAACCGTCGAGATCTGCAGCCCCAAAACACTTTACTATACAGCCCCAAAACACTTTACTATACAGCCCCAAAACACTTTACTATACAGCCCCAAAACACTTTACTATACAGCCCCAGAACACTTTACTATACAGCCCCAGAACACTTTACTATACAGCCCCAAAACACTTTACTATACAGCCCCAAAACACTTTACTATACAGCCCCAAAACACTTTACTATACAGCCCCAGAACACTTTACTATACAGCCCCAAAACACTTTACTATACAGCCCCAAAACACTTTACTATACAGCCCCAGAACACTTTACTATACAGCCCCAAAACACTTTACTATACAGCCCCAAAACACTTTACTATACAGCCCCAAAACACTTTACTATACAGCCCCAAAACACTTTACTATACAGCCCCAAAACACTTTACTATACAGCCCCAAAACACTTTACTATACAGCCCCAAAACACTTTACTATACAGCCCCAAAATAATATGTTATAGACAGAGAGAGAGACAGACGATGAGAGAGACAGAGAAAGAAAGACACAGAGAGCCATAGAGACAGCGCCAGAGAGAGAGAAAGCTAGAGAGGGACAGAGACCTAGAGAGACAGATACAGAGAGAGACAGAAAGAGAGAGAGCCAGAGAGAGAGCCCCTGTTTCTCCGGGAGGGAGACCCCGTGTACCTGAACGGTCTGGACCTGTGGAGACTGGATGACGGAGGGCTGTGCTGCCTGGATGACTCCGTGGACCTGGACGGTCTGTCCGTTGGGCAGCTGGACCAGAGTGACGGTGGGACCCGTGGTGGTGACCTGGCCGGCCGCGATGGACGCCTGCGTGGACCACATCGTCATCATGACAACCAGCCAAGAGAGTGAGGTCATAGTGATGTCGTTTGTCCGCCCATATAAGGGGACGTGGGGAATGCCACGAAAAGGGAGGGGAGGGGGGATTTGTATGCCAAATATCCCTTGCGGGATTATTTAATAAAGTTCTTGTTTTGTAGTAATCAAGTTGAGTGTATCTTTTTTTTGTCTCCTGTTCTGCCTGAAATGGTTTTGAATTTAGATTTCCTTTTTTATTAGTCAGGTGGCAATAGGACTATTTTGTAGCTCCAATTAACAAAAAGTTACATTTCTCATGTTACAATTTCACATGTTTGAAGGACCAATAATGTATATATATAAAAATTAAAAGAAAGTTGACAAAAGCGAGCGAGCGAGGAGGTGGTGGTGGCCCTGAATCCACAGCAGTTACGCAGTATGTAACAGCTCCACCCTGGCTAACCACCCTCGACCTTGCCAATTTTTAGATCCATATCTGTGGTTGATGCTTTCTGTGGTCGTTTTTACCTGTGCCAGGGTAGCAATCTGCTGGGCCTCTGCCTCGGTTACCGTGGTTTCACTTTGCTGTGAGTCTGCACCAGCTTCCATTGTCACTCAAGAGTTCTGGGACAGGGAGACACACACGCGACTTTTACTCTAGGGGCCGTGGACAAAGTTGTACTTCACACTGTCAACATGAATGAAAAGTCAATATTTAAAAAGAAAATATATACAGTCTATTTTTGTTTTATAGCGTGTATTTTTTTTTAATAGTTGTAAAAAAAACTATTAAACTAACTGTGATTTTAAGTACTTGGGGCAATGTATTTTCATGGTGATATAAGACGCATTTAAAAGCGCTCGTGTTGATAGAGCGGTGGGCGGGGCATCTGTGATCCAGACGTTAGTATTTTTAAATCACTTCAAACATTTCAGGTTATAGTCCTTCGTCTATGAGGTAAGTGGTCATGTAGACGCAAAGATGTACGCAGCACTAGGTCAACAACAAAACTAACTGCTTCCTAAATGAAACGGAGAGAGAAACGGGGACTTGAGTGTTTTGGAAAAGTTGTTGCCGCTCAAATGCAGCCAGGTCAGCGCTGGGCAGATGCTGCGTTCCCGTCAAGTGGGAGTAACGGTCACGACCGCCTTTCCACTTTTAAAAACCGTTAAACTGCTAATTACTCAAGCAAATAATGGCAATTAATTCAATAAGGTCGACAAATGAACACGTTTGGGTAACTAGGAACTTAGGGGCAGAACTGGAATCGATTTAATAGCAGCAAAAAAAATATCAATTTCATAAAACATGTTTTGCGAGCGGCTATCGTCGGCTGTTGCTTCGCCGGCGACAAGTGTATCAGTAGGATCGTACACAATGTGTTTGGTTTACAAATGCTAGAAAAACACAAGCAGCGCCATTAAGCTACTGGTCTCCTACTGTACATTAGCCAGTTGGCAATCTTCCCATCGCTGTCTTCCATTTCAACGCAGCATTAGCAGTGTGCCAACGCTAAACCGTTGAGAGGTTCAACCCATGTTTGACTGTGGGCGCCAAATAGCAGGCTAGTGGAAGCCCATACAACAGATGAGCTAAGTTAGCATGCTAACTAGCATTATGCTACCGCTAAACCGTAGAGGGGTTCAAGCCATGTTTAACCGTGGGCGCAAACCAGAAGGCAATGCTAGGTGGAGCCCATACAACAGGAGCTAATGTAGCATGCTAACTAGCGTTATGCTACCGCTATACTGTAGGGGGGTAGGCGTGGGCGCAAACTAGCAGGCTAGTGCTATCCCGTAGAACCATAGTTGCTATGCTAACTAGCCTGCTGAACCACACCGTACACTCAACTCGACGTAATAAACTGACAGTTGTCCTGAACAAATAAAGAATAAACGCTTTCAAAGCGGCTGTGTGAGAGGTAATAGACCAGCTGTGGTGTCACTAGCAGATAGCATCGCGCTAGTTAGCATTGAGCTAGCTAGCACTGGAAACGTAATCTCCAGTCTGTATGGAGGGAAATGTCTGAAAGCATTGGGTGCCAGTTTTTTTTTTTTTTGGAAACCCATGGAGCCACTTTCACTGGCAAGTTGTTCACTTCAAAGCCCACCAATCTACACATATTTTAAATCACTTCACCCGTGCACAGAACAAAATGTAGGATCTGTTTTAATACAATGTGAGACAGCCCAGTAGCCCACTACTCCCATTTAAATATATATATATACACCAAAGTCCCACTTGTGTTGCTTGCAGAGAGCCTGCAACACAGCCGCCATGATTTCTTTGTTGGCCACTGCTACTTGTTTAATTCCACGGCATAAACCCCGCAACACGGCCGATCACTTTGGACAAGCATCGGACGCGTATCCTCTTACCGATACTGACTCGCTTCGTCACTCCCGGGTCTCCGGAGCTCCACTTTTATCCAGGCCGACACGTAAGAGACCGCGTCAGGCTACACCTCCGTCGCGTCACCGAGAACAACAACGCGGAGAGGAGGACGAGAGGCGAGGCGACTACGACGACCAGCATCATCGAACTGACGATGGAGCCCGAGCGGTCACGGAGAGAGCCGAGGAGGTGAGCCAAGTGGGCGAGTGCGCATGCGGCGTGTGTTTGTATGTGTGTCTGTTTTAGAGAAGGGTCTGGAAAACAAGGGTTGGTAATGGAGTTTAATTGTCATATTGAGTTTTCACTGTATTTATCTATTCTAGCAATGTATTTCTCATCTAGCCTACTACATATTATTGTACTTTATGCATTTATTTATTTATTTATAATCCAAAGGGGAAATGGCTTTGCTGAAAGATAGAAAAGACTGTACAATGTAGAGAATGAAAGTAATAAAATATTAAAGTATTGCAAGGCGATGAAAAATGTAGAGGAATATGCAGATATACACACAACGACATACATAAAATATACAACGACAACTATGAAGTCATGAACTGCTCACAAATGTTGAGATATGAGATGTTTAATATGGTGAATATCAATAATATTAATACAATAATAGTATAACAATTGGGGAGTCATTGAGTTTTTGGATGGTTTCTTTATTTCAATAAACTGCATGCAAAAATACAACAAATCACAAAAATATGCAAACCACCAATAATAATAATCACAAAAAGAAAAACCTGCAAGGGTATCATAATAATGTGCCCAATTCACCTAGTGCCCATCTTGGTGGCCATCTTGGTTCTAAACGCTAGCTGGGTGGCTAGAGTTTAGAGCCAAGATGGCTGCTCGGTGGCCCCAACTGAAAATCACCCCTACTGAGTGCTACAGATTTATTTTCCCCTGTCAGACCTGCCCAGACCTGCTCAGACCTGCCCTGTCCAAGCAGAGAACCGGCGGCTCTGGAATGTAGCACCACAGAAACCCACTATCCTATTAACCATAAGAGCCGACATGTCTACAACATATAGACGAGGCTGTTGTAGTTTTACACGCGGCACACAAATACAGAAGATAAGATGTAGGCCTGCTTTGTGGATCCCAGTCAGGAAACCAGAGATTATATCAATTAGGGAAAATATGTATACTTTTTTTTTCTTTTTCATGTTGTCATCATTCAGATAGATTTATATTACCAATGATTTAATTAATTAAATTTGTTTTCAGTAACACACTTACAAGGAGCGTTTTTTTGTTGTGATTTTTATTGTAGAGGCTGCACTGTTGCGTTTTGACCGATTGGTGGCAGCAGATCACCTTTTTACGCCTTCAATCTGCGGGGACAGCAGCAGCTTTGTTTTCCAAAGTATATTGGATATTGTGGGTTTTATGTATAATCGATACTGTTATATTGGCTGTGCTCTGAAGGAGAAGAAAAAACGGATTCATTGTTCTGCTACGAGGAACCAGGTACTCAAGCAGCTTATTGGCTTCATAATGTTTTTTTTTTATAATCCTCCCGATGCCACTTTCTGCAGCTTTTCCTTGAAATTGCACTTTGTCTCCAACTATAAAACATGCTTATTAACGGGTGGCTTGATAAGCCCATTTTATAGTTGGAGGCTACTTTCTGAGTAGGAGTGAAATAATACTAGATGTGACAGATGGCGGCATTCCCGGGAGAAATATCAGACCTTGAGCCAATTTATGCCTCTAATATTTATGCGCAAGGTCATTTCTGAGCCCTTTAAATAACCTCAAACATGCAGCAGTACATGCACACAAACACACACGTACACACATGCATGCACACACATGCATGCATACACACGCTAGCACACACACGTCACACAAACACAGATACACGTACACACATACACACACACATGCATGCACACACAACCTCACACATACCACACACACATGCAGGTGCACACACGCTAACACACACTGACACACGTACACACATGCACGCACACGCTAACACACAAACACACACCCAGTCACACAAACATGCATACACACTCACAAGCACACGTCACGCAAACACACACACACACACATACACAACGGACATCGTGGGTTTGTGAGTTGTAATTGCTGCACATGAAAGGGGTTGATCTTAAAAACGACGCCATCATTTATTCCCTGTGGTTCTTCACTTCCTTTTCTGAGGTGAAACAACAACTGCAGGCTGTCTCATGTTTCATATTGGCTGTCACGGCCCAGGGTTTGCATGGTTCCTCTTCCTCGCACGGCGTGTACCTGCGACTTGTTAAGGCATTGATCACATCGATTTCCCCTGAATACGGCCTGGCCAGCGGGGCCACTGCGCCGCGGGATAGGGCTGTGCCCGCGCATGGATCAGAGATGGTTAGCGATCCTCCTGAATGTGCATTTCCCCGCTCTCCGCGCCCAGACCCCCCGCTGACTAGACAATTTGTAATGTAATAAATCTGCATACATTTCCTGCGTTACGCGCACTTACCAGAAGCCTTGGTTATGTTTAGTCAACATTTACCGTGGAGGGGTTCCTTCTGCTTTCATTAAAAAAGACAACAGTGTAGTTGTGAGCGAATGCTAATTAACGTGACTAATTAACTGGAGCTGAGTAAAATTTGTCGAAAAGCTAGGAGGTGTAAACTAGAGACACAAAAGTATTTAGAAAAAGACCCTCTCCCTCACTCGGGAAATACACAGCCGTCTTCATACAAAACCTCTCTCTCTCTCTCTCTTTCTCTTTCTCACTCTGTCTCTCTTTCTTTTTCTCTTTTTCTCTCTTTCTCTCAGTCTCTCTTTCTTTCTCTCTCTCTCTCTCTCTCTCCAGACATGTGCTCCCTCCTCTCCTCATCTCCTTCTCTCCTCTTCTTCCTCCTCTGATCTCATTCAATTCAAAAGTCAATTCTGTCGTAGCGCTTGTACAACATGCTAACTTATACCATTTTAAATACTCCCGAATATAGAAACCCTGTGTGTGTGTGTGTGTGTGTGTGTAATGGTGAGAGTGTGCCAGTGTGTGTGTGTATGTGTGTGTGTATATGTGTGAGAGTGTGCCAGTGTGTGTGTGATGGTGAGAGTGTGCCAGTGTGTGTGTGTGTGTGTGATGGTGAGAGTGTGCCAGTGTGTGTGTGTGTGTGTGTGTGTGTGTGTGTGTGTGTAATAGTGAGAGTGTGCCAGTGTGTGTGTGTGTGTGTGTGTGTGATGGTGAGAGTGTGCCAGTGTGTGTGTGTGTGTGTGTGTGTGTGTGTGTGTGATGGTGAGTGTGCCAGTGTGTGTGT